>CM029013.1:214877719-215477719 GCA_016801055.1 Panax notoginseng | reverse complement strand
GTAAAACCACACTTATGAGTCCATAAATTACCACAATCATATGAGTTTAAGAACTTTCCTAGACAGACCTTTGGCGTCCATTCGTTGAGGGGTTCATAAACATTTCATATAACTATGAATCAAGTATGTCACATAAGTATAAGTTTTAAGAAACTCGTACTTAACCTTATATCCTCTACCTATGACCTATCTATCTGTTATACACATGAGAAAGGAATCACCCTCTTAACATGCATATATCAGATAGCGCGACACAAATATTTCAATGATTATCATTGTCAGAACTAAGTAGTTGTTACACCAAGTACCATTCCCTGCCCACACAAGGAATCATACAAGTCAACTGCCGACATGAATCCTCAATTGAATCCCCACCTAACACTAACCCCCTTCTCAATACGAATTTCATTCAACTCGTTTTTATAATTCTTTCCTTAATCTATACCAATTCATAGTACAACTGTCACCCAGCAAACTTGCTGTAACTTTTCAATCATTCGCTTGATCCTTCTCCATACTATAACCTTATCTGATCACGGAGTGATCTCATCGTATACATTACGATTCATTTTTATATCTTGATCATTTTGTTTTACGATTTCCTATCACTGTACTTCTAGCCTTTTAGACTCTATCTATTTCTCATTACTATTCAACTTTATTATCAGAGTTAGGGAACTCTGTATCTAATAACTCGCCGAGATTCGTCTTTGAATCTTACCGACCAACTAACTTTATTTGAGTTAGTACTTATCCAAATCACTGCGGTTATTAGTCTCAGGTATTCCTACCTAAGGTTCATAACCTACAGCTCTGATACCAACTATGACGTCCCCGAATCCGAGGTCCCGAATCACTACGGATCCGGTTCGATCATTCTATACAACTATTACTATTTTTATGGAAGATATAAACATAAATTGTTTATACATTAAACTTACATACTTTTTCCCAAGGTCGAGTAACCTTAACTTAAAAATAATTCGTAACATGTCTAACACATAACATATTATCATAAATACTATTACAAAACTAATCGCGCACATTAACTTTAAGCTGGAACTGTCTTTAACATTTCCTTGTATCCGACGCATTCGTCTTAATCTGCAATGTTTTATCATGATATAGCAAGGGTGAGCATGAAAGTTGCCCATCAAGTTTAAATTTAATAATATAACGATATATCATGATTGAAAGAGTCAGAATAATAAGCTGGTTATAATTCAACAATATAATTGTGAACTAGCAAGAAAAAATTTATGACTGAACAAGTATTATAAATGAACAAATATATCTGAACCAACTGGTAATGAAGGTGATCAGCCTTTTATACCTGACTTATACATGCGATATATACAGAGTACAATTCATGGCAACCACCAATGATTAACCATAAGCTTATCTGAATGAAACACTTTTAGTAGAGTTAAGTAAAAACAAACTTGCCTGAACCGTTGATTACCGCTACGCAATTTATATCGCTTTATCTGAATACCTAATATTAGTAATATAGATATCCAATATTAGAATAATATCATCACGGTATAATATTACTATATATATAAACATAGAATAACCTAAACACATAATCCTATCAGTCTATAACACACATAAGACTCGGTATCAAGTCAAACTATTGCAGTCTCTCTTGACTCCGACAAAATTCTAAAGTTCCGACGGTCTAGTCGGACTTTTATCGAGTCTAAGTTCAATTAAAATATGCCTAACACTTAACAATTATCTCAGATAATTTTAATATCAGTCAAAAATATTTTTCTAAGTCTCATAATAATTTTCACATAATTATTATCAATTATCGTAAATTTTCAATCATTAATATCGTATTTATACGAATTAAATACCACATAATTCTATTATCATTAATATTTATTTATTATCAAATATTAATGAAATACATCACATAATATTATAATATATTTATAATATATCAAAGTATTTTTAATACCTTAAAATCACTATTATATGATTTTTAAACAATTAACTTCATTATCCGATAATTGCTATTAATATTAAAAATATTAATATTTTGATGATAAAATATCAAAAGTTATATTTTATAACTTAAAATATTTTTCTAACACTTAAATCATTTTTATATGATTTATAAAACATTAATTCTATTTTTCCTTAATTTATTTAATACATTTATTAAATAAACTAATTATCATTAACATTAATTAATTAATGAATTTCATCACAAAATATTAAAAGTCACTGAAAATATCTTTAAATATTTTCTTATACCATAATATTATTTTTCATGATTTTTCATGTATTAAAATCATTTTTAAATCATTTATTTAATATTGTAATTAAATAAATTAAATACCATTTATATTCCAAAAATATTAAATATTTATGAAATATACTCAAAATAATTAAAAACTATTTTTCAGACTTTAAAATAATTTTTCAAAATTTATTTAGTATTTTTAATAATTAAAATCTGTTTATTTCGATTTATTTATTAAAATAAATCATTTTCAGAAATTAATAATTAATTTCTTAATTAAACTGTCGCTAAAAGAGCAATAGGCAACAAAACCATCGTCGTAGGTGTTCTTGGCCAAGCCCAGATCTTCAAAGTCAGTGACTAAGGTGCTATGTTTGACTGTAATTAGATCTAAGTTCCTGGTGATATCTGGGCTTGTAAATGTGTTAATGTTGTAGTATACGTGCAATACTACAACTACATACTAAGTTCATGATCATTCTACAACATATCAGCTAGATCTGGGCTCCAGAAATTATTGTCAGAAGTTGTTCTTCATTTCTGGGTTTTCCAGAAATGAAGAACAGTCCAAGTGACTACTTTTAAATCCTAGTAACTTTCAGTCTAGGACTTGCTTGTGTGATCTAATGGTTTTATCGTGTAGAAGAGATGTCAGACTACATGTCTATAACAACATATCATCATAAAAACATCACACCAAACAGATCAACACTGGTCAAAGTAGGGGTCAGGAAATGGTCTTGAAGATTCTGGGTTACCCAGAATCTCCTTCCGGGGAGTTGGTCAATGGTGGTTTGACCATGATTATCTACTATTTCGTTCAAGATCTGGGTGGTCTAAAGCCTTTAGCATGAAGTCTTCATGTCAGGCTACAACAACAACACAATAACTTGGCCAAAACATTAACATAAGATCAAGACCCTGCAAAAACGCTGTCAGTCGTTCTGAAAATTCTGGGTTTGCCCAGAAACCAAATTTCGTTACCGGTCAACGTTGTTTGACCAACAATAACTCTCGATCTACACATGATCTGGACTTGATTCAACTTCCAGATCCAAGACCTTATAACCTACAACAAGTACAAACTCTTAAAACACATAAACCATTAACAGAGACAGATCTAGGAGACCTGACATTTGACTGTCAGACGACTCATGAAGGTTCAAAGTCAGTTTCAAAAAAACTTGATTTCGTGCATCTAGATGTTATAGATCCATGATCTATCAACCTAGATCACTCAAAGACATCCTAATACCCAACTTTAAACAATCAATTATAACATTTAACATAAAATCTAAAGATTTCGAATTTTGAAGGTTTATACCTTTCTAGCTTAGATATTTGAATCTGATCTTTGATCTTGTTATTGAAGGGATATGAACTGATCTTAGCTTGGATTCTCTCTCTCACTCTAGATTTCAAAATTGAAGAGAGAGAATGGTCTTGGCAAAAATGAAAAGTAAAGTAAGTATTTTCTTACTTTTAAATCTCTTATGCTTTGATTCATTGTATCTAATGTTGCTAGGTGTCCCCAAATCTGATCTTGGGATGATTTAAGGCACATGGGATAAACATTAGGGTGATGACTCACAAGATTTGCAAAATCTTTTGCTTTGATTTTAAGAAAGGGCATTTTGGTCATTTTGCCTACCATTTTAATTCTAAATTGGTCATTTGATCAAACCCTTAGGGTTTAGGGTTTGTTACAGATATCGTTTATCTGGTCAACCCTTGACCCTTAACCACATCATGTACACATATACACAGAACATATTCACGTAGTCACTTAATCCTGAATAATTCACCTAAATCCTTCACAAAATTTTGAAATCCTCAAAATTTCATCGTAAAAATATCAAACGCATACACTTATTTTCTGTCTAGGTTCTAATTTTGAACCATAAATTAATTAATAAAAATATTCATAATTCTCGGGTTGTCACATTCACCCCTTCTTCTAAAAATTTCGTCCCCGAAATTTACCTTACACCATACTGCTTACACCATTCACACATCATCACATGCTACCCAATACACCACTCACAAGAGTAAAAGTTTTTCAAATTGTGCTGAGGAGTCATATAGACTATTTGTCTGTCATTTTTGCAAAGGATTTATGAAAATTCATCAGCAAATCGTCATTACTTACGGACACAAAGGGTGATTAGCCTGATATACCATGTACTGGCCAAGTATTGCTTTATTCTGTTTCTCGTCACTGCCAAAGGCACAAAAATTCTACCTCAGTCTTATTGGATTCCGCACCAAAATAATTTAGTTCGGGAAATTTCTTTCAATGAACACTTCGAGTTTTCATAAACATTAGTCTAGCAGAATCGAATAGCATAGACCCATATCAATAATTCAATTCAATCGAATTATTTAGGTGTAGCCAAACCCCGTTGGCAAATTAAAATTTTTGAAAATATTTTTGAGAATGACGCCATGATGTTGTACTGTATTAACAGTTAGTTTGAGGATGCCATCATTATATGACTTTGTCATAACACATCATACAATAGTGGAGCAGCGATTTTAGATCAAATTCAACACTAAGTATTCCTGTATTTACAACTCCATCAACTTTTTGTCATCTCTGCACCAGGTTACATGGTACATGAGTGATAAATAAAATATATTTTAATATTTCAAATCATTTGCGTCTAGCTGAAATAAGTAGCGTAGACTATACTTTAAACCGTTTCAAAAATGATTACGAGTCTACATTTTTTTTTTCAAAAGCACATAGTGCGTATTTAGCTTGATGTCAAAATTTTGAAGTCTAGCATAGCTAGGAGTTTCAAAAAACTTATGTCTCCACTAATAATCATTTGCTTAACAATCTATATGTTCCTATTATCCTCAATATTCTGTTTACACATAACTATACCCAGTTCGTAAAACCATAGTTATAAGTCCATAAATTACCACAATCATATGAGTTTAAAAACTTTCCTAGACAGACCTTTGGCGTCCATTCGCTGAGGGGTTCATAAACATTTCATATAACTATGAATCAAGTATGTCACATAAGTATGAGTTTTAAGAACTCGTACTTAACCTTATATCCTCTACATATGACCTATCTATCTGTTATACACATTAGAAAGAAATTACCCTCTTAACATGTATATATCAAATAGCGCGACACAAACATTTCAATGATTATCATTGTCAGAACTAAGTAGTTGTTACACCAAGTACGATTCCCTGCCCACACAAGGAATCATACAACTCAGCTGCCGACATGAATCCTCAATTGAATCCCCACCTAACACTAACCCCCTTCTCAATACGAATTTCATTCAAGTCGTATTCATAATCCTTTCCTTAATCTGTACCAATTCATAGTACAACTATCATCCAGCAAACTTGTTGTAACTTTTCAATCATTCGCTTGATCCTTCTCTATACTATAACCTTATCTACTCACAGAGTGATCTCATCGTATACATTACGATTCATTTCTATATCTTGATCGTTTTGTTTTACGATCTCCTATCACTGTACTTCTAGTCTTTTAGACTCTATCTATTTCACACTACTATTCAACTTTATTATCAGAGTTAGGGAACTCTGTATCTAATAACTCGCCGAGATTCATCTTTGAATCTTACCGACCAACTAACTCTATTTGAGTTAGTACTTATGCTAATCACTGCGGTTATTAGTCTCAGGTATTCCTATCTAAGGTTCATAACCTACAGCTCTGATACCAACTGTGACGTCCCCGAATCCGAGGTCCCGAATCACCGCGGATCCGGTTCGATCATTCTATACAACTATTACTATTTTTACGGAAGATATAAACATAAATTGTTTATACATTAAACTTACATACTTTTTCCCAAGGTCGAGTAACCTTAACTTAAAAACAATTCGTAACATGTCTAACACATAACATATTATCATACAATACTATTACAAAACTAATCGCGCACATTAACTTTAAGCTGAAACTGTCTTTAACCTTTCCTTGTATCCGACGCATTCGCCTTAATCTGCAATGTTTTATCATGATATAGCAAGGGTGAGCATGAAAGTTGCCCAACAAGTTTAAATTCAATAATATAACGATATATCATGATTGAAAGAGTCAGAATAATAAGCTGGTTATAATTCAACAATATAATTGTGAACTAGCAAGAACAAATTTATGACTGAACAAGTATTATAAATGAACAAATATATTTGAACCAACTGGTAATGAAGGTGGTCAGCCTTTATACCTGACTTATACATGCGATATGTAAGACCCCGAAATTTATGAAATAAAAGTATTCAATTTTTCTTATAATTACTATTCAGTAAATGGTTAAATTGATAAATGTTAAAGTTAAGGGTGATATATGAATTTTTTTCAAAATACACAAGTGGTTATAAAATAATCATTGTTGTCGGGGAATATTCGTTTGGTCGTGAAATATTCTTTCTGTCTGGAAATATTCGTAACGAATAACTGTCGGAGCTATTTATGGGCCCCATAACGAATAACTGTCGGATGAAGAAAATGATAAATTTGAGTTTTTACAAATAACGGCGTAGTTGTTACCGTTAATACTGTTGAAATACCCGGTGTTTAAAATATAGTAATACGCGTTATTGCACAGTAGCACAGGGTATTGCACAGTATTTTTGAAATTATTGATTCATACGTAAGAAGGCACTACTCAATAATTATTACAGTAATTACTATTCAATATTTTATTTTATTGATTCAATAATTGGTACGTTAAAATTTTATATTATTGTTGTTCAATAATTGTCACTGCACAGTATTTTCCATTATCAGATCAATAATTCATATTATTTGAATAATATTATTAGATAACATTATTGACAATGTCTAGAAAGTTCTGTCTAAGGAGAGGTTTGGTCACCTAATTGCGCGCCAGTAAGGAGAAATTCTTATTGGAAAGCCCCCTCTTTCCTGGGAACGTTGTCATAAATGTGATTCTGTAATATTATTTGTGAATAATTAATTATTGATTCATATGATAATGAAATATTTATTTTATGTGGATATAAATGAGGGATATATTTTTGTGGTTAAAAATGAAGGAATTAATGTTGAGGTTTTTATCAGTAGTTTTGTCGGAATGGAGGTATTAAAAATTAGAGTTTTTGAGATATTTTGCGGGGGTTATAATTTTTAATCCGACCGTTGGATCATGGTAATATTTGGATATGTTATACATATATAAGTTGAGTATATGTCCACAAATTTTGAACCGTTAAAAATGAACGTATAATTTGTTATGAATTTTACGAGATGACTGGTTCAGAAATTGTTGAATTTTCGGAGTTAATCATTTTGGTGGAAAATTCTAGAATTGGTGGGCCTTGCTCTTGGTTGGTGAAGAAATGTGCTGAGATTTTTATTCAAATGTGGTGGATGGGAATAGTAGCAGGTAAAGCCATCAGGTTACAGGTTAAGTCTGATTCGGCGTGCTAACATTTTCCTATAAAATAGAGGGCTAAGTTAGAATTGAAAATCACACCAGAATTCATAAGTTTTCTCTCCTTCTCTCTCTAGATTATTGAGTGTATTTTATGAGTGTTTAGATACTCTATGAGTTTCTATTCATCAGTGCAAGTTTCCTTCAGCCTTATACCGATCAGAAGTACTGCTCTTTTGAGGTAAGGGATAGTAAGAGATTTTGAGGGTTGTTATATTTTTCAGTTTCGTAATTTTTCTGACCTTCAAAAATTTTGAAAAAATTTAAAATGATATTTTGATGAGTTTTCTTGATTATGTCCAAAAATGGTGATTTTTGGATGTATAGATTAAGAGTTATGAATTTTATGAGAAAATACTATTTTAAAAGTAACCGCTTATAACTCTTTGTGGTTAACTCCAAAATTTATAAAATTTTTGTTGGGAGTACATCTATATAATATCAGTGTACTCTGTGAATTTTAGAATTTTTGGACAAAAGTATAATTTTTGATAAATGTCTAAATATTCGGCTGTTTTGGCCATATGAAAAATAGTAAATGACTTTTAAAAATTCTGAGAAAAATATATGTTCACTATGGGACTATATTATGCTAAATTCCAGAAAAGAAATATTTTTAGAACTGATTTAGTATTTTTTATGAAAATGGTCTAGTTATGAGTAAATGAATTAAATATGTTATGTGAAGTAAGAAAATTGAAAAATAAGATTTTATGACTTGAGAATCCTATATGAGGTATATGCAGATTTTTGATGAGGGTTTTGGTTATTGGTGATGAAATCTTATGAGTTTGGCATTTTAGAATGATTAAATGCATTATTTTAGTAAAGTATAAACAATTAAAATAAATTGTTTATAAATTTAAGAAATATTATTCTTTCAATATCATTATACCGAAATATTGGTATGAACTTTATTGTGGAATTTCTACCTTTTTGAGTCGAGATTACTATTCACGAGTTACTATTCATGAGTTACAATTCACGAGTTACTATTCACGAGTTACAATTCATGGGTTACTATTCACGAGTTACTATTCATGACAAAATTGGTTTCTTTTTCTGACCAAATTATAGTTGAGTTATGAATATTACTCTTGAGATTAAATCTATATGTTGATTATATTGTTTTTATTATCATATATAACATTTTTATAACCCTGATGTTGAATTTCTTTTTCACTTGAGTGTAAAGATGGGTAAATTATTTGTATGATCGTGACTGAAAAATGTCTTTGGCCTGTAGTGCAAAGATGAATTGTTAACTGGTATGATCATGACCATTGAATTTATAATTGAATATCTTTAGCTTAAGTGTAAAGATGAATTGATTAACATGGTTATAATTATTGTGTATATAAATTCTGAAATGATTATATATTTCTTTGAGATATGAATATATTTGGCCTGTAGTGCAAATATGAACTGTTGATGAATATCTTTGGCCTGTAGCGCAAAGATAAATTATTGATGAATATCTTTGGCCTGTAGTGCAAAGATGAATTATTGATGAATATCTTTGGCCTGTAGTACAAAGATGAATTGTTGATGAATATCTTTGGTCCGTAGTGCAAAGATGACATGTTGTTAAATATCTTTGGCTAGTAGTGCAAAGATGAACAGGTGTTGAGATGAACATGACCAATTGGTGATACAAATGAATATCTTTGGCCGTGGTGCAAAGATGAAGTTATTAGTATGATTATGAACAGGAAATGTGATTTGGTGTAACCATGATCTTTGATGTCTCAGGTAAAGATAGGTGATGAAAATTATCTTCGTCCTGGATGAGAAGAGGAATTTAGAACTACAATTATGATTATGAGTTATTCATATGATTGTGGACCAGAATTATTGATTGATGTTACAGGGATAAAATATTGTTGGTGGATTTCTAACATGGAGAAGATAATAGACTCTATAGTCTATTTGACTCTTCTAATGGATTGCTCGTTCCGCTGCAACTATGGTTGAAATTTTTATCATTTACCATATGTTCTAAATCTCTGATTTATTATTGATGAAGGCTATTAATAATTTAATTATCTTTAGTCATGATATTCTTTATTGAGCTAGTTGTGCTCACCCTTTTGCTTCACAATTCCTTTCAGGTAATAAGAGTGTAGCTGGGTCGAGCGAGGGTAACGGGAAAATAGAACGGTGGTCTCTAGCTGTGGAGATTCTCCCGAAGCAGTATAGAAAAGTTCGTTTAGTAGTTTTATTTGGTGAATCCAATAGGGTAAGGAGTACCCAACGTTGGAGGGGTGTTTTTCCACTATCATACAAGATGTCTAACGACATACAACCTCGTGTTATCATAAAACAGGGTTGTGCACATCCACTTGCTGAGTATATATACGAGCACTACTTATATAATCTTGGTGTTTGTGTGAAGTATAATTCTCAGTTAGAGACAGTGGAGATAATGATAAGTCAAGAGAAGACTCACCATTGGGAAGAATATGATAGTAATCTTCTCGTTTTTCTTTGGGGACTATTAGGTCAACCAAGGATAATTCTGTGGCCATATGATATCTATCATAACCTAGAAGCATGGCCTCCTATGTACGAAGGTTTCCTTGAGCACTTCCCAAAGATTCTAGTTTTTAAAACAGTTTTTGACTGTACCTTTATGTAAGGTACCTTTGTGAGGTGCTAACACATGATGGTGTCCAATGTCACATTTGGTATATATTTATTCAAACTCACAGTATATGTGTTGTTGTATTTTGCACGACAATTGTGATAATAAAATTATAGTTGTTTTCTGTACCATGTATTTGGCGACTCAGAATAGGTTGGATGGAATGGACCTATTTTAGGGTTGTCACAGTTGGTATCAGAGCTTAGGGATATGATCTCTGGCGGAGATCGGGAAATATAACTAGGAGGGGAGAGATGAGTAAATCCTTCGCTAGTGTGTCCTACCTAAGCTTATTTGTTGGTCAGTCATAATATCAGGATATTATGTGATATGTTAATTTGTTAAATTAACCCTTGTTTTGAAGCTGTATTCTAGAATGATATTTGAAATACAGGAGATGAGCAATGGAGAAATTATGATGACAGGGAAGATAGAATCTGAAATGAAAGGAAGATATTCTCAATTCTTTGAAATACCAGGTACGTAAATTTCGGGGACGAAATTTCATAAGGAGGGGAGATTGTAAGACCCCGAATTTTATGAAATAAAAGTATTCAATTTTTCTTATAATTACTATTCAGTAAATGGTTAAATTGATAAATGTTAAAGTTAAGGGTGATATATGAATTTTTTTCAAAATACACAAGTGGTTATAAAATAATCATTGTTGTCGGGGAATATTCGTTTGGTCGTGGAATATTCTTTCTGTCGGAAAATATTCGTACAACGGCACAGCTATTTATGGGCCCCATAACGAATAACTGTCGGATGAAGAAAATGACAAATTTGAGTTTTTACAAATAACGGCATAGTTGTTACCGTTAATACTGTTGAAATACCCGGTGGTTAAAATATAGTAATACGCATTATTGCACAGTAGCACACGGTATTGCACAGTATTTTTGAAATTATTGATTCTTACGTAAGAAGGCATAACTCAATAATTATTACAGTAATTACTGTTCAATATTTTATTTTATTGATTCAATAATTGGTACGTTGAAATTTTATATTATTGTTGTTCAATAATTGTCACTGCACAGTATTTTCCATTATCAGATCAATAATTCATATTATTTGAATAATATTATTAGATAACATTATTGGCAATGTCTAGAAAGTTCTGTCTAAGGAGAGGTTTGGTCACCTAATTGCGCGCCAGTAAGGAGAAATTCTTATTGGAAAGCCCCCTCTTTCCTGGGAACGGCCTGGTTGTCATAAATGTGATTCTGTAATATTATTTGTGAATAATTAATTATTGATTCATATGATAATGAAATATTTATTTTATGTGGATATAAATGAGGGATATATTTTTGTGGTTAAAAATGAAGGAATTAATGTTGAGGTTTTTATCAGTAGTTTTGTCGGAATGGAGGTATTAAAAATTAGAGTTTTTGAGATATTTTGCGGGGGTTATAATTTTTAATCCGACCGTTGGATCATGGTAATATTTGGATATGTTATACATATATAAGTTGAGTATATGTCCATAAATTTTGAACCGTTAAAAATGAACGTATAATTTGTTATGAATTTTACGAGATGACTGGTTCAGAAATTGTTAAATTTTCGGAGTTAATCATTTTGGTGGAAAATTCTAGAATTGGTGGGCCTTACTCTTGGTTGGTGAAGAAATGTGCTGAGATTTTTATTCAAATGTGGTGGATGGGAATAGTAGCAGGTAAAGCCATCAGGTTACAGGTTAAGTCTGATTCGGCGTGCTAACATTTTCCTATAAAATAGAGGGCTAAGTTAGAATTGAAAATCACACCAGAATTCATAAGTTTTCTCTCCTTCTCTCTCTAGATTATTGAGTGTATTTTATGAGTGTTTAGATACTCTATGAGTTTCTATTCATCAGTGCAAGTTTCCTTCAGCCTTATACCGATCAGAAGTACTGCTCTTTTGAGGTAAGGGATAGTAAGAGATTTTAAGGGTTGTTATATTTTTCAGTTTCGTAATTTTTCTGACCTTCAAAAATTTTGAAAAAATTTAAAATGATATTTTGATGAGTTTTCTTGATTATGTCCAAAAATGGTGATTTTTGGATGTATAGATTAAGAGTTATGAATTTTATGAGAAAATACTATTTTAAAAGTAACCGCTTATAACTCCTTGTGGTTAACTCCAAAATTTATAAAATTTTTGTTGGGAGTACATCTATATAATATCAGTGTACTCTGTGAATTTTAGAATTTTTGGACAAAAGTATAATTTTTGATAAATGTCTAAATATTCGGCTGTTTTGGCCATATGAAAAATAGTAAATGACTTTTAAAAATTCTGAGAAAAATATATGTTCACTATGGGACTATATTATGCTAAATCCCAGAAAAGAAATATTTTTGGAACTGATTTAGTATTTTTCATGAAAATGGTCTAGTTATGAGTAAATGAATTAAATATGTTATGTGAAGTAAGAAAATTGAAAAATAGGATTTTATGACTTGAGAATCCTATATGAGGTATATGCAGATTTTTGATGAGGGTTTTGGTTATTGGTGATGAAATCTTATGAGTTTGGCATTTTAGAATGATTAAATGCATTATTTTAGTAAAGTATAAACAATTAAAATAAATTATTTATAAATTTAAGAAATATTATTCTTTCAATATCATTATACCGAAATATTGGTATGAATTTTATTGTGGAATTTCTACCTTTTTGAGTCGGGATTACTATTCACGAGTTACTATTCATGAGTTACAATTCACGAGTTACTATTCACGAGTTACAATTCATGAGTTACTATTCACGAGTTACTATTCATGACAAAATTGGTTTCTTTTTCTGACCAAATTATAGTTGAGTTATGAATATTACTCTTGAGATTAAATATATATGTTGATTATATTGTTTTTATTATCATATATAACATTTTTATAACCCTGATGTTGAATTTCTTTTTCACTTGAGTGTAAAGATGGGTAAATTATTTGTATGATCGTGACTGAAAAATGTCTTTGGCCTGTAGTGCAAAGATGAATTGTTAACTGGTATGATCATGACCATTGAATTTATAATTGAATATCTTTAGCTTAAGTGTAAAGATAAATTGATTAACATGGTTATAATTATTATTTATATAAATTCTGAAATGATTATATATTTCTTTGAGATATGAATATATTTGGCCTGTAGTGTAAATATGAACTGTTGATGAATATCTTTGGCCTGTAGTACAAAGATGAATTGTTGATGAATATCTTTGGCCCGTAGTGCAAAGATGACATGTTGTTGAATATCTTTGGCCAGTAGTGCAATGATGAACAGGTATTGAGATAAACATGACCAACTGGTAATACAAATGAATATCTTTGGCCGTGGTGCAAAGATGAAGTTATTAGTATGATTATGAACAGGAAATGTGATTTGGTGTAACCATAATCTTTGATGTTTCAGGTAAAGATAGGTGATGAAAATTATCTTCGTCCTGGATGAGAAAAGGAATTTAGAACTACAGTTATGATTATGAGTTATTCTTATGATTGTGGACCAGAATTATTGATTGATGTTACAGGGATAAAACATTATTGGTGGATTTCTAACATGGAGAAGATAATAGACTCTATAGTCTATTTGACTCTTCTAATGGATTGCTCGTTCCGCTGCAACTATGGTTGAAATTTTTATCATTTACCATATGTTCTAAATCTCTGATTTATTATTGATGAAGGCTATTGATAATTTAATTATCTTTAGTCATGATATTCTTTACTGAGCTAGTTGTACTCACCCTTTTTCTTCACAATTCCTTTCAGGTAATAAGAGTGTAGCTGGGTCGAGCGAGGGTAACGGGGAAATAGAACGGTGGTCTCTAGCTGTGGAGATTCTCTCGAAGCAGTATAGAAAAGTTCGTTTAGTAGTTTTATTTGGTGAATCCAATAGGGTAAGGTGTACCCAACGTTGGAGGGGTGTTTTTCCACTATCATACAAGATGTCTAACGACATACAACCTCGTGTTATCATAAAATAGGGTTGTGCACATCCACTTACTGAGTATATATACGAGCACTACTTATATAATTTTGGTGTTTATGTGAAGTATAATTCTCAGTTAGAGACAGTGGAGATAATGATAAGTCAAGAGAAGACTCACCATTGGGAAGAATATGATAGTAATCTTCTAGTTTTTTTTTTGGGACTATTAGGTCAACCAAGGATAATTCTGTGGCCATATGATATCTATCATAACCTAGAAGCATGGCCTCCCATGTACGAAGGTTTCCTTGAGCACTTCCCAAAGATTCTAGTTTTGAAAACAGTTTTTGACTGTACCTTTATGTAAGGTACCTTTGTGAGGTGCTAACACATGATGGTGTCCAATGTCACATTTGGTATATATTTATTCAAACTCACAGTATATGTGTTGTTGTATTTTGCACGACAATTGTGATAATAAAGTTGTAGTTGTTTTCTGTACCATGTATTTGGCGACTCAGAATAGGTTGGATGGAATGGACCTGTTTTGGGGTTGTCACACGATATGTATAGAGTACAATTCATGGCAACCAGCAATGATTAACCATAAGCTTATTTGAATGAAACACTTTTAGTAGAGTTAAGTAAAAACAAATTTGCCTGAACCGTTGATTACCGCTACGCAATTTAAATCGCTTTATCCGAAGACCTAATATTAGTAATATAGATCTCCAATATTAGAATAATATCATCACGGTATAATATTACTATATATATAAACATAGAATAACCTAAACACATAACACGTAATCCTATCAGTCTATAACACACATAAGACTCGGTATCAAGTCAAACTATTGTAGTCTATCTTGACTCCGACAAAATTCTAAAGTCCCGACGGTCTAGCCGGACTTTTATCGAGTCTAAGTTCAATTAAACTCTGCCTAACACTTAACAATTATCTCAGATAATTTTAATATCAGTCAAAAATATTTTTCTAAGTCTCATAATAATTTTCACATAATTATTATCATTTATCGTAAATTTTTAATCATTAATATCGTATTTATACAAATTAAATACCACGTAATTCCTTTATCATTAATATTTATTTATTATCAAATATTAATGAAATACATCACATAATATTATAATATATTTATAATATATCAAAGTATTTTTAATACCTTAAAATCACCTTTATATGATTTTTAAATAATTAAATTTATTATCCGATAATTGCTATTAATATTAAAAATATTAATATTTTCATGACAAAATATCAAAAGTTATATTTTATAACTTAAAATATTTTTCTAACACTTAAATCATTTTTATATGATTTATAAAACATTAATTCTATTTTTCCTTAATTTATTTAATACATTTATTAAATAAACTAATTATCATTAACATTAATTAATTAATGAATTTCATCACAAAATATTAAAAGTCACTGAAAATATCTTTAAATATTTTCTTATACCATAATATTATTTTTCATGATTTTTCATGTATTAAAATTATTTTTATATCATTTATTTAATATTATAATTAAATAAATTAAATACCATTTATATTTCAAAAATATTAAATATTTATGAAATATACTCAAAATAATTAAAAACTATTTTTCAGACTTTAAAATAATTTTTCGGAATTTATTTAGTTTTTTTAATAATTAAAATCTATTTATTTCGATTTATTTATTAAAATAAATCATTTTCAGAAATTAATAATTAATTTCTTAAATAAACTGTCGCTAAAAGAGCAATAGGCGACAAAACTGTCGCCGTAGGTGTTCTTGGCCAAGCCCTGATCTTCAAAGTCAGTGACTAAGGTGATATGTTTGACTATAATTAGATCTAAGTTCCTGATGATATCTGGGCTTGTAAATGTGTTAATGTTGTAGTATACGTGCAATACTACAACTACATACTAAGTTCATGATCATTCTACAACATATCAGCTAGATCTGGGCTCCAGAAATTATTGTCAGAAGTTGTTCTTCATTTCTGGGTTTTCCAGAAATGAAGAACAGTCCAAGTGACTACTTTTAAATCCTAGTAACTTTCAGTCTAGGACTTGCTTGTGTGATCTAATGGTTTTATCGTGTAGAAGAGATGTCAGACTACATGTCTATAACAACATATCATCATAAAAACATCACACCAAACAGATCAATGCTGGTCAAAGTAGGGGTCAGGAAACGGTCTTGAAGATTCTGGGTTACCCAGAATCTCCTTCCGGGGAGTTGGTCAATGGTGGTTTGAGCATGATTATGTACTATTCCGTTCAAGATCTGGGTGGTCTAAAGCCCTTAGCGTGAAGTCTTCATGTTAGGCTACAACAACAACACAATAACTTGGCCAAAACATGAACATACTGTAAGATCAAGACCCTGCAAAAATGCTGTCAGTCGTTCTGAAAATTCTGGGTTTGCCCAGAAACCAAATTTTGTTACCGGTCAACGCTGTTTGACCAACAATAACTCTCGATCTACACATGATCTAGACTTGATTCAACTTCCAGATCCAAGACCTTATAACATACAACAAGTACAAACTCTTAAAACACATAAACCATTAACAGAGACAAATCTAGGAGACCTGACATTTGACTGTCAGACGACTCATGAAGGTTCAAAGTCAGCTTCAAAAAAACTTGATTTCGTGCATCTAGATGTTATAGATCCATGATCTATCAACCCAGATCACTCAAAGACATCCTAATACCCAACTTTAAACAATCAATTACAACATTTAACATAAAATCTAAAGATTTCGAATTTTGAAGGTTTATACTTTTCTAGCTTAGATATTTGAATCCGATCTTTGATCTTGTTATTGAAGGGCTATGAACAGATCTTAGCTTGGATAATCTCTCTCTCACTCTAGATTTCAAAATTGAAGAGAGAGAATGGTCTTGGCGAAAATGAAAAGTAAAGTAAGTATTTTCTTACTTTTAAATCTCTTATGCTTTGATTCATTGTATCTAATGTTGCTAGGTGTCCCCAAATCTGATCTTGGGATGATTTAAGGCACATGGGATAAACATTAGGGTGATGACTCACAAGATTTGCAAAATCTTTTGCTTTGGTTTTAAGAAAGGGCATTTTGGTCATTTTGCCTACCATTTTAATTCTAAATTGGTCATTTGATCAAACTCTTAGGGTTTAGGGTTTGTTACAGATATCATTTATCTGGTCAACCCTTGATCCTTAACCACATCATGTACACATATACACAGAACATATTCACGTAGTCACTTAATCCTAAATAATTCACCTAAATCCTTCACAAAATTTTGAAATCCTCAAAATTTCATCTTAAAAATATCAAACGCATACACTTATTTTCTGTCTAGGTTCTAATTTTGAACCCTAAATTAATTAATAAAAATTTTAAAAATATTCAAAATTCTCGGGTTGTCACAGGCACCGCAGCGCCAGTGTTACACTTGGGTGCCGCGCCGCAGCGCCGGATGTAGCTAAGAGCTACTAGAAACTCGCGCCCCGGCACCAGGAGCCAGCGCTCCAGCGCCAAGGCCGGCGCCCCAATGCCACAGACGGCGTCCCAGCGCCACCACTCGCGCTCCAACGTCGCTTGTTAAGCCTATGCTCGCACCGCAACGCGAGCTTCGGTGCCCAAACAGTAAAGAGTCTTTAATGACCTAGAAGAAAGAGGGGGCAAGTATATATATAAAGCGAAGTCGCCTGCATTTAGTATCGAATATCAGAGATATCAACAGAGAATTGATTGCAGCTTAGACTAGGATTTATTTTCTATCTTTCTAGAAGAGAAAGAAGTTGTGCTTCAAGGAGGAAGATTTATTGAATCTGACTGCTGCTCAGCTACTACGCAGTGAAGAGAAGATTTGGAGACAGAACACTTCCAAACAAGAGTTTTCTTATTCCAAATCTCTGATTTATTTGTGTATTAACAGATAATGTTGAATGTATTAAAAATGTGTGTTAGTCCCATAATTATGAACTAATTCCATTTTTAGGATTGCAATGTAACCTTTTATTTAGCTTAATTTACTTTCTCTCCTATTTTATATAATGAATCATTTTGGAATGGGTTGTTGTATTTCTTATTTAATGACTGATTGTTTGATAAAGAAATTGGTATTGATAGTAATGAAGATTGAGAAATGGACATTATTTTCTGTCTTTAAATACAGCAACACTTGTTATGACCATGCCAATGGAATGTGTGCATAATATGCTAATAGGATAGACATATCCCTATTTGCCTTGTGCGAACTTGAGACTTAGCTTACTGACCTTGACCTAGTTATTATCACCAATAGACATATTGTGATTCAGCTGGTTAGGGACGTGCATTTGATCTTCGACAGAAGCTTATGCGTATTTACTATTCTCGGTTGACCATTCCTTGATTCATTTATATAGTGGAGAGTTAGGAGATTAGGAGACGCATTAGGGGAGTTGTAATCCTATCTTGACTTCCTAGCACAACCACCTCTCTCTTTCTTTCAGTTTTAATCATATAGCTTATCCAACCACTTATTTCTACTTGTTTAGATAAGATTAGTAACGACTTTGCCTTAGTAATTGTTTTCTTTTAAGACTTTGTCCTCGTAGGTTTGACACTTTACTTACTTATATTACTTGTGGACCACGACCAATTGCAGAGCCTCTCTCATCTCATTTTAGTTTCTCTTCAGCAAGCGACGCTGTCACTTTTCCCAGAGCCGTTAAGCAACCCAACCGTCCCATTTCGTACCGTTTGGGCGCCCAACCGACATACGGTTGCTATTCAGACCATTGCTTCTCTCTCCTCTGTGTCGCAAAGGTCTATTTAACCAGAGTCGGTCAAGAGCTGTGGTTTCGTTCATTCCGTGCTAAATCTCTCCTTTTATCCTTTTGATTTTGGTTATAATAGCTTCTAAGCGTCCAAGGACAAGTATTGGCCCTCCTCCTCCATCCTCTTCCCGAGCCCGTGCTTAGACTTGGGATGCGCTGAAATTTCCAATGAAGGAGGCATATCAGAGGTATACTCAAAATTTTTTGTCTCGAAGTCTGGTGCCTGAGAGAGGGCTTCGGCCTGATGATAAACTAGATGGTGAGATGAATGCAATGATCTCCAAAATAAAATGGGTGCATTTCATCAAGCAACTGAAATCCGCTGTCGTCGCAGTGGTGAAGGAATTCTATGCCAATGCCATTCCCGATGGTCCGCCGGCTTCGCCAGTCAGGGGCAAATTAATCCCATTCGATAGCAAGGCTATAAATGCAGTCTATGGGACTCCCAATTTCAACCACTGCGATTATTGAGAAAATGGAATTTTGGGCTACCACACTGACGAGATTGTTAGCAAACTCTGTAAGCCTGGGACGCGGTATGGAAGACGAATGAGTACACTGCTGAATGAACTTCATTCCCCTAGCAGGCCCTTAGCCTTTATGGTAAGGCATGGTATGCTTTTATATGTGCTAATGTAAGACCCCAACTTATTAATGAATAAAATCAAATTTTCTCTAAATATTATTGTGAATAATAAGGGGTTAATTTGATATAATACTTTGGTTATGGGTGAAATGTGCAAATTTTGCAAAATAAGCAAGTGGTTATAAAATAATCATTTTGTCGTGGAATATTCGTTTGGTCGTGGAATATTCTTCCTGTCGGGGAATATTCGTACGACGGCGCAGCCTTGTGTGGGCCCCATAACGGAAAGCGATTGGATGAAGAAAACGACAAGTATAAGTTATTTATAAATAACGGCGTAGTTGTTACCGTTAATACTGTTGGAATACCCGGTGGTTAAAATACAGTAGCACACGGTATTGCACCAATTAGTGATTCTTACGTAAGAAGACACTACTCAATAATTGTTACAGTAGTTATTGTTCAATATTTTATTTTATTGATTCAATAATTGTTGTGTTGATATTTTATATTATTTTTGTTTCAATAATTGTTGCTGCACAGTATTTTCCATTATCAGATCAATAATTCATATTATTTGAATAATATTATTAGATAACATTATTGGCAATGTCTAGAAAGTTCTGTCTAAGGAGAGGTTTGGTCATCTAATTGCGCGCCAGTAAGGAGAAATCCTTATTGGAAAGCCCCCTCTTTCCTGGGAACGGCCTGGTTGTCATAAATGAGATTCTGTAATATTATTTGTGAATAATTAATTATTGATTCATATAATAAGGAAATATTTATTTTATATGGATATAAATGAGGGATATATTTTTTTGGTTAAAAATGAAGGAGTTAATGTTGAGATTTTTATCAGTATTTTTGTCGGAATGGAGGTATTAAAAATCAGGGTTTTTGAGATATTTTGCGGGGGTTATAATTTTTAATCCGACCGTTGGATCGTGGTAATTTTTGTATATGTTATACATATATAAGTTGAGTATATGTCCACAAATTTTGAACCGTTAAAAATGAACGTATGATTTATTATGAATTTTACGAGATGACTGGTTCAGAAATTGTTGAATTTTTGGAGTTTATCATTTTGATGGAAAATTCTAGAATTGGTGGGCCCCACTCTTGGTTGGTGAAGAAATGTGCTAAGATTTTTATTCAAATGTGGTGGGTGGGAATAGTAGCAGGTAAAGCCATCAGGTTGCAGGTTAAGTCTACTTCGGCGTGCTAACATTTTCCTATAAATAGAGGGCTAAGTTAGAATTGAAAATCACACCGAAAACAAGTTTTCTCTCTTTCTCTCTCTAGATTATTGAGTTTATTTTGTGAGTATTTAGATACTTTGAGAGTTTTTATTCATCAGAGCAAGTTTCTTTCAGCCTTATACCGGTATTTCGACCAGAAGTACTGATATTTTGAGATAAGGGATATTATTTTCTTCTTAATGATATTATTTTCTTCAATATCATTATGCTGAAATATTGATATGAGTTTTTATCAAATTTAGAACTTTTTGTGTCGGGGTTACTATTCACGTATACGGCACTATTCACGAATACGGCACTATTCATCGCAAAATAAAATTTTCCCTTTTTGTCCAAGATGTCTATTATGGTTACTATCTTTGATTGTATCCATGTTTTGATCTTTATTTTTGAATTCTGCTTTACAATTGATTATTATGAAGTATTATTGATCTTGGATAAACTGTTATACGAATCCCTAATATTTGTCCTTCTGTCTCACTTGATTCGTTCTCTTTAAGATATTTTTCATCATCCTCAGTCCTAAATGATGATATTACTGAATATCTTTGGCCTGTAGTGCAAAGATGTATGATTACTTGATGAATATCTTTTGCCTGTAGTGCAAAGATGAACAGGTGTTGAGATGAACATGACTGATAGGTGATACAAATGAATATCTTTGGCCTGTAGTGCAAAGATGAATATTTGGATAAAGATGATTATTAATTGAAGTTACAGGGATAAAATATTGATTATGGACTTTTAAATCTTAGAAGATAGTAGAATTCTTTCTCTACTTGACTCTTCTAATGGTTTGTTATTTCCGCTGCAGTTGTTGATCTAAAACTTGTTGTCGATTATATTCTATCAGATTTTTCCCTGTTGAATACTAATGATAATTTGTTGTATATTATCTTAGTCATAATATTCTTTACTGGGATAGTTGAGCTCACCCTTTTCCTTTTTGTTTCATTTTTCTTCTCAGGAGGTGAGAACATAGCAGGATCTAGTCGGGGTATGGAGTGATGGTTCTAGAAAGATGTTATAGCAGTCCTCACTATTTCTGTAAAATAGTGTTTGAATAATTGTATTGAGGACTTATTTGAGTGTGGATATTGTCTAGAAGACAATATTTGTATTTAAACTCACAGTATGTGTTGTCTTATTTTGCACGACAATTGTATTATTGAAGTTGTAGTTTGCTTTCTGTACCATGTATTTGGCGACTCAGAATGGGTGTTGTATACCTATTTTGGGGGCGTCATAGTTGGTATCAGAGCTTAGGGATATGATCCATGGCTGAGATGTGAGACAAGAACTAGGAGGGGAGAGACGGAGAATTCCTTCGCTAGTATGACCTGACTAAGTTTATTTGGTGTTTATTTGGTCGGTCAGAGTATAGGGATAATATATGACATGACTATTAACCCTTGTTTTATGGCAGTATTTAAGAATGACAGCTGAGAACGTTAATAATGGAGTAAATTAGACCGTGGAGACACCTTTGATCACCACCCAGGGGAATGTGCAACAGGAAGGCAATATTCCTCCTGTAAACAACGTTACCGAGCAAACGATGAATGATGGAATGTTTAGGAGCTTTTTGCAGTTCATGCAAAATCTGTGAGATCCCGAATTTTATGAAATAAAAGTATTCAATTTTTCTATTTTGGTAAATGGTTAAATTGATAAAAGGTTAAAGTTAAGGGTGATATGTGAAATTTTTTTAAAAGTAAACAAGTTGTCATAAAATACATGGTCACTATTCACGAGTTATTATTCACCCAAATTGCTATTCACTCTAGTATCGTTCACTCGAGTATTTGGGACACTTTTTGTGTCGGAGTACTATTCATGAGTTACTATTCACGAATTACTATTCACAGGTTACTATTCACCTAAATTACTATTCACTCTAGTATTGTTTACTCGAGTATTTAGGACACTTTTTGTGTCGGAATTACTATTCATGAGTTACTATTCACGAGTTACTATTCACGGGTTACTATTCATCTAAATTACTATTCACTCTAATATTATTCACTCGAGTATTTGAGACACTTTTTGTGTCGGAGTTACTATTCAGGAGTTACTATTCACGAGTTACTATTCACGAGTTACTATTCACCCAAATTACTATTCACTCTAGTATTGTTCACTCGAGTATTTGGGACACTTTTTGTGTCGAAGTACTATTCACAAGTTACTATTTACGGGGAATATTCGTACGACGGTACAATCATTGGTGAACCCCACAACGGAATTATTGTCAGATTGAGAAAACGACAAAAATATTTTATTAAAAATAACGGCGGAAGTTTTACCGTTGATACTGTTGAACTACTCGGTAGTAAAAGTACAATAATACGTGTGGTTGCATAGTAGCACATGGTATTGATGCTTATGTGAGAAGTCACTCAGTTTGATTCAATTATTGTCAATTAATAATATGAATTATTTAGCGATAATGAAGTTTTGTTTTATTCGTATTATTAACGTAATAAAACAGAAACATCTTTTTATATAAAACAGAATACTTTATTAAAGTTATTCTATAAATAGAATATATTATATTCTATTGTGCATAGTGTTTTGCATAGTAACATCTTTTTATATAAAACAGAATACTTTATTAAAGTTATTCTATAAATAGAATATATTATATTTTATTTAAAAGATTTTTCTTTAAATATAGACCGTCAGATTAAAGTAAATCAATCTGGACCGTTCATGGATTAGTTACTATGCATTCCATTTTCCTATAAATAGAAGCTCATTCCTTCATTATTTTCTTACGAATTCACTGAACTCTAGAGAGAGAAACTATAGAGAGAAAGAAGAAGAGTATTCTGCCACTTAACTACTTCTTTATTTCAGTTCTTCTTTAAAATGGTAAGGGGTGTTATTCTTTCTTATTCATGAAGAGAACTTATGTTATTCCATTCTTTATTATTCTGTTGGAATAATCTGTATGCGTGGTTTACCCTATACTTGGTGGAATGACATGTATATGCGGTTTACCCAATACTTGGTGATCTTCTTCTGTTATTCCATTATTTATTATTATGTTGGAATAACCTGTTTATGCGAAGTACCGCATATTTGGTGAAATTCTTTTATTATTTCGTTCTTTACGTTTCTGTCGGAATATCATGTCGGTGTGAATTTCACCTGACCTGGTTCCATCATTTATTATTCCGCATTTATTATTCTGTCGGAATATCCTGTCGGTGTGAATTTCACCTGACCTGGTTCCATCATTTATTATTCTGCATTTATTATTTGTCGGAATATCCTGTCGGTGTGAATTTCACCTGACCTAGTTCCATATTTATTATTCCGCATTTATTATTCTGTTGGGAATAACCTGTCTGTGCGGTCTCTATCGCATGCATGGTGAATCCTTCTGTTATTTCATTCTTTATTATTCTATTGGAATAACCTGTCTATGTGGATTGCCACATGCATGGTGAATGATCCTTTATATTCATTCCTTATTAAATTGTGGAAATGATCTGTATACGTGGATTACCGCATGGCTGGTGAAAATCCATTTGCAGTTTCATATATTCTTTATTATACTCATTTGGTTAATGTTTCGATTTCTATACTCCATGAAATTAGTGGAATATAACCTGTATGTGCGGTCTCTATCGCATGCATGGTGAATCCTTCTGTTATTTCATTCTTTATTATTCTATTGGAATAACCTGTCTATGCGGATTGCCACATGCATGGTGAATGATCCTTTATATTCATTCCTTATTAAATTGTGAAAATGATCTGTATACGTGGATTACCGCATGGCTGGTGAAAATCCATTTGCGGTTTCATATATTCTTTATTATACTCATTTGGTTAAAGTTTTGATTTCTATACTCCATGAAATTAGTGAAATATCCTTGATATTTGCGCTTCATCCAGTATCTTTTCATAAAAATATTCTTCTGAGTATTCTTGACTGTTACTTTACAAAGAAGTATCATGTTGACAATTTGGATATTATTAGTTCCTAGATAAACTAATTCTTGAACTTTTTTAATTGAATTCCTATAACATTGTCATCATCCTCATGTTTATTTTATGTTAAAAGTCATCTTTGGCTTACGTGCATAGATGGACTTAGTATGATTATGACCAGGGATCATTCGGTATAATCATGAACTGTGATGTTATAAGTGGTGTGGTAAAAGTCCTCAGTGGCTTGTAATGCATTGATAGACAGTTTGTGGTATGATTATGACCAGGAATTTTTCGGTATAGTCATGATCATTGATGATTTAATGAATATCCTTGGCCCGTAATACAAGGATGATTAGAAGATGTGGTTTATTTATTAAGCTGAGTCTCAGTGATAAAAGTTGATGAGAATATTTTTAAGTCATAGAAGATAGTAGGTTTTATTCTCTACTTGACTCTTCTAATGAATTGCTTATTCCGCTGCAGTTAAACTTGATGTCTATTGTATTTTATCAGTTTAACATTGTTGAAGACTATTGATAATTTATTCTTCATTATCTTAGTCATAATATTTCTTACTGGGCTAGTTGAGCTCACCCTTTCTTTCAATGTTCTCTTCAGGAAATGAGAATATAGCTGGGACGAGTCAGGGAAAGGAGTGATGGTCCAGAAGATAGCATTAGTAGTCATCACCATTCTGTTAAATAGTGTGACAATAAATGTAATGAGGACTCCTTGAGTATGGATATTGTCTAGATGACAATATTCCTATTAGAACTCTCAGTTTATGTATTGTCGTATGTTACACGACATTTGTATAATTAAGTTTGTATTTGTATTTTGTACCATGTATCTGACGACCCAAGATGGGTGATAAATACCTAATTTTGGGGGCGTCACAGTTGGTATCAGAGCTTAGGGATATGATCCTTAGCTGAGATGTAAGATAAGAACTAGGAGGGGAGAGACGGGGAATTCCTTTGCTAGTATGACCTACCTAAGTTTATTTGGTATTTAATTGGTCGGTCAGAGTATAGGGATAATATGTGATATGTTAATTAACCCTTATTTTGTGGCAGTGTTTGAAAAAAGCATCTAACAATGTTGAGATAAGCATTGGAGCAAAATAATATGACCATATCGTAGTACGAGGTTAAGTTTGCGGAGTTATCCTGGTTTGCATCTCATTTGGTCGATAATGAGGAGCGAATGACGCGAAAGTTTCTAAGAGGTTTGAAACCCTATATACGTCAATACCTCATTCTCATGTTTATATTTTGTTGAAAGTCATATGTGGCCTGTAGTGCACAATGGACTTGGTATGATTATGACCAGGGATTATTCGGTATAATCATGACCGTAATGTTACAAATGATGTGGAAAAAGTTCTCATTGGCCCGTAATGCATTGATGGACAGTTTTTGGTATGATTATGGCTATGGATTCTCTTTGGCCGTAGTGCAAAGACTAATTGTTTTATGGCATGATCAGGACCGTTGATGAAAACACGATTATCACGATCTTCGACACACATTTTGGTGGAGCAATATGAAAAGAGAGATCGCAGAGTTTATCTCGAGATGTTTAACTTGTCAACGTGTAAAAGCGGAGCATCAAGTACTAAAGGGTCCATTGCAACCACTTGAGATTCTGAAATGGAAGTGGGAACACATTACTACGGATTTTGTTACGGGTCTTCCTAAGGTTTCTCAAGGCATAGATGCGATTTGGGTTATTGTTGATAGATTAACCAAGTCCGCTCATTTCTTGCCGATACATGAGACTTATTCCCTTGAACGTCTTGCTAGTATGTACGTGAACGAGACTGTGAGATTGCATGGCATGCCAATATCCATAGTTTCGGATCGTGACCCAAGATTCACTTCACGATTTTGGGTTAGCTTGCAGAAAGCTATGGACAGAGATTTACGATTCAGTTCGGCATACCATCCTCAAACGGACGGACAATCAGAGAGGACTATTCAAACTCTTGAAGATCTATTAAGACTTTGTGTCCTAGATCTCAAAGGGAGTTGGGATAAGTACCTACCATTAGTGGAATTCTCCTACAACAACAGTTATCAGGCGAGCATAGGTGTGGCTCCATTCGAGGCGTTGTATGGAAGAAAATGTCGTTCTCCAGTATGCTGGGACGAGGTGGGTGAAGCAACATTGTTGGGACCAGAGTTGGTACGCATTACTACAGAGAAGATCCAAACGATTCGACAACGTATACAAACGGCACAGGATCGACAAAAGAGTTATGCAGATCTTCATCGGAAGGACGTGGAATTTAATATTGAGGATCATGTATTATTACGTGTTGCACCATGGAAGGGAGTTACAAGATTTGGGAAGAGAGGAAAGCTCAATCCAAGATTTGTTGGTCCATTTGAGATTCTTGAGCGAATAGGAAATGTGGCATATAGACTCGCATTACCTCCAAGCATGTCTCGTGTTCATAATGTTTTTCACATATCCATGCTTCGTAAATATGTTAAAGACCCGAACCACATTATTGAGTTAGAACCAGACGAGATAGCTGAAGATTTAACGTACGAGGAGGTACCTGTTAAGATCTTAGATAGGAAAGAGCATGTCCTAGGCACGAAGGTTATACCACAAGTTAAGGTTTTATGGAGAAACCATGCTATTGAAGAAATGACCTGGGAGTTAGAATCAGAAATGAAAGCGAGGTATCCTCACCTTTTTGAAACATCAGGTACGTACGTCAATTTCGAGGATGAAATTTCATAAGGAGGAGAGGTTGTAAGACCCCAACTTATTAATGAATAAAATTAAATTTTCTCTAAATATTAATGTGAATAATAAGGGGTTAATTTGATATAATACTTTGGTTATGGGTGAAATGTGCAAATTTTGCAAAATAAGCAAGTGGTTATAAAATAATCATTTTGTCGGGGAATATTCATTTGGTCGTGGAATATTCTTGCTGTCGGGGAATATTCGTACGACGGCGCAGCCTTGTGTGGGCCCCATAACGGAAAGCGATTGGATGAAGAAAACGACAAGAAATGTTTTGAGATTTTTATTCAAATGTGGTGGGTGGGAATAGTAGTAGGTAAAGCCATCAGGTTGCAGGTTAAGTCTGCTTCGGCGTGCTAACATTTTCCTATAAATAGAGGGCTAAGTTAGAATTAAAAATCACACCAAAAACAAGTTTTCTCTCTTTCTCTCTCTAGATTATTGAGTGTATTTTGCGAGTATTTAGATACTTTGAGAGTTTCTATTCATCAGAGCAAGTTTCTTTCAGCCTTATACCGGTATTTCGACCAGAAGTACTGATATTTTGAGGTAAGGAATATTATTTTCTTCTTAATGATATTATTTTCTTCAATATCATTATGCTGAAATATTGATATGAGTTTTTATCAAATTTAGAATTTTTTGTGTCGGGGTTACTATTCACGTATACGGCACTATTCACGTATACGGTACTATTCACGAATACGGCACTATTCACCGAAAAATAAAATTTTCCCTTTTTGTCCAAGATGTCTATTATGGTTACTATCTTTGATTGTATCCATGTTTTGATCTTTATTTTTGAATTCTACTTCACAATTGATTATTATGAAGTATTATTGATCTTGGATACACTGTTATACGAATCCCTAATATTTGTCCTTCTGTCTCACTGGATTCATTCTCTTTAAGATATTTTTCATCATCTTCAGTCTTAAATGATGATATTACTAAATATATTTGGCCTGTAGTGTAAAGATGTATGATTACTTGATGAATATCTTTGGCCTGTAGTGCAAAGATGAACAGGTGTTGAGATGAACATGACTGATATGTGATACAAATGAATATCTTTGGCCTGTAGGGCAAAGATGAATATTTGGATAAAGATGATTATTAATTGATGTTACAGGGATAAAATATTGATAATGGACTTTTAAATCTTAGAAGATAGTAGAATTCTTTCTCTACTTGACTCTTCTAATGGTTTGCTGTTTCCGCTGCAGTTGTTGATCTAAAACTTGTTGTCGATTATATTCTATCAGATTTTTCGCTGCTGAATACTAATGATAATTTGTTGTATATTATCTTAGTCATAATATTCTTTACTGGGCTAGTTGAGCTCACCCTTTTTCTTTTTGTTCCATTTTTCTTCTCAGGAGGTGAGTACATAGCAGGATCTAGTCGGGGTATGGAGTGATGGTTCTAGAAAGATGTTTTAGCAGTCCTCACTATTTCTGTAAAATAGTGTTTGAATAATTGTATTGAGGACTTATTTGAGTGTGGATATTGTCTAGAAGACAATATTTGTATTTAAACTCACAGTATGTGTTGTCGTATTTTGCACGACAATTGTATTATTGAAGTTGTAGTTTGCTTTCTGTACCATGTATTTGGCGACTCAGAATGGGTGTTGTATACCTATTTTGGGGGCGTCACAGCTAATATCCTACCTAGGCGTCATATGAGTGATGTCACTCGGGAAAGGGCAACTCTGCTCTATACCATTATTATCGGTTTAAACGTGGATGTAGGGTTGTTGATCAATGAGTCCATCAAGAAGGCTATTAAGAGTAAAGTTATGTCTGGCATCCCGCACTCTTCGCTTATTACCCATCTTTGCAAAAGGGCGGGTGTTCAGTGGGAGAAGGAAGATGTCACCCTGCCTCCAATGTCAGTCATTGTTCATCATCTCATTAGCCGATATGTAGTCCGGGAGGGAGCGCAATCGCATCCCCGAGGGGAAGGATTTCTACCAGCGCCTCAGCCGCCGCCATTTGATGATCCATAGACATCTACTGAGACGGGACCCTCCACTCACGCGCCAGTTCCCCCTTTTGTTGAGACCGTTGATTCAGGGACCCTTGCGCAGATTCTGAACAGCCATATTTTCCTACACTGTAAGATTGACCATGTCGCCAGGTGGCAGAGCCAATTCCACCATTTCCATGCAGAGTTTGCCAACAAGTTCTCTAACATTCATGCTGCTCAGGGTGGTGAGGACGCGGACTTCATGCCATTCTCATTCCCGACGCCTCCAATCTATGCGCCATATCCGCCATAATTTTTGCCACCTGCTGATGGGGCCCGCACGACCGAACCAGTAAATGTAGATGATGATGCTGGCAACGATGATGATGATTTTGACTTGTTCGATGCTGATGAAGATTTTGGTCATGATGGTGATGAAGGCGGTAGTGCTGCTAATGTTTGATGCTGCAGTCTAGAGGCCAGTGAGGACACTGGCCAACTTTCAAGTTTGGGGGAGATTTTCTTTTATTTATTTATATATATGAATTGTGTTTGTGTTTAAATATGTGAACTGTTGTTAATGATGTTGGTGTAAGGATTTGAGCGTTTGAATTGGGCTAGATAGCCCATACTACTTATTAATTATATTTTTTCTATGTGATTATTAATGTTGTTAAGTCTTTGTTTTTGGTGAAAGTTTTATTTTGGATGCATGTCTGGCATAGTAGTATTTCAAGTTATATATGAATGCATGCTCGACTTAGTCAGATATTATGTTGTGGATGGCCATTCTTTTTGGGTTTTACATTGATTAATTGGTATACTTGATGCCATGTGTTATGGCTTTGCCCTTTGTTGAAAAGGGTACTTTATAGTTTATAATTTTTGCTTATAACATTTTGATTAACTCTAGCCCCCAGTATGTAATTGTCTATATGTTGGGTTAGGGTAGTTTAGCGCCTAAGTTCTGTCTGTGGCTTATGATAAGCTTTATAATTGATGTTTTCTTAGAATAGGATCAAATCCATGCGAATTAGGGGCTTGTTATTTAGATAAATCGAGATTGTTTGGGATCCATCGTTTTAGCGAGCACTGACCAATTGTCTTTTCTAGTTACATGTCCAGATTTAGGTTGTCTTTTTATTGTGTTGAAAATTTGTACGCTATTAAAAGTTCGGTTGATTTCAAGGTAATTAAAGATGAGGCTTTTACACTTTCGGGTCTAATGTTCTATAAAAAAAATAATTAATAATAATAACAGTCCTACGGTGTGTTGAGATGGAGCGTGAAAATGTACTCGCCCATAAACGTAGGCGGGTAATATCGATTGTGGACTTATGTTGTTTACGTGGCCTTTGTGCTTGAGTTATTAGATTCTTAGGGGTGTTTTAAACCTAGTGCCCTAAAGTCTTTTGGCTTGGGAGTCATTGATCGAAAGCTTACTAATGGATGCTCTGTTTAGCCTCAAAGTAATCAAGAACTGTCTGAGTCGGATATTACTTCTTTAGGTTAGAACTTTTGAACCTTTTCATGTTTCTGCGTCTTGTCTTAATGCTTGTTAATAATTTGAGTTGCATAGTAAGCTTATTAGTATCATAGTCGACTATGTGACCTGAATTTGGGTTATGACTAGTTTAGATGTTTGGTCTGCACACACATAAAATGGATCAATTACAGTCTCTTATTTATTAATAGACATTAAGCCCTTGGTTGTATGCGCTTTGTCCTACTCTCTGAGGATGTTCATGATTTTGCTTAGGGGCCATATGATTAGTCTATAGGGTTAATCTTCTCTCGTATCTTGCAATATTGGGTTTGAGTGTCTATTAGTTTGCTTGAGGACAAGCAAAAGCTTAAGTTTGTGGGTATTTGATGAGTGAGATTTATACCCGCGAATTAAATCCTTTTGTTGCTTAAGTAGTCGCCTGTTTTCAATCTCTTAGTTAGCTTTTATATATTTATATTATTATTTTTAAGTTTAAGTTCTCTACAGGCAAGCTTTACAGATTGTTCCATCTTTCTTGGGCATCTTTCCTGTATTGGCGCCGCAGCGCCAGTGTTACACTTGGGCGACGCGCCACAGTGCCGGATGTAGCTAAGAGCTACTAGAAACTCGCACCCCGATGCCAGGAGCCAGCGCCCCAACACCATAGACGGCGCCCCAAAGCCACCATTCCCGCCCCAGCATCGCTTGTTAAGCCTATGCTCGCGCCGCAGCGCGAGCTCCGGTGCCTAAATAGTAAAGAGTCTTTAATGACCTAGAAGAAAGAGGGGGCAAGTATATATAGAAAGCGAAGCCGCCTGCATTTAGTATCGAATATTCAGTATTCTTGAATTTTACTCCACAATGCAGTATCATGTTGACAATTTGGACGTTGTTAATTCTTGGATAAATTAATTCTTGAACTTGTTTTATTGAATTCTTATATCATTGTCATCATCCTCATGTTTATAAAATGTTGAAAGTCATCTGTGGCCTGTAGTGCATAGATGGACTTGGTATGATTATGACCAGGGATTATTCGGTATAATCATGACCGTAATGTTACAAATGATGTGGTAAAAGTCCTCATTGGCCCGTAGTGTATTGATGGACAGTTGTTGGCATGATCATGACCATTAATGAATACACGAATATCCTTGGCCGTAGTGCAGGGGTGATTCAATGATGTGGATTATTTTATTAAGCTGAGTCCCAGCGACAACAGTGTTGAAAGACCTTTTAAATCATAAAAGATAGTAGAGTTTATTTTCTACTTGACTCTTTTAATGGATTGCTTGTTCCGCTGCAGTTAAACTTGATGTCTACTATATTTTATCAGTTTAATATTGTTGAAAGCTAATGATAATTTATTCTGCATTATCTTAGTCATAATATTTCTTACTGGGCTAGTTGAGCTCACCCTTTCTTTCACTGTTCTCTTCAGTAAATGAGAACGTAGCTGGGGCAAGTCGGAGAACTGAGTGATGGTTCGAATGATAGTATTAGTTAGTAGTCCTCACTATTCTATGTAATAGTGTGTTAATAAATGTAATGAGGACTCCTTTTGAGTATGAATACTCTCTAGAAGATAATATTTGTATTCAAACTCGCAGTTTATGTTTTGTCGTATTGTACACGACAGTTGTATTAGTAAGTTGTATTTGTATTCTGTACGTTGTATCTGACGACCCAAGATGGGTGATGTATACCTAATTTTGGGGGCGTCACAGTTGGTATCAGAGCTTAGGGATATGATCCCTGGCTAAGATGTGAGAATAGAACTAGGAGGGGAGAGACGGGGAATTCCTTCGCTAGTATGACCTACATAAGTTTATTTGCATGGTATTTAATTGGTCGGTCATAATATAAGGATAAGATATGACATATCAATTAACTTTTATTTTGTGGCAGTGTCTGAAAATGGCATCTGAGAATGTTGAGAATAGCAATGGAGCACAGGCGACTGTTGATTCACCACATATCAATAATCATGATAATGTGCATCAGGAAGGTGACAATCCTCATGCAAACAACAACACTGACTAGATGATGAATGATGGAATGTTCAGAAACTTTATGCAGTTCATGCAACAGCAGGCGAGAGCGGCTCCTGTCCAAAATATAGGTGGAAACACTGAAAACTCTCGGACGGTCACCGCTAAACAGTTCAAGGAGCTGGGACCACCAGAGTTTAAGGGAGAGCCAAAACCACTTATAGCGAAAATATGGATAAAGCAAATTACCAAGATATTTGATGTCTTGGGATGCTCCGAGGAGGAAAAGGTTCCCTTTGCCGCCTTTATGTTGCGAGGAGAGGCAAATTACTGGTGGGAATCAATTAAGCGTACTCAACCTGCCGCACTGAAGATGTCTTGGGAGAAGTTTCAAGAGCTGTTCAATGACAAATACTTTCCCGAAAGTGTTCGTCACATGAAGGAGGTGGAGTTCATCAAATTGGAGCAGAATAATATGACCGTGTCGCAGTATGAGGCTAAATTTGCTGAGTTATCCCGGTTTGCGTCCCACTTGGTGGATAATGAAGAGCGAATGACGCGAATGTTTTTGCGAGGTTTGAAACCTGAGATACGTCAACATCTTATTTATCATAAATTATGTTTGTATTCAGATGTTGTGAATAGGACTCAGTTAGTGGAGCGCGATAACGAGTCAACGCAACCAAAAGAGAGCAGTCGACAAAATGATAATACCAGTGAGAGCGGTCATCGAAGCGGTGACAACAAGCGTGGAGGGAATCAACAGGCCAGAAATGGTAACCACTTCGGTGGTAATCAGGGCCAAAACAATAAGAATGGTCATTTCAAGAAGAGGAGATTCAACAATGATGGAAAGTCGTCAGCACCAGCACCCGTTGTTAAGGAAGGAGAACGACCACCTATCATATGTTTCAAATACGGAGGGGAGGGGCACATCAGTCAAAATTGCACGATGCCATCTAAAGCATGTTATAATTGTGGAAGAGAAGGTCATTTAGCTCGATTTTGTCGTTTACCAAAAATAAGTTCAGCCAAGATGGAGACACCAAAGGCCGTCCCAGAAAAGTCAAAACCGGTAGTGCAAGGGAGAGCATTTGTTGTGACCTCCCAGAAAGCAAGGAACCCGAAAGAGGTCATCACGGGTAAGCTTATCATAAACTCTAACAAAATCTATACTTTATTTGATACCGATTCTACCCATTCATTTATTTTTCCTACTTGCGCTCATCGATTAAATTTGATTCCGGAGAAATTAGACTTTGACTTATCTGTTGAAACTCCATTGGGAGAAACCTTCATTACATCTACGGTTTATAAGTCTTGTTTGGTTCAAGTTGGTACCCACACATTACCTGTCGATCTTATTTCATTAAAAATACTTGCATTTGACGTGATTCTAGGGATTGATTAGTTAACTACACATCATGCAAAAATTGATTATTTTCGTAAGGTTGTTAGCTTTCATATTCCTAATCGACCTATTATGCGAATTCAAGCAACCAAACCATTAAAATCAATCGCTGTCATCTCAAGCCATAAAGCTATTCGTTTATTGAAAAACGGATGTCAAGCTTTCTTAGCTCATGTCACGGATCTAAACAAAAATACGTCAGTTTTGAATGATATTTCTATTGTTAATAAATTCCCTGACGTATTCCCTGAAGAACTTCCTGGCCTACCCCCAGAGCGTGAAATTGAATTTTGTATCGACCTTGAACCCGGTACAAAACCCATTTTCAAAGCCCCATATCGAATGGCTCCTATTGAACTTCAGGAGTTAAAGATCCAACTGCAGGAATTGTTAGACATTGGCTTTATTCGTCCTAGTACTTCTCCTTGGGGTGCTCCTGTGCTATTCGTGAAGAAGAAAGATGGAAGTATGCGACTTTGTATTGATTATCGGGAGTTGAATCATGTCACCATCAAAAATAGGTACCCATTGCCACGTATTAATGACCTGTTTGACCAGTTGCAAGGAGGACAATTCTTTTCAAAGATCGATCTTCGTTCTGGATATCATCAGCTGAAGGTTAGAACTGAGGATATTCCAAAGATGGCTTTCAGAACTCGATACGGGCATTATGAATTCCTAGTTATGTCCTTTGGATTGACTAATGCTCCTGCTGCCTTCATGGATATGATGAACCGGGTATTCAAGAAATATTTGGATCACTTTGTGGTCGTCTTTATTGATGACATCCTTATTTATTCTAAAAGCCGTGAAGATCATGAGCAACACTTGAGGCTGGTACTCCAAAAGCTTCGTGAATACAAGCTTTATGCCAAGTTGAAAAAATGCGAGTTCTGGTTGGAGGAGGTAGCATTCCTTAGGCACGTAGTATCAAGTCGTGGAATATCGGTTGACCCGGCAAAGATTGAAGCTATTCAAAGCTGGGAGCAACCTAAATCAGTGACCGAAGTACGTAGCTTTCTTGGTTTAGCTGGTTATTATTGGAGATTCGTGGAAGGATTTTCTCGAATCGCTACTCCATTAACTCAGCTGACTCGGAAAGATACAAAGTTCGGTTGGAGCGAAGAATGTGAGCAGAGTTTTCAAGAACTCAAGAGGAGACTCATTTCAGCACCTGTTCTAACAATACCATCTGGCTCGGAGGGATTTGTCATCTACAGTGATGCTTCGAGCAAAGGGTTGGGATGCGTTCTCATGCAACATGGAAAAGTCATAGCCTATGCATCAAGACAACTCAAGGAATATGAGAGGAATTATCCTACTCATGATCTAGAGTTGGCAGTTGTTGTCTTTGCACTTAAAATTTGGAGGCATTACTTGTATGGGGAGAAGGTGGAGATCTTTATGGATCATAAAAGTCTCAAATATTTCTTCACTCAAGAGGAACTCAACATGCGACAACGACGTTGGCTTGAACTGTTGAAAGATTATGATCATACCATTCAATACCATCCTGGAAAAGCGAACGTGGTAGCTGACGCATTGAGTAGAAGATCATATGCAAGTACGAGTGCGATATTGTCAACACAAAGGCCCATTTTGTGTGACTTGCAAAGGATGGAGATAGAGTTAAAGACTCCAGGGACCCATGTGATGATGGCGAATATACGAGTAGAACCGACTTTAATCGATAAAGTTAAAGCTGCTCAAGCTACAGACCTGGAGCTGATGCGTATGAGGAAGAAAGTGCAAGAAGGTGCTATGCCGGAAGCAAGAATCGATGAAGAAGGAAAACTTCGAGTCAACTCCAGACTTTGTGTTCCTAACAACCCTGATTTAAAGTATGAAATCATGATTGAGGCGCACAACACACCGTTTGCAATCCATCCTGGAAGTACCAAAATGTATCATGATCTTCGTCATACATTTTGGTGGAGCAATATGAAGAGAGAGATAGCGCTGTTTATCTCAAGGTGTCTAACTTGTCAACGAGTCAAAGCGGAGCATCAAGTACCAAAATGTCCATTGCAACCACTTGAAATTCCAGAATGGAAGTGGGAGCACATTACCATGGATTTCGTTACCGGTCTTCCTAGGGTTTCTCAAGGTATTGATGCGATTTGGGTCATTATTGATAGATTGACCAAGTCTGCTCATTTCTTACCGATACGAGAAACTTATACACTTGAACGTCTTGCTCGTATGTACATAAACGAGATTGTAAGACTGCATGGTATGCCAGTATCCATAGTTTCTGATCGAGACCCAAGATTCACTTCACGATTTTGGGTTAGTTTACAAAAAGCTATGGGCACGGATTTACGATTTAGTTCAGCATATCATCCTCAGACGGACGGACAATCAGAGAGGACTATTCAAACTCTTGAAGATTTATTAAGACTCTGTGTCTTTGACTTCAAGGGAAGTTGGGACAAGTTCTTACCATTGGTGGAGTTTTCCTACAACAACAGTTATCAAGCAAGTATTGGCATGGCTCCATTCGAAGCATTGTATGGAAGAAAATGTCGTTCTCCAGTATGCTGGGATGAGGTGGGTGAAGCAACGTTGTTGGGACCGGAGTTGGTACGTATGACTACAGAAAAGATTCAAACGATCCGACAACGTATAAAAACCTCACAAGATCGACAAAAGAGTTATGCTGATCTTCATCGAAAGGACGTGGAATTTGATGTAGGAGATCATGTGTTCTTACGTGTTGCTCCATGGAAAGGAGTTACGAGATTTGGAAAGAGAGGAAAGCTCAATCCTCGATTCATCGGTCCATTTTTAATCCTCGATCGAGTAGGAACTGTGGCTTATAGACTCGCTTTACCGCCAAGTATGTCTCGTGTTCATAACATTTTTCACATATCCATGTTACGCAAATATGTGGAAGACCCGAACCACATTATTGAGTTAGAACCGGACGAAATAGCGGAGGATTTGACGTATGAAGAAGTTCCTGTTCAAATCTTGGATAAGAAGGAACATATTCTACGCTCCAAGGTTATACCTCAAGTCAAAGTTTTGTGGAGAAACCACGATGTTGAGGAAATGACTTGGGAGTTAGAATCTGAAATGAAATCAAGGTATCCTTACCTCTTCGACATACCAGGTACGTACCCTAATTTCGAGGGCAAAATTTTATAAGAATGGGAGGTTGTAAGATCCCAACTTTTATAAATAAAGATGAATTTTCTATAAATATCATTTTTTAATATTATGGAGTTAATTTGATATAATGTTATAGTTGTGGGTAATATTTATAAATTTTGCAAAATACGAAAGTTGTTATATAATATTCGATTGGTCGGGGAATATTCGTTTTAACAGGGAATATTCGTACAACGGCACAATCATTGGTGGACCCCACAACGGAATTATTGTCGGATTGAGAAAACGACAAAAATATTTTATTAAAAATAACGACGAAAGTTTTACCATTGTTACTGTTGAACTACTCGGTAGTAAAAGTACAGTAATACGTGTGGTTGCATAGTAGCACACAGTATTAATTATTAATGTTTATGTGAGAAGTCACTCAGTTTGATTCAATTATTGTCAGTTAATAATACGAATTATTTAGCGATAATGACGTTTTGTTTTATTCGTATTATTAACGTAATAAAACAGAAATATCTTTTTATATAAAACAGAATACTTTATTAAAGTTATTCTATAAATAGAATATATTATATTTTATTTAAAACATTTTTCTTTAAATATGGACCGTCAGATTAAAGTAATCAATCTGGACCGTTCATGGATTAGTTACTATGCATTCTATTTTTCTATAAATAGCAGCTCATTCCTTCATTATTTCTTAAGAATTCACTGAACTCTAGAGAGAGAAACTATAGAGAGAAACTATAGAGAGAGAGAAGAAGAGTATTCTGCTACTTAACTACATCCTTACTTCAGCTCTTCTTTAAAACGGTAAGGGGTGTTATTCTTTCTTATTCATGAAGAGAACTGTTGTTATTCCATTTCTTATTATTCTGTTGGAATAACCTGTATACGCGGTCTACCCTATACTTGGTGACATTCTTCTATTATTCTGTTGGAACATCCTGTCTGTGTGTTTTACACCGGACCTGGTTCCATTTTTATTATTATTCTGTTGGAACATCCTGTCTGTGTGTTTTACACCGGACCTGGTTCCATTATTTATTATTCTGTCGGAATATCCTGTCTGTGCGTTTACGCCGGACCTGGTTCCATTATTTATTATTCTGTCGGAATATCCTGTCTGTGCGTTTACGCCGGACCTGGTTCCATTATTTATTATTCTGCTGGAATAACCTGTCTGTGCGGTCTATCGCATGCATGGTGATTTCTTTTGTTATTCCATTCTTTATTATACTCAGTTGGTTAAGTTTTGACTTCTATACTCCATGAAATTTGTGGAATATCCTTGATAATTGCGGTTCATCCAGTATCTTTTCATGAAAATATTCTTCTAAGCATTCTTGAATTTTACTCCACAAAGCAGTATCATGTTGACAATTTGGATGTTGTTAATTCTTGGACAAATTAATTCTTGAACTTGTTTTATTGAATTCTTGTATCATTGTCATCATCCTCATATTTATAAAATATTGAAAGTCATATGTGGCCTGTAGTGTATAGATGGACTTGGTATGATTATGACCAGGGATTATTCGGTATAATCATGACCGTAATGTTACAAATGATGTGGTAAAAGTTCTCATTGGCCCGTAGTGCATTGATGGACAGTTGTTGGCATGATCATGACCATAAATGAATACACGAATATCCTTGGCTGTAGTGCAGGGGTGATTCAATGATGTGGATTATTTTATTAAGCTGAGTCCCAGCGACAACAGTGTTGAAAGACCTTTTAAATCATAAAAGATAGTAGAGTTTATTTTCTACTTGACTCTTTTAATGGATTGCTTGTTCCGCTGCAGTTAAACTTGATGTCTATTATATTTTATCAGTTTAACATTGTTGAAGGCTAATGATAATTTATTCTGCATTATCTTAGTCATAATATTTCTTACTGGGCTAGTTGAGCTCACCCTTTCTTTCACTGTTCTCTTCAGGAAATGAGAACGTAGCTGGGGCAAGTCGGGGAACGGAGTGATGGTTCGAATGATAGTATTAGTTAGTAGTCCTCACTATTCTATGTAATAGTGTGTTAATAAATGTAATGAGGACTCCTTTTGAGTATGAATACTCTCTAGAAGATAATATTTATATTCAAACTCGCAGTTTATGTTTTGTCGTATTGTACACGACAGTTGTATTAGTAAGTTGTATTTGTATTCTGTACTTTGTATCTGACGACCCAAGATGGGTGATGTATACCTAATTTTGGGGGCGTCACACAAATTTCTATCAATTACCTTTTACTATTTTAGGGTTTAATAGTGCTAGAGAGATTTCATAGCTTTTCTCTACTATTTAGCTTCTCTCTCTAGACCTAATAGCTTGTGAATATTGGGTTTCATGTTGGTTTTTGATTTTGGATCTGAACTAGTTTGAAGGCACATTGTGGAGCTGGGTTTAATCAGATTTGCTTTCTCATTAATCATTACCCTCTTTGTTCTGTTTGTTTCTTTCATTGCTTGGCTTAAATCCCATAATGGTTGGTGATTCAGAGATGAACTAACCACCATTATGGGATTCTGATAAAGTTTAGTGTGTAGTTCAGATTCGTATGCCTTATTATGATTTCTTGTATGATTATAGTTGGATTGCCTAACTTGGTTGTGCTTAAATGTTTAAATGCTTGATCATCATTCGCCCTAATAACTTGTATGGAATTGAAAAGGGAAATATAAGTTCAGATTTGGCCATATTAGCATGTGTTCATGAGATTTACATGGGTTAGGTTTTGTGATTCGTGACCCGAATAGAAATATACCGGTTCACCATGTGTAGTCGTTGAGAGAGCTTGTGCTTAAATCATTATTGCTTGTAATTCACATAGACATATAGTGGGTTAGGTAATATTGATGTTCATATAAATTCTATCTCTCTTGTGGATTTTGTGTGTTTTGGACATGGTTCATCGAAAGATGGCCATGTTACACTTTCGTGCTCTCGACTAGCTGTCCATAGTAATTAATCAAGCATAACAAGAGGTGTGTATTCTGGATAAAGCATTATATGACATTAGGATCTCATATCTTTCCAATTTAAATCTCGTAGTTCATTAATTAGTAATTTTGTGTGGATAATTACTTTAGATTTTAATTTGCCTGTTAATCGATCATTTAAGCAGTCAGAAATAGCGATAAGGTTGTTGCATGCTAGTTTACAAATATTCACCTTTCTTCGTGAGAACGTTACTTTCTTAATCTATACTGCTTGTTGACCGTGTATACTTGCATGTGTTAGTGTCTGTTTTGTTAACCCGAAACAAGCCCAACATCTTAGCTAATTATTTTGGCGAGACGAATATTTGTTGAAACTTGATAGGTTCGAGTATTTGAACTCAATTGTTATTGAAAGACCAATGCCAAATATTTCGGCTAGATCAAGATAGAGATTAGATGTTGAAATCATAGTATTTCTGTGACGCCCCCAAAATTAGGTATACATCACCCATCTTGGGTCGTCAGATACATAGTACAGAATACAAATACAACTTACTAATACAACTGTCGTGTACAATACGAAAAAATATAAACTGCGAGTTTGAATGCAAATATTATCTTCTAGAGAGTATTCATACTCAAAAGGAGTCCTCATTACATTTATTAACACACTATTACATAGAATAGTGAGGACTACTAACTAATACTATCATTCGGACCATCACTCCGTTCCCCGACTTGCCCCAGCTACGTTCTCATTTCCTGAAGAGAACACTGAAAGAAAGGGTGAGCTCAACTAGCCCAGTAAGAAATATTATGACTAAGATAATGCAGAATAAATTATCATTAGCCTTCAACAATGTTAAACTGATAAAATATAATAGACATCAAGTTTAACTGCAGCGGAACAAGCAATCCTTTAAAAGAGTCAAGTAGAAAATAAACTCTACTATCTTTTATGATTTAAAAGGTTTTTCAACACTGTGATCGCTGGGACTCAGCTTAATAAAATAATCCACATCATCGAATCACCCCTGCACTACGGCCAAGGATATTCGTGTATTCAATAATGGTCATGATCATGCCAACAACTGTCCATCAATACACTACGGGCCAATGAGGACTTTTACCACATCATTTGTAACATTACGGTCATGATTATACCGAATAATCCCTGGTCATAATCATACCAAGTCCATCTATGCACTACAGGCCACAGATGACTTTCAACATTTTATAAACATGAGGATGATGACAATGATATAAGAATTCAATAAAACAAGTTCAAGAATTAATTTATCCAAGAATTAACAACGTCCAAATTGTCAACATGATACTGCTTTGTGGAGTAAAATTCAAGAATACTTAGAAGAATATTTTCATGAAAAGATACTGGATGAACCGCAATTATCAAGGATATTCCACTAATTTCATGGAGTATAGAAGTCAAAACTTAACCAACTGAGTATAATAAAGAATGGAATAACAAAAGAAATCACCCGGCATGCGATATACCGCACAGACAGGTTATTCCAACAGAATAATAAATAATAGAACCAGGTCCGGCGTAAACGCACAGACAGGATATTCCGACAGAATAATAAATAATGGAACCAGGTCCGGCGTAAATGCACAGACAGGATATTCCGACAGAATAATAAATAATGGAACCAGGTCCGGTGTAAAACACACAGACAGGATGTTCCAACAGAATAATAACAAGACGGAACCAGGTCCGGTGTAAAACACACAGACAGGATGTTCCAGCAGAATAATAATAAAAACGGAACCAGGTCCGGTGTAAAACACACAGACAGGATGTTCCAACAGAATAATAATAAAAACGGAACCAGGTCCGGTGTAAAACGCACAGACAGGATGTTCCGACAGAATAATAATAAAAACGGAACCAGGTCCGGTGTAAAACACACAGACAGGATGTTCCAACATAATAATAATAAAAACGGAACCAGGTCCGGTGTAAAACACACAGATAGGATGTTCCATATTTAAAGAAAAATCTTTTAAATAAAATATAATATATTCTATTTATAAAATAACTTTAATAAAGTATTCTATTTTATATAAAAAGATGTTTCTGTTTTATTACGTTAATAATACGAATAAAACAAAACGTCATTATCGCTAAATAATTCATATTATTAACTGACAATAATTGAATCAAACTGAGTGACTTCTCACATAAGCATTAATAATCAATACCGTGTGCTACTATGCAACCACACATATTACTGTACTTTTACTACCGAGTAGTTCAACAGTAACAATGGTAAAACTTCCGCCGTTATTTTTAATAAAATATTTTTGTCGTTTTCTCAATCCGACAATAATTCCGTTGTGGGGTCCACCAATGATTGTGTCATTGTACGAATATTCCCTGTTAAAACGAATATTCCCCGACCAATCGAATATTATATAACAACTTGCGTACTTTGCAAAATTTATAAATATTACCCACAACTATAACATTATATCAAATTAACTCCATAATATTCAAAAATGATATTTATAGAAAATTCATCTTTATTTATAAAAGTTGGGGTCTTACAACCTCCCCTTCTTATGAAATTTTGCCCTCGAAATTAGGGTGCGTACCTGGTATGTCGAAGAGGTAAGGATACCTTGATTTCATTTTAGATTCTAACTCCCAAGTCATTTCCTCAACATCGTGGTTTTTCCACAAAACTTTGACTTGAGGTATAACCTTGGAGCGTAGAATATATTCCTTCTTATCCAAGATTTGAACAGGAACTTCTTCATACGTCAAATCCTCCGCTATTTCGTCCGGTTCTAACTCAATAATGTGGTTCGGGTCTTCCACATATTTGTGTAACATGGATATGTGAAAAATGTTATGAACACGAGACATACTTGGCGGTAAAGCGAGTCTATAAGCCACAGTTCCTACTCGATCGAGGATTAAAAATGGACCGATGAATCGAGGATTGAGCTTTCCTCTCTTTCCAAATCTCGTAACTCCTTTCCATGGAGCAACACGTAAGAACACATGATCTCCTACATCAAATTCCACGTCCTTTCGATGAAGATCAGCATAACTCTTTTGTCGATCTTGTGAGGTTTTTATACGTTGTCGGATTGTTTGAATCTTTTCTGTAGTCATACGTACCAACTCCGGTTCCAACAACGTTGCTTCACCCACCTCATCCCAGCATACTGGAGAACGACATTTTCTTCCATACAATGCTTCGAATGGAGCCATGCCAATACTTGCTTGATAACTGTTGTTGTAGGAAAACTCCACCAATGGTAAGAACTTGTCCCAACTTCCCTTGAAGTCAAAGACACAGAGTCTTAATAGATCTTCAAGAGTTTGAATAGTCCTCTCTGATTGTCCGTCCGTCTGAGGATGATAAGCTGAACTAAATCGTAACTCCGTGCCCATAGCTTTTTGTAAACTAACCCAAAATCGTGAAGTGAATCTTGGGTCTCGGTCAGAAACTATGGATACTGGCATACCATGCAGTCTTACAATCTCGTTTATGTACATACGAGCAAGACGTTCAAGTGTATAAGTTTCTCGTATCGGTAAGAAATGAGCAGACTTGGTCAATCTATCAATAATGACCCAAATCGCATCAATACCTTGAGAAACCCTAGGAAGACCGGTAACGAAATCCATGGTAATGTGCTCCCACTTCCATTCTGGAATTTCAAGTGGTTGCAATGGACATTTTGGTACTTGATGCTCCGCTTTGACTCGTTGACAAGTTAGACACCTTGAGATAAACAGCGCTATCTCTCTCTTCATATTGCTCCACCAAAATGTATGACGAAGATCAAGATACATTTTGGTACTTCCAGGATGGATTGCAAACGGTGTGTTGTGCACCTCAATCATGATTTCATACTTTAAATCAGGGTTGTTAGGAACACAAAGTCTGGAGTTGACTCGAAGTTTTCCTTCTTCATCGATTCTTGCTTCCGGCATAGCACCTTCTTGCACTTTCTTCCTCATACGCATCAGCTCCAGGTCTGTAGCTTGAGCAGCTTTAACTTTATCGATTAAAGTCGGTTCTACTCGTATATTCGCCATCATCACATGGGTCCCTGGAGTCTTTAACTCTATCTCCATCCTTTGCAAGTCACACAAAATGGGCCTTTGTGTTGACAATATCGCACTCGTACTTGCATATGATCTTCTACTCAATGCGTCAGCTACCACGTTCGCTTTTCCAGGATGGTATTGAATGGTATGATCATAATCTTTCAACAGTTCAAGCCAACGTCGTTGTCGCATGTTGAGTTCCTTTTGAATGAAGAAATATTTAAGGCTTTTATGATCCGTAAAGATCTCCACCTTCTCCCCATACAAGTAATGCCTCCAAATTTTAAGTGCAAAGACAACAGCTGCCAACTCTAGATCATAAGTAGGATAATTCCTCTCATATTCCTTGAGTTGTCTTGATGCATAGGCTATGACTTTTCCATGTTGCATGAGAACGCATCCCAACCCTTTGCTCGAAGCATCACTGTAGATGACAAATCCCTCCGAGCCAGATGGTATTGTTAGAACAGGTGCTGAAATGAGTCTCCTCTTGAGTTCTTGAAAACTCTTCTCACATTCTTTGCTCCAACCGAACTTTGTATCTTTCCGAGTCAGCTGAGTTAATGGAGTAGCGATTCGAGAAAATCCTTCCACGAATCTCCGATAATAACCAGCTAAACCAAGAAAGCTACGTACTTCGGTCACTGATTTAGGTTGCTCCCAGCTTTGAATAGCTTCAATCTTTGTCGGGTCAACCGATATTCCACGACTTAATACTACGTGCCCAAGGAATGCTACCTCCTCCAACCAGAACTCGCATTTCTTCAACTTGGCATAAAGCTTGTATTCACGAAGCTTTTGGAGTACCAGCCTCAAGTGTTGTTCATGATCTTCACGACTTTTGGAATAAATAAGGATGTCATCAATAAAGACGACCACAAAGTGATCCAAATATTCCTTGAATACCCAGTTCATCATATCCATGAAGGCAGCAGGAGCATTAGTCAATCCAAAGGACATGACTAGGAATTCATAATGCCCGTACCGAGTTCTAAAAGCCGTCTTTGGAATATCCTCAATTCTAACCTTCAGCTGATGATATCCAGAACGAAGATCGGTCTTTGAAAAGAATTGTGCTCCTTGCAACTGGTCAAAAAGGTCATCAATACGTGGCAATGGGTACCTGTTTTTGATGGTGACATGATTCAACTCCCGATAATCAATACAAAGTCGCATACTTCCATCTTTCTTCTTCACGAATAGCACAGGAGCACCCCAAGGAGAAGTACTAGGACGAATAAAGTCAATGTCTAACAATTCCTGCAGTTGGATCTTTAACTCCTGAAGTTCAATAGGAGTCATTCGATATGGGGCTTTGAAAATGGGTTTTGTACCGGGTTCAAGGTCGATACAAAATTCAATTTCACGCTCTGGGGGTAGGCCAGGAAGTTCTTCAGGGAATACGTCAGGGAATTTATTAACAATAGAAATATCATTCAAGACTGACGTATTTTTGTTTAGATCCGTGACATGAGCTAAGAAAGCTTGACATCCGTTTTTCAATAAACGAATAGCTTTATGGCTTGAGATGACAGCGATTGATTTTAATGGTTTGGTTGTTTGAATTCGCATAATAGGTCGATTAGGAATATGAAAGCTAACAACCTTACGAAAATAATCAATTTTTGCATGATGAGTAGTTAACCAATCAATCCCTAGAATCACGTCAAATGCAAGTATTTTTAATGAAATCAGATCGACAGGTAATGTGTGGGTACCAACTTGAACCAAACAAGACTTATAAACCGTGGATGTAATGAAAGTTTCTCCCAATGGAGTTTCAACAGATAAATCAAAGTCTAATTTCTCCGGAATCAAATTTAATCGATGAGCGCAAGTAGGAGAAATAAAAGAATGGGTAGAACCGGTATCAAATAAAGTATCGACTTCGTTAGAGTTTATGATAAGCTTACCCGTGATGACCTCATTCGGGTTCCTTGCTTTCTGGGAGGTCACAACAAACGCTCTCCCTAGGCACTACCGGTTTTGACTTTTCTGGGACGGCCTTTGGTGTCTCCATCTTGGCTGAACTTGTTTTTGGTAAACGACAAAATCGAGCTAAATGACCTTCTCTTCCACAATTATAACATGCTTTAGACGGCATCGCGCAGTTTGGACTGATGTTCCCCTCCCCTCCGCATTTAAAACATATGATAGGTGGTCGTTCTCCTTCCTTAACAACGGGTGCTGGTGCTGACGTCTTTCCATCATTGTTGAATCTCCTCTTCTTGAAATGACCATTCTTATTGTTTTGGCCCTGATTACCACCGAAGTGGTTACCATTTCTGGCCTGTTGATTCCCTCCATGCTTGTTATCACCGCTTCGATGACTGCTCTCACTGGTATTATCATTTTGTCGACTGCTCTCTTTTGTTTGCGTTGACTCGTTATCGCGCTCCACTAACTGAGCCCTATTCACAACATCTGAATACAAACATAATTTATGAGAAATAAGATGTTGACGTATCTCAGGTTTCAAACCTCGCAAAAACATTCGCGTCATTCGCTCTTCATTATCCACTAAGTGGGACGCAAACCGGGACAACTAAGCAAATTTAGTCTCATACTGCGACACGGTCATATTATTCTACTCCAATTTGATGAACTCCACCTCCTTCATGTGATGAACACTTTCGGGAAAGTATTTGTCATTGAACAGCTCTTGGAACTTCTCCCAAGACATCTTTAGTGCGGCAGGTTGAGTACGCTTAATCGATTCCCACCAATAATCTGCCTCTCCTCGCAACATAAAGGCGGCAAAGGGAACCTTTTGCTCCTCGGAGCATCCCAAGACATCAAATAACTTGGTAATCTGCTTTATCCATGTTTTCGCTATAAGTGGTTTTGGCTCTCCCTTAAACTCTGGTGGTCCCAGCTCCTTGAACTGTTTAGCGGTGACCGTCCGAGAGTTTTCAGTGTTTCCACCTATATTTTGGACAGGAGCCGCTCTCGCCTGTTGTTGCATGAACTGCATAAAGTTTTTGAACATTCCATCATTCATCATCTAGTCAGTGTTGTTGTTTGCATGAGGATTGTCACCTTCCTGATGCACATTATCCAGATTATTGATATGTGGTGAATCAACAGTCGCCTGTGCTCCATTGCTATTCTCAACATTCTCAGATGCCATTTTCAGATACTGTCACAAAATAAAAGTTAATTGATATGTCATATATTATCCTTATATTATGATCGACCAATTAAATACCATACAAATAAACTTAGGTAGGTCATACTAGCGAATGAATTCCCCGTCTCTCCCCTCCTAGTTCTATTCTCACATCTTAGCCAGGGATCATATCCCTAATCTTTGATACCAACTGTGATGCCCCCAAAATTAGGTATACATCACCCATCTTGGGTCGTCAGATACATAGTACAGAATACAAATACAACTTACTAATACAACTGTCGTGTACAATACGAAAAATCATAAACTGCGAGTTTGAATACAAATATTATCTTCTAGAGAGTATTCATACTCAAAAGGAGTCCTCATTACATTTATTAACACACTATTACATAGAATAGTGAGGACTACTAACTAATACTATCATTCGGACCATCACTCCGTTCCCCGACTTGCCCCAGCTACGTTCTCATTTCCTGAAGAGAACACTGAAAGAAAGGGTGAGCTCAACTAGCCCAGTAAGAAATATTATGACTAAGATAATGCAGAATAAATTATCATTAGCCTTCAACAATGTTAAACTGATAAAATATAATAGACATCAAGTTTAACTGCAGCGGAACAAGCAATCCATTAAAAGAGTCAAGTAGAAAATAAACTCTACTATCTTTTATGATTTAAAAGGGTTTTCAACACTGTGATCGTTGGGACTCAGCTTAATAAAATAATCCACATCATCGAATCACCCCTGCACTATGGCCAAGGATATTCGAGTATTCATTAATGGTTATGATCATGCCAACAACTGTCCATCAATGCACTACGGGCCAATAAGGACTTTTACCACATCATTTGTAATATTACGGTCATGATTATACCGAATAATCCCTGGTCATAATCATACCAAGTCCATCTATGCACTACAGGCCACAGATGACTTTCAACATTTTATAAACATGAGGATGATGACAATGATATAAGAATTCAATAAAACAAGTTCAAGAATTAATTTATCCAAGAATTAACAACTTCCAAATTGTCAACATGATACTGCATTGTGGAGTAAAATTCAAGAATACTTAGAAGAATATTTTCATGAAAAGATACTGGATGAACCGCAATTATCAAGGATATTCCACTAATTTCATGGAGTATAGAAGTCAAAACTTAACCAACTGAGTATAATAAAGAATGGAATAACAAAAGAAATCACCCGGCATGCGATAGACCGCACAGACAGGTTATTCCAACAGAATAATAAATAATGGAACCATGTCTGGCGTAAACGCACAGACAGGATATTCCGACAGAATAATAAATAATGGAACCAGGTCCGGCGTAAATGCACAGACATGATATTTCGACAGAATAATAAATAATGGAACCAGGTCCGGTGTAAAACACACAGACAGGATGTTCCAACAGAATAATAACAAGACGGAACCAGGTCCGGTGTAAAACATACAGACAGGATGTTCCTGCAGAATAATAATAAAAACGGAACCAGGTCCGGTGTAAAACACACAGACAGGATATTCTAACAGAATAATAATAAAAACGGAACCAGGTCCGGTGTAAAACGCATAGACAGGATGTTCCGACAGAATAATAATAAAAACGGAACCAGGTCCGGTGTAAAACACACAGACGGGATGTTCCAACAGAATAATAATAAAAATGAAACCAGGTCCGGTGTAAAACACACAGACAGGATGTTCCAACAGAATAATAGAAGAATGTCACCAAGTATAGGGTAGACCGCGTATACAGGTTATTCCAACAGAATAATAAGAAATGGAATAACAACAGTTCTCTTCATGAATAAGAAAGAATAACACCCCTTGCCGTTTTAAAGAAGAGCTGAAGTAAGGATGTAGTTAAGTAGCAGAATACTCTTCTTCTCTCTCTCTATAGTTTCTCTCTATAGTTTCTCTCTCTAGAGTTCAGTGAATTCGTAAGAAATAATGAAGGAATGAGCTGCTATTTATAAAAAAATAGAATGCATAGTAACTAATTCATGAACGGTCCAGATTGATTACTTTAATCTGACGGTCCATATTTAAAGAAAAATCTTTTAAATAAAATATAATATATTCTATTTATAGAATAACTTTAATAAAGTATTCTGTTTTATATAAAAAGATGTTTCTGTTTTATTACGTTAATAATACGAATAAAACAAAACATCATTATCGCTAAATAATTCATGTTATTAACTGACAATAATTGAATCAAACTGAGTGACTTCTCACATAAGCATTAATAATCAATACCGTGTGCTACTATGAAACCACACATATTACTGTACTTTTACTACCGAGTAGTTCAACAGTAACAATGGAAAAACTTCCGCTGTTATTTTTAATAAAATATTTTTGTCGTTTTCTCAATCCGACAATAATTCCGTTGTGGGGTCCACCAATAATTGTGTCGTTGTATGAATATTCCCTGTTAAAACGAATATTCCCCGACCAATCGAATATTATATAACAACTTGCGTACTTTGCAAAATTTATAAATATTACCCACAACTATAACATTATATCAAATTAACTCCATAATATTCAAAAATGATATTTATAGAAAATTCATCTTTATTTATAAAAGTTGGGGTCTTACAATTTCGTTAAATCCAAACTATATTGTTGCGATACGAATTCTTGTTGTAAGACTGAGAATAATAACCTTTTTATATAAAAGGGAATCTTGTGGTCGGATATACGGTCGTTGCGCGTGTGTAAGTATTATGCATAATATTGGGTACAACGAGGCTATTCACTTTGTGTACTTGCGGAGGGGTATGATTTAATCTTTATGGTTATTTGATACACCTGGGTAATTCAGAGTTAATGTGACGCCCCCAAATTCGGGTTACCTGACCCCCAAGTTTGGTGCTCACGATCCACAATATAATAACATCTAACTACCCATTCATTTATAAATAGCAATACATATATCATTAAGAGATGTTGTTAATACATTCGTCCTAGGTTATCTAACCTTAACATTACAAACATACCCTTTAAATATACAAAAAAGGTTTACAAATACAACATAATAATAATGTTCATCATATACTACTCCAGCATTATGCCTTTGCCTTTGTTCTTCTTAGACCCGCTGGCCTCTTCGTTCCTAGCTAAAATATTTTATTTAACAAAGGTGAGAAACAAATTTGCCCCACAAGTTAAGGAATACAATAGATGTATAAGAATCAAAAATAACAGACTATCTATTTTGATAGAATAACACCAAAGTTTGGTGAACTTTGAAATAGCTGAACAATTCGTTAATTACTAACAAGTCTTCTCGCATTCTATGCAACACAATAATCTGATAATAAAATAGTACAATGCTTTCAAAGTTTCTACGATATTCTATTGAATAATCAAGAATCAATTCTACGCAATAACAAAGTGGAATGTTTTCCAGATTTATGCCGAGCGATCCGTTGGATCTTGAACTTCTCTTCTCGAGTAACTATCAAAGATTTGACTTTGATATACCCAAGAATATCAGATAACCATATAGATTAAATTATACCCCTCTGCAAGTACTTAGAGCGGCCAACTCCTTGTACCCTATATTATGCATAATACTTACACGCGCGCACCGGCCGAATATACAACCAAAAATGATCCCTTTATAAAAAAGGTTGTTCTTCTCAGCCTTATAATAAAAATACAACAACTAAATACTATGATTTCAATATCTAATCACTTTCTCGATCTAGCCGGAATAACTAGCATCGATCTGTCAATAATAAGCGAGTCCTCTTCTCGAACCTATCAAGTTCTAACAAATGTTCGTCTAGCCAAAATAATTAGCTAAGACATTTCTCAACACAATTCGATAATAGACAGGGATTATCTGTACTATCAATTATAGCTCCTACGGATGTAAGTATCCAACAACAGATATTCTCCAAGTATATTATCATAATCACTAATTCAATTTGAATTAATAAACATGCACTAACTGCGAATAATCAATAATAAATTCTCAGACGTGGTCTAATCAACAATAATTAACCACTATAATATTTGAAAGTATTAACTCAAGGTTGAGTTAGGAAACTTACCTGATTCGTTGACTACTGCTACGCAATTTAAGTTAACTTCTTTGTAAAACCTATCATTAATAAGACTGGTCTTTCAATCAGCATATCATACTTTGTATCATAATACAACAACTTTATCAATCAATTATCTAGCACTTTAATCACATAATTAAATATTAGATAACACCTTACAACATTAGTATTATTATCATCATTTGATAATTCTTTAATCACTATATCATATACATTTTGATTTAACACTTACTTTTTCATTTCATAAGTTATTCTTTAATATCTAATAAGTCAAATACTAATTCAGCAACCTGGATTCTAAATCCAGCAACTAAATTACCATTCCAGTAGACTAGATTCCAAATCCAACAAACTGGATTCTAAATCCAGCAACCAGATGGCCAATCCAGCAAATTAAATTGCAATCCAGCAAACTGGATTTCAAATCCAGCAACTACATTGCAATCCAGCAAGCTGGATTCAACATAATTTTAATTCAGTAAACTGCTTTTCAATCCAGCAAGTTGGATTCATCATATTTTTCAATCCAGCAAATTGGATTTATTATCCTTCAATTCAGCAAACTGGATTCATAAATTATTCAATCTAGCAAGCTAGATTCCATATCTTTTTCACGAAAATACCAAATCAACTTATTATTTTTCTATCCTTTGTCCAAACACATATACATATATTTTATATACAAAAAGTATTTTTCCATAATTTTCCTACTTCCTTTAGTATTTTTCAAAAATCATTTTTAGTCTGCAGCTTAAGAATTTAGCCACATCATGTTTAACTCTAGAATTTCCCATCTCTTGACACAAACTTATATGTGTTAATGTGAGCCTCCAGTTTAAATTTTGTGGCCATCGGAGTTATAGAACTCCGGTTATAGTCATTTTTGTCGAAAAATCATAAAAATTGAAATGGTCATAACTTGGTCATTTTAAGTCAGAATGAGCTCATTTTTGGACATGATGTACTTTATACCATATATTTTCATGTCCCAAAAGGATGGAATTTATTTCACAAATTAAGTGGCCCAAATAGCCCATACAAAATCTTGGACAGTAGCTATTTTGGAAAAATAAGATTTTTGTAATTTGCTAAAAACGGTCCATACGGAAATCTACAACTCTTTTTTTAGTGATTCCACTTGGAAATATTAGAAAACTTATCGTGGTATCCTCCCAAATGTTTCCAAAAAAATTTTAATGTCAGAAAAATGACAAAACTACCCCTACCCTTTACTGTCCAAAAATAGTCTTCTTTTCTCTCTAGACACGAAACTGTTTTGGCTAAAATAGTCATTACGGATTGTGTACTCAATATTTTTTAGTTCTACCACTTGGGTTTAGTAGATAACTTACATATCTAGTACCACTCTTTGACGGATTGCAAAAATAAGGTGTAGATCAAAAACGGTGAAAATCTAAAGTACATAAAAATTTTATGGTTTATAAACTAGAAAATTACTTTTCTTTACTTTTGATTTCCAACTAAAACGACACCCAATATGGGTATATCTAAACATGAAATACTCATTAACAAGTATATTCATGGTTTTTAAGTTTAGAAACATAGTTTCAAGGTTTGATTTAAAATAATCACAAAGTACATAAACAAAAGGGGTTTATACCTTTGTTCAAAATCTTCTCCTCCTAAATTATGAGATGGATCTTGGGTGTATGAAGATCAAAGTCTTCTCTTCTCTTCTCTCTAGGGCTGCCGAAATGGCCCCTCTATCTCTCTCTCTCTCTCTCTCTCTTTGGTTTTCTTAGCAAATTAGAAGAAATAAGATGAAAGAGAAATAAAATAAATTATGGGTGTTAGTAAAAGATGTTGATATATTTTGTATATCTAGTTATTATCTCCCAATACATCTTCCATTCATTCTCTTTCTTACGTTGCTTGTAACCTTAGATTGCTTGTAATTATGAACAAAAATGTTGGCGAATTACATATGTGACACATAAGAGGTTTGGTCACCAACTAAAGTAAATAATCATCACATTCTTCTCCCTCCATTTTCCTCCTCTCCACATCCGGCCAAGGGGCCTTTCTCTTACCCAAAATTGATTTTCTTTTATGCTTTAATGAACTTGCTTAATGTCAAACATGTCCCTTCCCACTTAGGCTAAATGTTGGGCCATTCTTTTAATTCTTTTGGGCTTTCCATTAATTAATTGGGTCATGTAAATAACCATGGTTCCAACACTTTAATTTAATCTTACCCTAATTATCTAATTAGGGTTTCCACTCACTCATTTGTAATTTAAATCCTTACTCATGTATCTTTAATTTCATAACCCAAACTTGTTATTCTTAGGTTATAAAATTAATTAGTTGAGATATATATAAAATAAATCTCTTAGAGTTAGTATATATTTTTAAATACCATCATTCTCTTATTTTATAACTCATTAGGTTATTAATTTCCATACCTAATATATGTATCAGGTTACATAACTTTATTCTTAATTCTCTTTATATACAAAATAAATGTACACACATTATATAATGTTTATTTACTCAATCACGTACATAACTCACATAAGTCATAACATATTCCATTAGTGTATTAACTTAATAGCTCTAATTGGCATAATAAGTTATAAACACTTACATATTCATATCAATAATTAATTACTTAAAGATTGCAAATCTTTTTAATTTAATAATCAAGGCTAACATTCAAGCTATGTTAATTTTTAACATAACTTATCTTACTTATCCTTAATCAAATTGATTAAGTATTCATCTTAGTTAACTTAAATTAAATAAGTTAACTATCTTACTTAATTTACATAATCACTCATATGGTTCAAGTATTTTCTAAAAAAAAATTATTCGTAAAAATTTGAATTATTTAAAAATTATGGGTCCTCACATTCTCCCCTCCTTATAAGGATTCCGTCCTCGAAATCACCGCTTTCTTACTCTCTACAATCCTTTAAAGTTGTATCATCAATTCACTTATATCAACACAATATTAATTTGTGTCATATATTTTAACCTATGACTTGGATCTATAAAAGAAAACAATTTACAGTAATTATCTAACTCATAATACTCGCGTAATAAAATTTCGAAACGAAATCATTACCTGTCGCCACCTCCTGGGCAGCCACTGCATCTTGCACTGTCATGTTGAATGCACGGGCTGTTGGTCTTCCTGGCTGTACAAGTCCTCGAATCGCCAAGGTTCCGCTACCGGGTCCCTTGTTGACACTTTCCTTCTCCACATTCCTCTTTGGACAGTTTCGAACCAGATGATCAGTCGATCCACACGCAAAATAACCTTGTATCTTCTTTGGATTGGGACAATTGGACGACATGTGTACCTCTTGACCGCAGTTATAGCAAACTCCCTTTTTCTTCAGACAAACTCCTGAATGGTTCTTTCCACAAGTCACACATGGCTCCCTCCCTTTCCTATTCTCTTCTGTCTTATTACCCGACTGGGTATTCTCGCTCCACTTTCTCTTGTTCGAATTACTACCACCACTACTACCACCTTTATTTGTCTTCTTCTTCTTCTCTTGATGAAATCGAGATGCAGCTTCGCTCCCTCCTTCAGCAATTAACGCTTTTTCCATTAAAGCCGCAAATGTATTGATCTGCAATACTGCTACCTTGTTGAATATCCCTAGCTTCAGTCCATTCTCAAATCTTCTCGCTTTTCTCGCCTCTGTGTCCACCTGATGAGGTGCAAATCTCACCAACTCGTTGAATTTAGCAGCATACTCAGAAACTGACATGTTCTCCTACTTTAGTTCTAAAATTTTAACTTCCATCCTGGATTGCATACTCGGTGAAAAGTAGTTCTCAAAGAACAAATCCTTGAATCTTGTCCAAGTCACCACAGATGTACCAGCTCTCGCCTGATTGGTCTCCCACTAGTAATTGGCTTCTCCCTTCATCAAATATGCTGTAAAAGTTATCTTTTGCTCTTCCACCACCCTCGCAATACAGAATGCTTTCTCCATTCCTTTCACCCAAGTTTGGGCTTCAATCGGATCTGTGGTTCCATTGAATTCTGGTGGTCCTACCACTTTAAAATCCTTGAAATTAGCCAATCTGTTATATGGTTGTTCTCTCGCTCTTGCTACTAGCGCTCTATTCCCCATAGCTTCGACTATCACATTTGCAAAGTTTTGCATCGGGTCCGCTTGACCTCCTTCATTATTCACTGATTTCTCTTCTCTTTAATTTCGATTTTGTCATTTAGGCGGCATTATCTGATTTAAATAAAAATCTCACATTAATTATCTTTCTCTACACAAATTCTTATTAACAATACAATAAGAATTTAACACAAGGTTCTCATATAATCGCATATTTATTCAAATAGCACATAGTACATTTAGTACTTAACACATACAAATATCCCTTTTTAAACAAATGTTAGGATTAACAACACAACTTTACACAAAAATTTGCAAATCTCCAACTTTACACAAAAAGTTACAATTCTCCATTCATACATAGCTATTCCCAGTTCGTCAAACTTGTCACATTTATGAGTTCAGGAACTTGTCACAATTATATGAGTGTATGAACTTATCCTAGTCAGACCTTTGGCGTCCATTCGCTGAGGGGTTCAAAATATTTCATAAAATTATGAGTCATGAACTTACCATAAGTATGAGTTTTAAGAACACACAAATTAATCTTAATCTTATATTCATATAGAAAATAAAAATTTCATTCATACAAACATATTTATATTTACATATGCTTACACATCATTCTCGATATTACAACCTTTAATATCACATCCTATTACCAAAAGATACTACTGCTTATCTCTAAGTTGTCTACCGTCCACTCCCTTTACCAGTCCTCTTCTTACTGGGACACTTGTTGAATCTATGACCCGTTCTTCCACATAAAAAGTACTTTCTCATATTCGGCTTAAGACAATGTAGGAAAATATGTTCTTCCTGTTTACTGTTGAAACATACGTTCTTCCACATCATGCATTCTCCCACGTGAGTCTTTCCACACTTGCTATAGACTTGCTTCTTCTTCGGGTCTGAATTTTTAGAATTATCACTGTCGTTGTCCCTCTTTCTATTATTCTTGCCCTGCTGCTTAATTATTCCTTCAGATGATCCACCACCTTCAGTCTTCATCCTTTCCACCTACGCCTTCAACTCATTTCGTTCTTCAGTCATCTCGTGTAACGCCATTTCTTTCTTCCACAGCTCCTCCAAGAGAAACACTTTACTCCGGATTTCTTGTACTTCTGCAGATACGTGATCTTGTTATCCAACTTTGGTCTTATTCTCTTTCTCCACCTTAGCTTCTTCAAACTCTGCCTCCTCATCACCACTCAGATACATTTCGGGATAATCATCATGATCACTCTCCAAATTCACCATGGGTTCATCCTTTCCCACTTCCTCAACTGACTCACTTTGCACTAGTACCTCGGCTACTGGCACTGATGCAACAGCCGCTAGCACTTCTGTACTCATTTCATCTTCTTCTGACATCCTACAGTTAGTTTAAACAACTTGATTAGTACTTCAATAGTACAAACTTAATACACACGATGTGTCCACACATCTTTCTATTGATGCACTTCGGCAATCCCTCACTTAGAATTATAAATGAGTTTTCTTTATGTCGCTTATGGTTATAATCCTAGGGTTTCCCCACCCCACTTAAGGTTTATAACATATAGCTCTGATACCAACCTGTGATTTCCCCAAGTCCGGGTTACTTGACCCCCTAGTTTGGTGCTCACGATCCACAATATAATAACATCTAACTACCCATTCATTTATAAATAGCAATAAATATATCATTAACAGATGTTTTGAATACATTCGTCCCAGGTTATCAAGCCTTAACATTACAAACATACCCTTTAGATATACAAAAAGGGTTTACAAATACAACATAATAATAATGTTCATCATATACTACTCCAGCATTATGCTTTTACCTTTGTTCTTCTTAGACCCGCTGGCCTCTTCGTTCCTAGCTAAAATATTTTATTTAGCAAGGGTGAGCAACGAATTTGCCCCGCAAGTTAAGACATATAATAGATGTATAAGAATCAAAAATAACATATTATCTATTTTGATAGAATAACTCCAAAGTTTGGTAAACTTTGAAATAGCTGAACAATTCATTAATTACTAACAAGTCTTCTCGCATTTTATGCAACACAATAATCTAATAATAAAAGAGTACAACGCTTTCAAAGTTTCTACAATATTCTATTGAATAATCAAGAATCAATTATACGCAATAACAAAGTGAAATGTTTTCCAAATTTATGCTAAGCGATCCGTTGGATCTTGAACTTCTCTTCTCGAGTAACTATCAAATATTTAACTTTGATATACCTAGGTGTATCAGATAACCATATAGATTAAATTATACCCCTCTGCAAATACTTAGAGCGGCCAACTCCTTGTACCCTATATTATGCATAATACTTACACGCGCGCACCGGCCGAATATACGACCACAAATGTTCCCTTTATATAAAAAGTTGTTCTTCTCAATCTTATAATAAGAATAAAATAACGAAATACTATGATTTCAATATCTAATCGCTTTCTCGATCTAGCCGGAATAACTAGCATCGATCTGTCAATAATAAGTGAGTCCTCCTCTCGAACCTATCAAGTTCTAACAAATGTTCGTCTAGCCAGAATAATTAGCTAAGACATTTCTCAACACAATTCGATAATAGACAGGAATTATCTGTACTATCAATTATAGCTCCTACGGATGTAAGTATCCAACAACAGATATTCTCCAAGTATATTATCAGAATCACTAATTCAATTTGAATTAATAAACATGCACTAACTACGAATAATCAACAATAAATTCTCGGACGTGGTCTAATCAACAATAATTAACCACTATAATATTTGAAAGTATTAACTCAAGGTTGAGTTAGGAAACTTGCCTGATTTGTTGACTACTGCTATGCAATTTAAGTTAACTTCTTTTGTAAGACCTATCATTAATAAGATTGGTCTTTCAATCAGCATATCATACTTTGTATCATAATACAACAACTTTATCAATCAATTATCTAATACTTAATCACATAATTAAATATTAGATAACACCTTACAATATTAGTTTTATTATCATCATTTGATAATTCTTTAATCACTATATCATATACATTATGATTTAACACTTACTTTTTCATTTCATAAGTTATTCTTTAATATCTAATAAGTCAAATACTAATCCAGCAACCTGGATTCTAAATCCAACAACTAAATTACCAATCCAGCAAACTGGATTCCAAATCTAGCAACCAAATGGCCAATCCAGTAAACTAAATTGCAATCCAACAAACTGGATTCCAAATCCAGCAACTAGATTGCAATCCAGCAAGCTGGATTCAACATAATTTCAATTCAATAAACTACTTTTCAATCCAGTAAGCTGGATTCATCATATTTTTCAATCCAGCAAAATAGATTCATTATCCTTTTCACGAAAATACCAAATCAACTTATTATTTTTCTATCATTTGTCCAAACACATATACATATATTTCATACACAAAAAATATTTTTTCATAATTTTCCTACATCCTTTAGTATTTTTCAAAAATCATTTTTAGTCTGTAGCTTAAGAATTTAGCCCCATCATGCTCAACGCCAAAATTTTCCATCTCTTGACTCAATCCATCGGAGTTATAGAACTCCGGTTATAACCGTTTTTGTCAAAAAATCACAAAAATTGAAATGGTCATAACTTGGTTATTTTAAGTCAGAATGAGCTCATTTTTGGACAGGAGGTACTTTATACCATATGTTTTCATGTCCCAAAAGGCCGAAATTTATTTCACAAATTAATTGGCCAAAACAGCCCATACAAAATCTTGGATAGTAGCAATTTTGGAAAAACAAGATTTTTGTACTTTGCTAAAAACGGTCCATACGGAAATCTACAACTCCTTTTTCAGTGATTCTACTTGGATATGTTAGAAAACTTATCATAGTATCCTCCCAAAGTTTTCCAAAAAAATTTTAATGTCAGAAAAATGACAAAACTACCCCTACCCTTGACTGTCCAAAAATAGTCTTCTTTTCTCTCTAGATATGAAACTGTTTTGGCTAAAATAGTCACTACAGATTGTGTACTCAACATTTTTGAGTGCTACCACTTGGGTTTAGTAGATAACTTAAATATCTAGCACCTCTCTTTGACGAATTGCAAAAATAAGGTGTAGATCAAAAACGGTGAAAATTCAAAGTACATAGAAATTTTATGGTTTATAAACACTAGAAAATTACTTTTCTTTACTTTTGATTTCCAGCTAAAACAACACCTAATATGGGTATATCTAAACATGAAACACTCATTACCAAGTATATTCATAGTTTTTAAGTTTAAAAACATAATTTCAAGATTTGATTTACAATAATCACAAATTACATAAACAAAAGGGGTTTATACCTTTGTTCAAAATCTTCTCCTCCTAAAATATGAGATGGATCTTGGGTGTATGAAGATTAAAGTTGTGACAACCCGAATTTTTATAAGTTATTAAAATAGAAATTTAATATAACGACCCCAAAATAGGTCCATTCCATCCAACCCATTCTGAGTCGTCAAATACATGGTACAGAAAACAACTACAACTCTATTACAACAATTGTCGTACAAAATACAACAACACATATGCTGTGAGTTTGAATACAAATATATACCAAATGTGACACATGTCCCAACCGTGGACAGCACCTCACAGTAACACCTTACATAAAGGTATAGTCAAAAACTGTTTTAGAAATTAGAATCTTTAGGAAGTGCTCAAAGAAACCTTCATACATGGGAGGCCATGCTTCTAGGTTATGATAGATATCATATGGCCACAGAATTATCCTTGGTTGACCCAATAGACCCCAAAGAAAAACGAGAAGATTACTATCATATTCTTCCCAATGGTGAGTCTTCTCTTGACTTATCATTATCCTCACTGTCTTTAATCGTGAATTATACTTCAAACAAACACCAAGATTATATAGGTAGTGCTCGTAGATATACTCAGCAAGTGGATGTGCACAACCCTGTCTTATGATGACACGAGGTTGTATGTCATTAGACATCTTGTATGATAGTGACAAAACACCCTTCCAACGTTGGGTTCGCTTCACCCTATTTTCTTCACCAAATATAACTACTAAATGATGACCACCGTTCTATTCCCTTGTTACCCCCGCTCGACCCAGCTACACTCTTATTACCTGAAAGGAATTGTGAAACAGAATGGTGAGCACAACTATCCCAGTAAAGAATATCATGCCTAAAGATAAATAAATTATCAATAGCCTTTATCAATAATAAATCAGAGATTTAGAACATATGGTAAATGATAAAAATTTCAACCATAGTTGCAGCGGAACGAGTAATCCATTAGAAGAGTCAAATAGACCATAAAGTCTATTATCTCCTCCATGTTAAAAATTCACCAACAATGTTTTATTCATGTAACATCACTCAACAGTTCCTTTCCACAATCATATGAATAACTCATAATCATAATTGTGATTCTAAATTTTTCTTCGCCAGGACGAAGAATATTTTCATCACCTGTTTTTACCTGAAACATCAAAGATCATCGTTATACTAAATCACATTTCCTGTTCATAATCATACTGATAAATTCGTCTTTGCACTACGGGCCAAAGATATTCGTCAATAGACCATCTTTGCACTACAGGCCAAAGATATTCATCAACAGGTCATCTTTGCACTACGGGCCAAAGATATTCATCAACAATTCATCTTTGCACTACAGGCCAAAGATATTCCTCAACAGTTCATATTTGCACAACATGCCAAATATATTAATATCTCAAAGAAATATATAATCAATTCAGAATTATATAAACAATAATTATAACCATGTTGATCAATTCACCTTTGCACTTAAGCTAAAGATATTCAATTATAAATTCAATGGTCATGATCATACCAGTCAACAATTCATCTTTACACTACTGGCCAAAGATATTCATCAACAGTTCATATTTGCACAACAGGCCAAATATATTAATATCTCAAAGAAATATATAATCATTTTAGAACTTATATAAACAATAATTATAACCATGTTGATCAATTCACCTTTGCACTTAAGCTAAAGATATTCAATTATAAATTCAATGGTCATGATCATACCAGTCAACAATTCATCTTTGCACTACTGGCCAAAGATATTCCTCAACAGTTCATATTTGCACAACAGGCCAAATATATTAATATCTCAAAGAAATATATAATCATTTTAGAACTTATATAAACAATAATTATAACCATGTTGATCAATTCACCTTTGCACTTAAGCTAAAGATATTCAATTATAAATTCAATGGTCATGATCATACCAGTCACAATTTAACTTTTCCACTACTGGCCAAAGAGAACCCTAGTCATGATCATACCAATAATCTACCCATCTTTACACTCAAGTCAAAGAGAAATATCATCATTAGGGTTATAAAAATGTTATATATGATAATAAAATCAATATAATCAACATATAGATTTAATCTCAAGAGTAATATTCATAAATTAACTATAATTTGGTCAGAAAAAGAAACCAATTTTGTCGTGAATAGTACCTCGTGAATAGTAACTCATGAATAGTAACTCGTGAATAGTAACTCATGAATAGTAATTCATGAATAGTAACTCAACATGAAAAAGGTAGAAATTCCACAATAAAATCCATACCAATATTTCGGTATAATGATATTGAAATAATAATATTTCTTAAGTTTATAAACAATTTATTTTAATTGTTTACACTTTACTAAATAATGCATTTAATCATCCTGAAATGTCAAACTCATAAGATTTCATCACCAATAACCAAAACCCTCATCAAACATCTGCATATACCTCATATAGTATTCTCAAGCCATAAAATCCTATTTTTCAATTTTCTTACTTCATATAACATATTTAATTCATTTACTTATAACTAGTTCATTTTCATGAAAAATACCAAATCAGTTCTAAAAATATTTCTTTTCTGGGATTTAGCAGAATATAGTCTCATATTGAACATATATTTTTCTCAGAATTTTTAAAATTCATTTACTATTTTTCATATGGCCAAAACAGCCGAATATTTAGACATTTATCATAAATTGTAATTTTATCCAAAAATTCTAAAATTCACAGAGTATACTCCTATCATATACATGTACTCCCAATAAAAATTTCATCAATTTTGGAGTTAACCACAAGAAGTTATAAGCGGTTACTTTTAAAATAGTCTTTTCTTATAAAATTCATAACTCTTAATCTATACATCCAAAAATCACCATTTTTGGACACAATCAAGAAAACTCATCAAAATATCATTTCAAATTTTTCCAGAATTTTTGAAGGTCAGAAAAATTACGAAACTGAAAAACATAACAACCCTTAAAATTATTTACTATCCCTTACCTCAAAAGAGCAGTACTTCTGATCGGTATAAGGCTGAAGGAAACTTGCACTGATGAATAGAAACTCACAGAGTATCTAAATACTCACAAAATACACTCAATAATCTAGAGAGAGAAAGAGAGAAAACTTATGAATTCTGGTGTGATTTTCAATTCTAACTTAGCCCTCTATTTATAGGAAAATGTTAGCACACCGAAGCAGACTTGACCTACAACCTGATGGCTTTACCTGCTACTATTGCCACCCACCACATTTGAAATAAAATTCAGCATATTTCTTTACCAACCACAAGTGGGGCCCACCAATTCTAGAATTTTCCACCAAAATGATTAACTCCGAAAATTCAATAATTTATGAACCAATCATCTCGTAAAATTCATAACAAATCATACGTTCATTTTTAACGGTTCAAAATTTGTGGACATATACTCAACTTATTAACTCCTTCATTTTTAACCACAAATATATATCCCTCATTTATATCCACATAAAATAAATATTTCCTTATCATATGAATCAATAATTAATTATTCACAAATAATATTACAGAGTCACAATTATGACAACCAGACCGTTCCCAGAAAAGAGGGGGCTTTCCAATAAGAATTTCTCCTTACTGGCGCGTAATTAGGTGACCAAACCTCTCCTTAGACAGAACTTTCTAGACATTGCCAATAATGTTATCTAATAATATTATTCAAATAATATGAATTATTGATCTGATAATGGAAAATACTGTGCAGTGACAATTATTGAACAACAATAATATAAAATTTCAACGTAGCAATTATTGAATCAATAAAATAAAATATTGAATAGTAATTACTGTAACAATTATTGAGTAGTGCCTTCTTATATAAGAATCAATAATTTCAAAAATACTGTACAATACCGTGTGTTACTGTGCAATAACACGTATTACTGTATTTTAACCACTGGGTATTCTAACAATATTAACGGTAACAATTACGCCGTTATTTGTAAAAACTCAATTTTGTCATTTTTTTCATCCAATCGCTTTCCGTTATGGGGCCCATAAATAGCTGCGCCGTCGTACGAATATTCCCCGACAGAAAGAATATTCCACGACCAAACGAATATTTCCCGACAAAATGAATATTTTATAACCACTTGCTTATTTTGAAAAATATTCATATATCACCCTTAACTTTAACCTTTTATCAATTTAACCATTTACTAAATAGAAAAATTGAATACTTTTATTTCATAAAATTTGGGGTCTTACAATCTCCCCTCCATATGAAATTTCGTCCTCAAAATTTACGTACCTAGTAATTCAAAGAGTTGAGAATACCGTGCTTTCATTTCAGATTCCATCTTCCCTGTCATCATGATTTCTCCATTGCTCATCTCCTGTATTTCAGATATCATTCTAGAATATAACTTCAAAACAAGGGTTAATTGAACAAATTAACATATCACATAATATCCCGATATTATGACTGGCCAACAAATAAGTTTAGGTAGGACACACTAGCGAAGGATTTACTCATCTCTCCCCTCCTAGTTATATTCCCTGATCTCCGCCAAAGATCATATCCCTAAGCTCTGATACCAAATATAACGACCCCAAAATAGGTCCATTCCATCCAACCCATTCTAAGTCGTCAAATACATGGTACAGAAAACAACTACAACTCTATTACAACAATTGTCGTACAAAATACAACAACACATATGTTATGAGTTTGAATACAAATATATACCAAATGTGACACATGTCCCAACCGTGGACAGCACCTCACAGTAACACCTTACATAAAGGTATAGTCAAAAACTGTTTTAGAAATTAGAATCTTTGGGAAGTGCTCAAAGAAACCTTCGTACATGGGAGGCCATGCTTCTAGGTTATGATAGATATCATATAGCCACAGAATTATCCTTGGTTGACCCAATAGACCCCAAAGAAAAACGAGAAGATTACTATCATATTCTTCCCAATGGTGAGTCTTCTCTTGACTTATCATTATCCCCACTGTCTTTAATCGTGAATTATACTTCAAACAAACACCAAGATTATATAGGTAGTGCTCGTAGATATACTCAACAAGTGGATGTGCACAACCCTGTCTTATGATGACACGAGGTTGTATGTCATTAGACATCTTGTATGATAGTGACAAAACACCCTTCCAACGTTGGGTTCGCTTCACCCTATTTTCTTCACCAAATATAACTACTAAATGATGACCACTATTCTATTCCCTTGTTACCCCCGCTCGACCCAGCTACACTCTTATTACCTGAAAGGAATTGTGAAACAGAATGGTGAGCACAACTATCCCAGTAAAGAATATCATGCCTAAAGATAAATAAATTATCAATAGCCTTTATCAATAATAAATCAGAGATTTAGAACATATGGTAAATGATAAAAATTTCAACCATAGTTGCAGCGGAACGAACAATCCATTAGAAGAGTCAAATAGACCATAAAGTCTATTATCTCCTCCATGTTAAAAATCCACCAACAATGTTTTATTCATGTAACATCACTCAACAGTTCCTTTCCACAATCATATGAATAACTCATAATCATAATTGTGATTCTAAATTTTTCTTCGCACCCAGGACGAAGAATATTTTCATCACCTGTTTTTACCTGAAACATCAAAGATCATCGTTATACCAAATCACATTTCCTGTTCATAATCATACTGATAAATTCATCTTTGCACTACGGGCCAAAGATATTCGTCAATAGACCATCTTTGCACTACAGGCCAAAGATATTCTTCAACAGGTCATCTTTGCACTACGGGCCAAAGATATTCATCAATAATTCATCTTTGCACTACAGGCCAAAGATATTCCTCAACAGTTCATATTTGCACAGCATGTCAAATATATTAATATCTCAAAGAAATATATAATCAATTCAGAATTATATAAACAATAATTATAACCATGTTGATCAATTCACCTTTGCACTTAAGCTAAAGATATTCAATTATGATTAACTCCGAAAATTCAACAATTTCTGAACCAGTCATCTCGTAAAATTCATAACAAATCATACGTTCATTTTTAACGGTTCAAAATTTGTGGACATATACTCAACTTATATATGTATAACATATCCAAAAATCACAACTATCCAACAGTCGGATTAAAAATTATAACCCCCGCAATATATCTCTAAAATCCTAACTTTCAATTCCGACAAAAATACTGATAAAAACCTCAATATTAACTCCATTTTTAACCACAAAAATATATCCCTCATTTATATCCACATAAAATAAATATTTCCTTATCATATGAATCAATAATTAATTATTCACAAATAATATTACAGAGTCACAATTATGACAACCAGACCGTTCCCAGGAAAGAGGGGGCTTTCCAATAAGAATTTCTCCTTACTGGCGCGCAATTAGGTGACCAAACCTCTCCTTAGACAGAACTTTCTAGACATTATCAATAATGTTATCTAATAATATTATTCAAATAATATGAATTATTGATCTGATAATGGGAAATACTGTGCAGTGATAATTATTGAACAACAATAATATAAAATTTCAACGTAGCAATTATTGAATCAATAAAATAAAATATTGAACAGTAATTACTGTAACAATTATTGAGTAGTGCCTTCTTACGTAAGAATCAATAATTTTAAAAATACTGTGCAATACCGTGTGCTACTGTGCAATAACACGTATTACTGTATTTTAACCACCGGGTATTCCAACAGTGTTAACGGTAACAACTACGTCGTTATTTGTAAAAACTCAATTTTATCATTTTTTTCATCCAATCGCTTTCCGTTATGGGGCCCATAAATAGCTGCGCCGTCGTACGAATATTCCCCGACTGAAAGAATATTCCACGACCAAACGAATATTTCCCGACAAAATGAATATTTTATAACCACTTACTTATTTTGAAAAATATTCATATATCACCCTTAACTCTAACTTTTTATCAATTTAACCATTTACTAAATAGAAAAATTGAATACTTTTATTTCATAAAATTTGGGGTCTTACATTTAATTATTAAAATTCTTATTATGAGATGTTTTGAGTTTGAATATGTATATATATGTGCTATATATTTTGAAATATGTGATCTGGTGTGAAGAGATATATATATATATATATATATATATATATATATATATATATATATATATATATATATATATATATGATATTTAATAGTTAAGTTAAATATTTAAGTTATTTATTGAATTTGGTGAATTTTAAATATTTATTGAATTAAATAAATTTTTAAATAATTTATTTATTAAAAAATTAAATAATTTATGATAATTATGGTATAATGGTATTTAATTGCGTGTGTATGACAATTAAATTAAACCAAAGGTAAATTTTATTCTTAGAAGATTTAATTTAATGAATTAATTAAATTAAATGAGTTTTTTAATATTAAAGAAAATAAGTAATTAAATAAAGTGATGTTTAAGTCTAATTTATTAATTAAATTAGATATATGATTATTTATTATTCATCAGAATAATTATAATAAAATTATAATTATTTTAATTATCATTGTAAGTTATGTAAATTGGTTACAGGTGTAACAAATAAAAACTATATAATATAATATTATTAAAATAATCTAGTATGGGAGAAATTGTGTGTAACCAAACGCAGCCTTATGGCTTTTGGTTTACTGTAACTGACGCCTATTGGTTTTGTTAACTGATATCCACGATTATCAGTTGGCTTATTTTATTTCACGTATTCTTCTAAAGCCTAAGAGCAGAAAAAGAGAGTTTGTGAGGAAGAGAGTGATTATCTGTATATCTTGCTAAGGAGTTGGAGTATCAAGGTTCTTATTCTTCTTCTTCTCAACAATCAAAGGATTTAGGTATAATTTATCCCTAATTCTAATTCTCAGTCTTGTAATTTTTCTATTCTCTGAAGTTGGGTTTTGTTGATTTGTTGTTTCAAACGTGATTATGTGATGTGGGTTATATTGTAGAATATGTTGTCATCATATATGAGTGTTGTATCAGTTGTCAAATTCATGAAATTAGTTTGTAAGAAGAAGAAATAAATAACATTGTTTATGTTCATATGATATGGCTTATGAAAGTACGGAATTTTTTGTCTAATATGTGTTATAATCTGTAAATTGGTATTGGACTATGTTAGTATGTGAAGAAACGAAAACGGCGTAGTTTGAATCATGTCAATTGGTTAAGAAACGAAGTCGTGGCGATTGAATTCGCTAATTGTGTTTAAAACATGAAAATATAGCATGAACACTGAATTGGAACCCTTAAAATGATTTGTTAATATATTTGAAGTGTTATAATTATTCTCTAGATGAGTAGCTAAGAGTTTAACAAGTCCATAGAATCGAAAACCAACTAATTCGGACTTAAAACGAGAAAGTTATGGCAAAAATTATAAACTGGGCTAGGCCAAGCGCGGGCGCGCCGGCCAGGAGCGCGGGCACGTGGTTGGGCACGCTGGGAGTGGCGCGGGCGCACTGGATGTGGCGCGGGAGAACCCAAAGAATGTCAGGTGTGACTACTTTGACCTGTTTTGGTAAAATGGTCATAACTTTTTCATACTAACTCCAATTGAGGCGATTCAAGATGATCCGGAACGAAGACGAATAGACCTACAACTTTCGTGCTTTAAGTTTATCAATTTGAGGTCATTAGAAAGGGTAAAAATGGTCATTTTTGGGACTATTATGTTTTCAGAGGCAATCAGAGGGCGTCGGGCATGCACGTATGCAAGTGTAGTGCTTCTGATAATAAAAGATGTTGTTCTAAGTTATAAAACATGAATGTTAGTAAATATAATGATACTTAACATTGATAAATAATGTATTAGATAAGTTGTATAAGCATACTAAGCATACACAAGAGAGGCAAATCGGGCGTATGACGAATAAACGTCGAAACGCCGTGACAAGTGTTAATGAACGTAAAAAGTGCTTTAAGTCAAATGAAATGAATATTATAAGATATGAAATGGGGTTAATATAAAACCAATAATGATTCCTAGAAAGACTTAACCACTTGAATGAACTTCAAGTATGAAATATAGTGAGATATAAGTCGAAAGTTAACATAATCAAATTGAACATTGTGTATTGATTAATAAAAAGGGTTATGGGAGGTAGAGTAAAGTTTAAATCACAATTATTATGCGTTGCTATGTGACTAATAGTTGATGTGTATGGTTATATAATTGTGTAGAGCACGTGAAGTGCAGATAACTGTAAGATGTTAAACTGTTATTGGTAAACAACGATCAAGGCAAGTCTTTCGGTTCCTATTTCCTATGTGAACTTGATGATTAACTATTTTAAATCTTTATTGCAAAGAACATGATGTGTTATATATATGTTGAAAGTGTGAAATGTTAAAGTTAACTTATGAGATTGAGTAAGGAACTCAATTTTTATACTTGTTATATGAATTGTAGCATGTATGTTATGTTAGTCCAATGTTTATGAGATATATGTTTAGAATGTTATTATATGCTACGTGATGCATGAAAATTGTTAAATTTTGCTGGGCTGTCGAGCTCAACCTTGCAAATAATCATTTTTGCAGGTAAAGGATTGAAGGTAACACTATGTGGTACTTGAAAGACATGAATCAGATGTAATACACAAAGATTACTATTTTAGCTAAAGTTGTTATTTCTTTAAACCATTATTAAGGTTCATGAGATGTACCCAATGTTTTATGTATGTATATTTTATGTTGAGTTGAAAAGTTAAAGTTTGAACCGTCCGACGTATAAAGGATATCGATTTGATATGTAAGTACATATACTAACTTTGATTAAGCGAATCATAAAATAAGATTGATTCAAAGATATGTAAATGATAAAGGTTTTGATTCAGGGAATTAAAGTAAGATGACAGAAAAGTTTAAATTATTCCGTATTTTATTAAGCTTAACATCGAATTATGATGTAAAATCAAAAGTTAGACGTATTGTTAACGAGTGAAGTCGATAATTAAATCGTATGAATTTTGGGGTCGTTTCAAAAGTCTTCTCTTCTCTCTAGGGCTGCCAAAATGGCACCTCTATCTCTCTCTCTCTCTCTCTCTCTCTCTCTCTCTCTCTTTGGTTTTCTTATCAAACTAGAAGAAATAAGATGAAAGAGAAATAAAATAAATTTTGGGTGTTAGTAAAAGATGTAGATATATTTTGTATATCTAGTTATTATCTCCCAATACATATCCCATTCATTCTCTTTCTTATTTTGCTTGTAACCTTAGATTGCTTGTAAGTATGAACAAAAATGTTGGTGAATTGCATATGTGACACATAAGAGGTTTGGTCACCAACAAAAATGTTGGTGAATTGCATATGTGACACTTTAATTTTATCTTACCCTAATTATCTAATTAGGGTTTCCACTCACTCATTTATAATTTAAATACTTACTCATGTATCTTTAATTTCATAACCTAAACTTGATATTCTTAGGTTATAAAATTAATTAGTTGAGATATATATAAAATAAATCTCTTAGGGTTAGTATATATTTTTAAATACCATTATTCTCTTATTTTATAACCCATTAGGTTATTAATTTTTGCACCTAATATGTGTATTAGGTTACATAACTTTATTCTTAATTCTCTTTATATACAAAATAAATGTATACACATTATATAATTTTTATTTACTCACTCACATACATAACTCACATAACTCATAACATATTCCACTAGTGTAATAACTTAATAGCCCTAATTGGCTTAATAAGTTATAAACACTTACATATTCATATCATAATTAATTACTTAAAGATTGCAAATCTTTTTAATTTAGTAATCAAGGCTAACATTCAAGCTATGTTAATTTTTAACATAACTTATCTTACTCATCCTTAATCAAATTGATTAAGTATTCATCTTAGTTAACTTAAATTAAATAAGTTAACTATCTTACTTAATTTACATAATCACTCTTATGGTTCAAGGATTTTCCAAAAAAAAAAATTATTCGTAAAAATTTGAATTATTTAAAAATTTTGGGTCCTCATAGTTAAACCTTTGATAGTTACTCGAGAAGTTTAAGATCCAGTGGGATCGCTCAGCATAAAATCTGGAAAATAATCTATTTTGTTATTGCGTAGGATCATCTATTGATAATCGATTGAATATTATTGAAACTTTGAAAGTGTTTTACTCTTTCATCGTTGAATAGTTTAGCATGAAATGCGATAAAGTTTTGTTATTGATTAACGAATTGTTCAACTAATTCAAAGTCCTTTAAACTTTGGTGATATTCTATCGAATCGATAGTCTATTATTCTTGATTTCTATACTTTATTATATGTTTTAACTTGCGGAGCAAACTCGTTGCTCACCCTTGCTTAAATATAACATTTCAACTAAGAACGAAGTAGTCGGAGGGTCACAGAAGGACAAGGGCAAAGGCATATTACAGGAGTAGTCATGATGAACATTATTTATTATGTTGTTATGTATAACTCTTTTTTTATATCTAAGGCTATGTTTGTTATGTTAAGGTTAGAAAACTGGGGATAATGTATTAATGATAATAATTAATGAGATGCATGTTTATATTCATCAATGAATGGGTAGTTATATGTTCTGTATATGATAGATCGTAAGCACCAAACTCGGGGGTCAGGTAACCCGGATTTGGGGACATCACAGGTTGGTATCAGAGCTGTAGGTTATAAACCTTAAGTGGGGGAGAAACCCTAGGATTATAACCATAAGCGAGATAGAGAAAACTCATTTAGAGTTCTAAGTGAGAGATTAACGAAGTGCATCAATAGTAAGATGTGTGGATGCATAGTGTTTATGAATTTTGTACTGGTGATGTACTAATAAAAGTTATTTAAAACTGATTTTAGGATGTCAGGAGATGACGAAATGATTACAGAGATGTTAGCAGCTGTTACACCAATGCCATTAGCCGAGGTATAAGACCCCAAGTTTAATGAATAAAGATTAATTTTTCTCGAATTATATTTTTGAATATTATGGTGTGAATTTGATATAATGTTATAGTTGTGGGTAATATTTACAAATTTTGCAAAGTAAGCAAATGGTTATAAAATATTCGATTGGTCAGGAAATATTCGTTTTAACAGAGAATATTCGTACAACGGCACAATCATTAGTGGACCCCACAACAAAAGTATTGTCATAGTTAGAAAACGACAAAATTATCTTTTTATAAAAATAATGGCGAAAGTTTTACCGTTAAACTGTTGAAATACCCGGTGGTAAAAGAACAGTAATACGCGTTGTTGCATAGTAGCACACGGTATTGATTATTGATGCTTACGTGGGAAGTCACTCAGTTATACTCAGTTATTGCTATAATAATTGCTACATAGTATCTCACGTTATTTGATTCAATTAGTGTCACAGTATCATCTGCATAATATTTTGTATTACTAAATCAATAATTGAGACGATAAAGTTATTCATATTATTATTTACAATATTGACGATGTCTAGAAAATTCTGTCGAGGAGAGGTTTGGTCACCTAATTACGCGCCAATAGGGAGAAATCCTTATCGGAAAACCCCCTCTTTCCTGGGAATGATCTGGTTGTTAAATATTGTGAGTTATAATATTAATGATGAATAATTGTTAATAGATTAAAAATGTGTTTATTAAAGATAAGTGTTTTGTGGTAAATATTTATTCAATTTTTGATATAAATAGAGGGGTTTGTTATGAGGTATTTGTTATAAGTTTGGCTTATTATTCCATGAGGAGATGTGCTAATTCTTTAGACTGTTGGTTAAATTTATAATAGTAAATCAATATGGATCGCTGGTTTAAAGTTTTAATAGTAAATCAGTATAGATCGTTGCTTTAAGTTTTAATAGTAAATCAGTATGGACCGTTCGTTTAAAAGTGAATTAATCTGGGTCATTCATGAATTAGTTACTATTCAATCTTTTTTCCTATAAATAGAAGCTCATTCCTTCATTATTTCTTACGAATTCACTGAAACTCTAGAGAGAGAAACTATAGAGAGCAAGAAGAAGAGTATTCTGCTACTACCTTACTTCAGTATTCACTCTTCTATTAAGGTAAGGTGTATTATTTCTTTCGTATTCATGAAGAGAGTTATTTTTTTTCAATTCTCGTAAGTGTTGTTATTATATTCTTTATTATTCTGTTAGAATAACATGTCTACGCGGACTACCGCATGCATGGTGAAATCTTTTTGTTATTCCATTCTTTATTATTCTGTTGGAATAACATGTCTTCGCGAACTACCGAATGCATGGGGAAATCTTTTCGTTATTCCATTCTTTATTATTCTGTTGGAATAACCTGTCTACGCGGACTACCGCATGCATGATGAAATCCTTTCGTTATTCTATTCTTTATTATTCTGTGAGAATAACATGTCTACACGGACTACCGCATGCTTGGTGAATAACTGTAATGACCCCAAAATTCATACAATTTAATTCTTGATTTCGATCGTTAATAATACATTCAACCTCTAAATTTCTCATCATTAAATGATATTACAACCATTGAAATTTCCGAAATAATTAAAATTTTCTATTGCAAACTATTCTCGTTCCCAAAATCTTCAAACTTTACATCTAAATATCTCAGAATCATTTTCATACTACAATAGTTTACATTGCGAAACGATACTACAACTCAACATTAATACATCATTCGGAACCTAAAGCATGGCTCAAATAATAATAACACAACTAATGTGTATAAATTTTCAAATATCACATCTAGTTCATGTCTTTCAAGTAACACATAACTTTACCTTGAAAATCTGACCTACAAAAATATTTATTTGCAAGGTTGAGCTCAACAGACCAGCAAAATCTAATAGTTTTCATGCATCACATAGCACATAATAACATGCTCAATATATAACATACATGCAGCAGTTCATATAACAAGTATAAAGATTGCGTTCCTTACTCAATTAGCATACATTACTCAATCAACGTAGTCATAAGTTGACTTTAACATTTCATACATTCAACATATATATAACATATCATGCCCTTTCCAATAAAGATTTAAAACAGCTAATCAACAAGTTCACATAGCAAATAGGAACTGAAAGACTTGCCTGATTCGTAGTTTATGAACTACGACTTAACTGCTTAACGCTTATCTTCACTTCGTGTATTCCTACACAGTTATATAATCATTCACATTAACTATTAGTTATAATGCACCACATAACCCTTCTTATTAATCAATACACAATGTACTCACATCCTTTTTCCAACATAACACTCATTTCTAGTTAAACTTATTATTTCGGTATAAGTCTTACATTACCATTTACATTTCAGAAATTCCAAGTGTTGACTTCACAACACTTGTCTAACATTCATAGTGTATACTAAGTTATCACATAACGCGTTTGTAACTTACTAATCATTCTCATAACTTTAAATTTATCAATTATATATCACGGTTCTGTTTTAACCTTCTTACTACATGTGTGATACTTTAACATAGCCTTAAACCAAGTGGTAAGGCTTCCCCAAAATCTGCAGCAGCAGCAGAAGGCTCTGCCTCATATCAGTGTATGGCGCAGCTGCGCCACACACAGCGCAGCTGCACAGTTTTTTGCCTTGGCACCAGTGCAGCTACGCTAGTGCACAGACAGAGGCAAAAATGGCATGAACAGTAGCCGTTTTTAGCCCAACTAACACGAGTTTCACCCACCAAACAGTGAAATTAACATATAAAATAAATATAACACTATTATAAACATGATTGCTAACATATTAAACCAATTAAAACAATTTAACATCAACTAAAACTAGTTTAATTTCTCAAATTTCAAGTTTTCATATAAAAACTCATTTTTTTTTACATCTCTTGCAAAATTCATCACTGTAATCTCTATACTTGACCAAATCACTTCATTCAATTTACGTTATACTCATTTCTTAACGAACTAGTATGAACAAGACCCAATTTACAGTTTATCATGCTAATTGACCACTACCATTGGTACTTTCATAAGGTATAAGCAAAATATTCACTATAATGCTTTTCTTCCTATTTTTGAACGAAACTAGGATACAATTCATGCCTAACTACAAACTCTAACATCATATCTATATACAATCACCATACACGGGTTACATAACAACAATTTACAGAAAACTAGAATTCACAGAGTTTAGGAATTATGCCGTAAAACTCATATATATATATATATATATATATATATATATATATATACACACACACACACACATATATATAATACTAAGGTTTAGAAAAATACCTTCACTTAGCTTGTAATCCTTGCTAATTGCAGCCAAATCTCACAAGTCCCTCTCAAATTCTCTCAAGCTCTCAAGTTTCTCTGAATTCTCTCTTCCTTAGACTAACAAAACTGACAACACAAGTATACGTAATATAAAATAAACCGATATGGCCTTAATACGCACACTAATTATGTCAGTTACAAACTAATAAACGTATAGTTTTATAATTATTATTTATGTTATTTTATTTATTTTATTTTAAAATTCAAAAATCAAAAATCCCAAAAGCCATAAGGCTTTGTTTGGCAAAAAGTCTTTAAAATTTAAAGACTTAATATATTTAAGCCTTGTTTGGCAAAAACTAAATTATTTAATAAACAATTTAATTTATAATTTATAATCACATATTATTTATTTGGATTTCTATATCCAATAATAATCAAATAAATTAATTACACATACAATATTTAAAATAAATATTCTACTTAAACAAATATCACAAAATTATAATCTCATTATAATTTTTATTTAATAACTTATCATACCATCTTAAATTATTAAATAAAAATAACAATATAACATCTCATGTTATATTACAACTCTCTAAATTAAAAATTAATTTAATTTAGAATATTATCTAGTCATAAATATTTACTAATAATAACCGTATCAATAAAATATTTATTTCATTTAATAAATATTTTAAATTATAATTACTAAAATCTTGGATTGTCACATTCTTCCCTCCTTACAAAGATTCTGTCCCCAGAATCGAAAATACAGATTAAACAAATAACTCAGATACTATTAAACCTCATTTTTTCAATATATGAATATATATTTCTCTTCACACCAGATCACATATTTTAAAATATACAGCACATACATATACATACTCAAACTCAAAACATCTCGTGATAAGAATTTTAATTATTAAATTTCTATTTTACTAACTTATAAAAATTCGGGTTGTCACATCCTTCCCCCCTTATAAGGATTCCGTGCCCGGAATCAACGAAACCTCCCTTACTCGATTTTCACCAAATCTCTTTTCAAAATTTATCGTTGACTATCTTCAACACATTACCTTAATATAGGTTTTATACTTCCTATTACATTCATTACCTCAACAAATTCTAGGTTTTTTATTTCATAACTTTCACTTGAACTCAACTATATTTTGAGTATTATATATTCTTTAACCCATTCATTTCCTTCTCTAAGGATCGTTATCATAAACGCTCGGGATATTATATTCACCCATTCTTCTAAGAATTTCGTCCTCGAAATTTTATCTATTAATCTTTATTCATTGAATCTATCAAAATAGATTTTACGTTATTATTTTATTCATTCACCGGGTTCTATAACCACTTTCTTTTCACAAAGATCTTTCTACAATTATTAACTTTTCTATTAAAAGTTTTACATTATTCTTTGATAACCCATCTCCTTCTCACTTCAAAATTTCTTTTCTCACTTATTCAATATATTCATCATTCTGTGTCGCATTCTACGACTTACTTCTTTCTAAGCAATACTCTCCTTTTCACTTCCATCTTGCAGAATAACAAGAATCTTCCACAATTGCTCAATAATTGGGGAGCGATATGAATAATAGGAATTTACAAGGTTATCCAATCATGCTGAGGGGTCACAAGACCGTGAACTCTATTCTCGATTTACTAGTGCTTCAACTCAATCCTTCATACTACAAACCAGAGTGTTTATCAATCACAAAGACTGAAAATACCCTCCACACGTACACTAGGTGGCCAACCTATTGTACCACTACGTTGGGCCGCAACGTAGTGTTTTCTAACGGATATATGCGTTACGCTCGAAACCATTGTCTCTAAAAATATGTCTCCTTATAGGGTTGTTCACCTCAGCTTTTCAACATCTGAATCCGCACCAAAATAATTTAGTTTGGCATAACTTTTAAATAAACGCTTGAATTTCATAAACATCTTTTAATAATCGTCTAGCTGAATCAAATAGCATAGACTTCTACAATAATTTGAACATCAATCGAAATATACATATACACACACATATATATATGCTCATATCTTAAAGAAACCTCAAAAATCTTTTTATGACATCATGATACCGCACTGTATTTACAGTCCGTTTAAGGATTCCGTCACTTAGTGATTTAATCATACTACATCATACCATAGTGGGTTGACGATCATTAGATCACATCCAACACTAAGTAATACTGCATTGATGACTCCATCATTTTTATCATCTTTGCACTAGGTTCCATGATGCATTGATGATATAAAAATATATTTTGATATATTTCAAATCATTTTTGTCTAGCCAAAGTAATTAGCATAGACATACGAATAACGGTATTGTTTTTCAAACTCATTAGTTTCATCATTTGATCCAATGTTTTTTTTAAGAAAATAGAAGTGCAACCATTCGCATGAAGTCAATAAATTTTGAAAGTCTAGCATAGCTAGTAGATTTAGAAAACCTGTGTCTCCACCATCAACTCCACTTTCTATAATGATCCATTACTTAATCAGTCTATCTATTCCTATCATCCTCAATACTCTATTCACACTTATCTATACCTCAGTTCATCAAACTTACCACACTTTGGAAGTTTAGGAACTTGCCACAATAATATAAGTTTAAGAACTTATCCTAGTTAGACCATAGGCGTCCATTCGCTAAGGGCTTCAAAACATACCATATTATTATGAGTCACGAACATACCATATGCATTAGTTTTAAGAACCGCACCTAATCCTAATAATATCTGACTAATCTTAATAGTTTTTAACTATCAAATATACACATAAGAAAAGAATCACCTTTTCGCCACATTGATAGCGCGACACCAACATCCAATGGTTATCAATGTGATAAACTGAGTGCAAGCATAAAACCCTCGCCCATATAAAGGTTTGTATAACTCAGCCATCACATGAGTCCTCAATTGAAATCCAACTGATGAGTGAGTTTTATACACATAAATTGGATACATTCGGGCTTATTTCATTGTTGTTCTCAAGTCTTTTATAATAGTTTTTAAGTTTTTGTGTCCATTCATGCATGTTTTACATTGTTTTATAGGATTTGGGACAAAAGTTACGTGGATCGACGTTCGGGGTGGCTAGATTCGCGTTTTCGGCTTGTCATTTACACAGCAGTCACTTCAGAGCCAATTTGAGTATTTCTACGGACCTTATTTCGAAAACCTTAAAGAATGAAAGTTGTAGACCTACTTCTCCTCTTTCCAGAACATCTTGAATCATCGAAATAGGAGTTCGGACGAAGAGGTTATGGCCATTTTTCCAAAGGACGTCGGAGCAAAAAATGTCAGAACTTGTAACAGCGCCGGGGCGCTATTCTTAGTTCATTTTCCAGAGCCGGGGCGCTATAAGGCAGACTTTGAGCGTCGAACCCAGCGCTGGGGCGCTGGGAGAAGGGCTGGGTGCGGCCTGAACGCGTTTTGGGCGAATTTTGACACCTTTTTGACTCCAAATTGGATTGGGTTTGTTCCTAACCTAAAAATTTGACTTGTAACCTATAAATACATGATGGGAAGCATAAAATAAAGGGGGATTACATAGCTTAGATTAGAGATACACTTCATTAGATTAGACATTAACCCTAGTTCTTATTAGTTTAGGAGATTGAAATAACTTGGAGATCATTGAAGATCAAGAGCAGGAGCAAGAGGGGAGCATCAGATTTCCTGACAACAGATTCTATTATCTTCTCTTATCATACTTTTATCTTTTAATGTTTATTCAATTGTGGATTCTTGGTTTTAATTAATTAATTATGAACTAACTCTTTTATTAAGATTTCAATCGAACTTTTTATGGTTTTTAATTGATTATTAAATTTATTCCAATTATTTATGTTAAAGTGAATTGTTCACCTTGCTTTGAGCTTGTTGATTAATTATCTGATCAATAATTATCTTGTTACTCTAGAAGGAATTGGGAAAGGAATTCTAGGGTTAGAACTGGGCTTGGTGACATGTGACTTAGTTATTTGCACAGTGAATAATTAGGTTTGTGAATAGAATGAGAATATCTATTTGCCGCATGTAACATAAGAGGAATTGGGTTTGTAGCGAGTTTAATTCAATTTTTTTGTATAGAGATATAGCAAAATTAATCTGGGTTAAATAGAAGGCAATTGATCACTCGAGAGAGGGCTTTTGGCATTTGAGAATTCCTGTTAACAATTCAGTAGATATAATAATTGGGATAGTTGAATAATTGATTTCTAATTCATAATTGGGGATATTGGAGTCTTAATTCTTATTTATCTGAATTCCATCAATTCTTAGTTGTTTATTTGCTTTCTTTTAGAATAATCTTTTTGTTTTGTTTAATTTAGTTTTCTTAAATCTAGAAATCACAATTATTGGTTGTTTAAATAAAATTGATTTGGTTAAGAATTAGTATTTGGTAATTTTTATTAAATAATTCCTCGTGGGAACGATACTCTACTTTCACTTTATTACTTGTTGACCGTGTATACTTGCACGTATTCATTGATTGCGAAATCAATCAACAAATTTTTGGCGCCGTTGCCGGGAAATTAATTTAATAATTATTTACCAATATTAATTTCAATCAAATTAGTCTTAATTTAAACATTTTTATTTTTATTTTTATTTCTCATTCTCTTCCTATATTTCTCTCTTTTTAGGTACCATGGATGACTTTGCGTATCAATGGCCATACACGAACATGACTCAATCACGGGGAGCGGAGATTGACAGACTCAAGAAACTTTCTGCATTATCAGCACAGATGGAGACACTTTCGAGGATGCTTGAAGCTTTTGAAGCTCAACGTCGTCAAAGTGTGGCGGTTATTTGTGATTATTGTACTGGAAATCATATGAGTCATCAATGCGCCATCAGTTTTGAGCCGGTACAGTATAGTGGTGATTACCCCAACAGTTATGTCTATACCAACAACTATCATCAGGATTGGGGGTATCACCCGGATTTTTCATGGAGTAACAATCAAGATCAATTTTATGCTCCAAGTCCAACATACCCACCGGATTTCTCGTGTCCACGTCCACTACAACAGGAAGAACATTCAAATTGGGAGGAAGCCTTGGACAAATTCATTAGAGCTTCTGACAAAAGGAACGAGGATCAAGACAAAAGATTTAATCAAATAGAGCTGTATTTGCAAAGCCAAGGGGCATCGTTAAAGAATCTGGAAAATCAATTGGGGCAGATAGCACATGCGTTGAACAACCGTCCTCAATACACTTGGCTCTATGACATGGATGACGAGACTGATGATGAGCCTGAACCAAATCTGCAATCGGATGTGCCAAATGATATAGATGTTGAAAGAGAGGAAAGACTTAGAGACCAACAAAAAGAGATCGGCAAAGATCTAACTTTGAGTATCAACGAAGATGAGCCAATTTTGATAGTGTCCCATGTACCTTCTCCACCAAAGTTCAAGAATCCGGTTAGATTTGCAAAACCATGTCCGCTAGGTAGTCATGTCGTCGGCAATACTCCTTGTGACGTAAAAGCGAGTACAACTTCGAAGCCATGGTTCAATGAGTTGGAGAAGATAGAAGAAGAGATTGTTGTGTCTGACAAGCCTCAATGCCAGAATCTATTCGCAGACACAATGGAAAAAATACCTAGATGTTGGACGTTCATTAATGTGATCTTATCTAAACAAAGCATGCTAGGTGACTTTAATACAATGGCTATTGTAAATGGGAACCTACCAAAGGTTACATTATTTCCGATGGATGGAGAGTTCCTCAATTTTCGAAGGGGAATTGGATAGAGAATTGAAGAAGTCAGGCTAAGATTATAAAACAAGCGCTTATTGGAGGCAACCCAAGTTTAATTTTTATTTTTAGTTTTTATTAAGTTTTATATTAGTAGTTTTGAATTTGCATTTATTTAGGATTTAATAAAATTGCTTCTATCATTGTTTTACAGGTTATTCAAGTCAAATTCAAGTGTGGTGCCCAATTTGTTCCATGTGCTTAGCCTATTCTCCAAACTTAGTAGACAATGAAGAAGATTGATATATTTTCAGGGAAGTCCTCTGCTTTAATTTTTTCTAATTTAGTCATTGAGGACAATGTCTAGTTTAAGTTTGGGGGCATTTTAGTGTCGTATTGCATATAGTTAGTTATCTGCATAGTAATTCATTTTTTTTGTGTGTTAACATTGTATTTTTTTTAGGTTGCATATAGTACATGGTAGTTATTTGCATATTCGTATATGTGTTGCATTAGTATGTGTTCATGTAGTATAATTCCATTTTTTTTGCATGAATCTGTGTGATTGATTGGTGTGGTCTTAGCTCGGCCTATGATAAGATTGGTTTTGCATGTTAACTTGAACAGTGTTGATAATTGATGATGAGTTCTAATTTTAATCATGATGATAATCTGAGCCTATCTGAAACTTATGTAACCGGTTAGCACTTAAAGTTTAACTGTTTTAATCTACTTGGTTCAAGGGTTTCATAATTTGTTTCTGGGGGGAAATCTTGGATAAAATTTAAAGAAATTAGTGAATTGGCGGTAAAGGTTGGAATGACGTAAAAGCTTGAGTTTGGAGGAATCTATGGGGTATATATATACAAAATGAAAATGAAAAAAAAAGAAAAAAAAAAGAAATGATGAAAAGAAAAAAAATAGAAAATCCAGAAAAAGAAAAAAAAAGAGAATAAACACCGTGGCATGCTTGTCTAGTTTTGTGGCCTTTGTTACTTGAGTAAGTAAGCCCGAGGGGATTGTCTTTACACCTAGCGCCCTAAGGTCTTAATGACTTGGGAGTCGTTGGTCGAAAGCTCGTTAAGGTAGCACTGAAAAGCCTAAGGGAATAAGACATTGCACAGCCATGAGAAAATAAAAAAATGAAAAAAACACGAGAAAGAGCAAAAATGCCCTCGTGGTTGAATAAAAGTATAAATAAATCTTGTATTTACCCTTAGACTTGGTAATTGCTTAGTTTTAACCGGAGTTGTCATGTTCACAAAAGTAATTGAATTGGAACTAAAATTTTCCTTCTAAGAAGTTTGTTATGTGATTATCTTGAATTGTGGTTGGTTAGAATGGTTAACAAGCACACACACACAACATGGGTGATGACAGGTTTGGATTGACTAATTAGTTAGAGTTATGAATTTTTATTTGATCGGATATATTGTTTGAGTACCAATGGTATCTTTGAGGCCTGTTGCTATATATCATACTGATTTATTACTAGGTTCGTAGGTATATTATAAAGTAGATCATGCATATGCATTCATGTAGTTGAGTTAGTTTGTTTATTTTTAGTTCTTTTGTATTTTTACTTGAGGACAAGCAAATGTTTAAGTTCGGGGGTATTTGATGAGTGAGTTTTATACACATAAATTGGATACATTCGGGCTTATTTCATTGTTGTTCTCAAGTCTTTTAGAATAGTTTTTAAGTGTTTGTATCCATTCATGCATGTTTTACATTGTTTTGTAGGATTTGGGACAAAAGTTACGTGGATCGACGTTCGGGGTGGCTAGATTCGCGTTTTCGGCTTGTCATTTACACAACAGTCACTTCAGAGCCAATTTGAGTATTTCTACGGACCTTATTTCGAAAACTTTAAAGAATGAAAGTTGTAGATCTACCTCTCCTATTTCCAGAACATCTTGAATCATCGAAATAGGAGTTCGGACGAAGAAGTTATGGCCATTTTCCCAAAGGACGTCGGAGCAAAAAATGTCAGAACTTGTAACAGCGCCGGGGCGCTATTCTTAGTTCATTTTCCAGCATCGGGGCGCTATAAGGCAGACTTTGAGCGTCGAGCCCAGCGCTGGGGCGCTGGGAGAAGGGCTGGGTGCGACCTGGACGCGTTTTGGGCGAATTTTGACACCTTTTTGACTCCAAATTGGATTGGGTTTGTTCCTAACCTAAAAATTTGACTTGTAACCTATAAATATATGATGGGAGGCATAAAATAAAGGGGGATTACATAGCTTAGATTAGAGATACACTCCATTAGATTAGACATTAACCCTAGTTCTTATTAGTTTAGGAGATTGAAACAACTTGGAGATCATTGAAGATCAAGAGCAGGAGCAAGAGGGGAGCATCAGATTTGCTGACAACAGATTCTATTATCTTCTCTTATCATACTTTTATCTTTTAATGTTTATTCAATTGTGGATTCTTGGTTTTAATTAATTAATTATGAACTAACTCTTTTATTAAGATTTCAATCGAACTTTTTATGGTTTTGAATTGATTATTTAATTTATTCCAATTATTTATGTTGAAGTGAATTGTTCATCTTGCTTTGAGCTTGTTGATTAATTATCTGATCAATAATTACCTTGTTACTCTAGAAGGAATTGGGAAAGGAATTCTAGGGTTAGAACTGGGCTTGGTGACATGTGACTTAGTTATTTGCACAGTGAATAATTAGGTTTGTGAATAGAATGAGAATATCTATTTGCCGCATGTAACATAAGAGGAATTGGGTTTGTAGCGAGTTTAATTCAATTGTTTTGCATAGAGATATAACAAAATTAATCTGAGTTAAATAGAAGGCAATTGATCACTCGAGAGTGGGCTTTTGGCATTTGAGAATTCCTGTTAACAATTCAGTAGATATAATAATTGGGATAGTTGAATAATTGATTTCTAATTCATAATTAGGGATATTGGAATCTTAATTCTTATTTATCTGAATTCCATCAATTTTTAGTTGTTTATTTGCTTTCTTTTAGAATAATCTTTTTGTTTTGTTTAATTTAGTTTTCTTAAATCTAGAAATCACAATTATTGGTTGTTTAAATAAAATTGATTTGGTTAAGAATTAGTATTTGATAATTTTTATTAAATAATTCCTCGTGAGAACGATACTCTACTTTCACTTTATTACTTGTTGACCGTGTATACTTGCACGTATTCATTGATTGCGAAATCAATCAACACCCACCTAACTCTATCTTACTCTTAACTTGCTCTTTGCTCGATACGAATTCCTCGTATCACATCATCTATAACTCCTCGTGAGTTATCTCGTACTATTTCATAGTACATCATCTTCATAACATCAAGCTATAATTATTCAAACATTACAGACCATCTTTCCTTTATAACTTAAACAGATTACATCGTGATCTTATACTAGAATCATCTCCCTTAAAAGTCTTTTCTTAACTCGTGATCATTTTGTTTTATGATCCCCTTTCTTTCCTTTTTCATCACTTACGACATTATTCGTTATCTTGGCTATTGGAGTTAAGGTAACTCCCATTTCTATACTTGATACACATCGAGTCTCTAATAGTTTCAATATGGTATGCTGAGTGATTTTCCATAAACAACTAACAAACTAGGTTCCGAGTTGCTAGTTCGTATATACCTCCGCTCTATGAAGGAATCGTTTAGCCCAGATACCACACATCAACTATTAAAGAGTACAATTGTTCCATACTTAAATATAACTTTTTATTCTTAACTTCTTTATCACTCTCTTCTTATAGAAGTTGTCTATTTATTATCACCTTACATCCTTAGTATTGGAGTTGGGTAACCCCACATTCATACTCCTTATAACTCTGTGAGATTCTTCTTTGAATCCTCTCACGCATGTTTTAATCCCTTCTTTATAAATTTCTTAAATTACTTCTTATTGTTCAAACTCTATTTGAGCTTATTCTTCTATTATCTTCATCTTCCTTCCCTAAGGTTATAGCCTACGATACTCCTACCTAAGGTTTATAACCTACAGCTTTGATACCAACTGTAACGACCCCAAAATTCATACAACTTAATTCTCGATTTCGGTCGTTAATAATACATTCAACCTCTAATTTTTTCATCATTAAATGATAATACAACCATTGAAATTTACGGAATAATTGAAATTTTCTATTACAAACAATTCCCGTTCCCAAAACCTTCAACCTTTACATCTAAATATCTCAAAATCATTTTCATACTACAATAGTTTACATTGTGAAACGATACTACAACTCAACATTAATACATCATTCGGAACCTTAAACATGGTTCAAATAATAATAACACAACTAATGTGTATAAATCTTCAAGTATCACATCTGGTTCATGTCATTCAAGTAACACATAACTTTACCTTGAAATTATGGCCTGCAAAAATGGTTATTTGCAAGGTTGAGCTCGACAGCCCAATAAAATCTAACAGTTTTCATGCATCACATAGCACATAATAACATGCTCAATATATAACATACATGCAGCAGTTCATAAAACAAGTATAAATATTGAGTTCCTTACTCAATCAGCATGCTTTACTCAATCAACGTTGTCATAAGTTGACTTTAACATTTCATACATTCAACATATATATAACACATCATGCCCTTTGCAATAAAGATTTAAAACAGCTAATCACCAAGTTCACATAGCAAATAGGAATTGAAAGACTTGCCTGATTCGTAGTTTATGAACTACGACTTAACTGCTTAACGCTTATCTTCACTTCGTGTATTCCTACATAGTTATATAATCATTCACATTAACTATTAGTTATAATGCAACACATAACCCTTCTTATTAATCAATACACAATGTACTAACATCCTTTTTTCAACATAACACTCATTTCTAGTGAAACTTGTTATTTCGGTACAAGTCTTGCATTACCATTTACATTTCAGAAATTCCAAGTGTTGACTTCACAACACTTGTCTAACATTCATTGTGTATACTAAGTTATCACATAACGCGTATGTAACTTACTAATCATTCTCATAACTTTAAATTTATCAATTACATATCACGGTTCTGTTTTAACCTTCTTACTACATGTGTGCCACTTTAACATAGCCTTAAACTAAGTGGTAAGGCTTCCTCAAAATCTGTAGCAGCAGCAGAAGGCTCTGCCTCAGATCAGTGTATGGCGCAACTGTGCCACACACAGCGCAGCTGCGCCTGCGCAGCTGTGCAGATTTTTGCCTTGGCACCAGCGCAGCTGCGCTGGTGCACAGACAGAGACAGAAACGGCATGAACAGTAGCCATTTTTAGCCCAACTAACACGAGTTTCACCCACTAAACAATGAAATTAATATATAAAATAAATATAACACTATTATAAATATGATTGCTAACATATTCAACCAATTAAAATAATTTAACATCAACTAAAACTAGTTTAATTTCTCAAATTTTAAGTTTTCATATAAAAACTCATTTTTTTGACATCTCTTGTAAAACTCATCACTGTAATCTCTATACTTGACCAAATCACTTCATTCAATTTACATTATACTCGTTTCTTAACGAACTAGTATGAACAAGACCCAATTTACAGTTTATCATGCTATTTGACCACTACCATTGGTACTTTCATAAGGTATAAGCAAAATATTCACTATAATGATTTTCTTCCTATTTTTGAACGAAACTAGCATACAATTTATGCCTAACTACAAACTCAACATCATAACTGTGACAACCCTAGAATTTTGAATATTTTTAAAATTTTAATTAATTGATTTAAGGTTCAAAATTAGAACCTAGACAGAAAATAAGTGTATGTGTATGATATTTTTAAGATGGAATTTTGAGGATTTCAAAATTCTGTGAATAATTTAGGTGAATTATTCAGGATTAAGAAATTCGTAAATATGTTCTGTGTATATGGGTACAGTATGTGGTTAAGGGTCAAGGGTTGACCAGATAATTGATATCTGTAACAAACCCTAAGTATATATTAAGAACGTCAACGTTTGGTTAGAAAACCCTAACGATTGATAAGAAACCCTAGAAACCGACTCTGGAAATCCTAATTTTAGTTCCGGGAATCTAAAACCCTAATTCGGTGCATGAAACCCTAAATCGGGAATTTAGTGGCGTAAGTGTAAATAATTATAATATTAATTGGGGTAATGCTTAATTAATTAGCAAACCCTAATGTCACATTTTGAAAACTCTATTTTCGGTATTAAAAACCCTAATTTTATAATTAGGGAAAACCTAGGTGTTAATTAAATAGTTTTAATGTTAATTAGGATATATTAATCTTAATTTTCAATTTATAGTAATTAGAAAACTTTAATCTAATTACAATATGTAATTTTTAAATTAGAAAATTTATTTTTTTCTATTAGAAACCCTAATTAGTGGATTAAAAATCTTAATCCGTGATTTTGACCCTAATTGCTAAATTAGCGATTTTAATTAGGAAATGTTAATCCTAATTGGTAAGATTTAATTTGTGATTAAGAAAATTTTATATAATTAGAAAATCCTAATTATAATTTAGAAATATTAATTTTCTATTTTTGGAAACCTAAATTGGAAATTTTAGAAAAATAAATTTTAAACCCTTAGGGTTTCAAACCCTAAGCACTAAATTGTTCCAAACCCTAAACCCTAAGGGTTTGGTCTAATGTCCATAATGCCATTAAATTAAAAATGAAAATGACATAATTGCCCTTTGTTGTATAATTGAAGGTTTCTTGTAAATCTTGCCAAGATGTGAGTTGGCCACCCACTCTAACCACTCCATATGCTCTATATTAAACACCTCAGCCGAATTGTTCAGATCCTAGCAACAAATCAACCTATATAGATTAAAAGAGAGATAAATGAGTCACTTACATTTTTATTTTTTCCCTAGACCCTCTCTCTCTAGAAATTCGAAAGTTAGAGTGAGAAAGAGTGAGAAACTAAAGCCATGACCATTTCATAGCAAGCCTAGATCAGATCACAAGTCAGAATCAGAAATCAAAGCTAAAAAAATGGTAAGAACCCTAATTTTTTAAAATCTTATGATTTATTGTTAGATGTTGAAATTGGTTGGTTAGAAATGTGTTAGTAGGTGTCTTTGAGTGATCTGGGTTGATAGATCATAGATCTATAACACTTAGATGCATAAATCTAGCATTTTTGAAATCTGGAAAAAAATTCAAGAAATGGTCTGACAACCGAATGTAAGTGGTTGTAGATCTTTGTATATTTATGATTTTTATTGTTTGATGTGTTAGATCTATAGCCTGGTATGAGGTCTTCCATCTGCAACTAGTTTTATAGCTATCAGATGTCTACATGTGTTGTTATTCATGGTCAAAGAGGATTGACCGAGCATGACCAATCACTTTCTGGGTAACCTAGAAAGTGTAAAAATGGGTCTGACAAGGTTTTGTAATGCATAGATCTGTCAGTTTTTACAAGTTTGGTTGTTGTTGTGGTAATACATGTGTAGCTTGTTGTCTTAACTATAGATCCATGGCCTTATAACTCTTAAATAACCAACGTATCGATCGTAGCAAATGGTCAAAGTAGACTACTTGCACTGATTCTTGCATTTCTGGAATTTCCAGAAAAGGATATGAATGTTTTTCTGACAAGCTTTGACCGAGTCATAGCTTGTGGATCTGTTGCTGTTAAACTTATTTGTTGTTATGGTAATGTTCCTTGTTATGTATACTATAGATGTGAATCATTAAACGTCATAAAACATGATAAGAACATTAAGGAAATCGAGCTTGAAAGTGTCAACTCGACACTGTCTGGGTTTCTGGGTTACCCAGAAAACCCAGATTAAGTCTGACAGTGACTTTGCATAGCCTGATCTTCATGATACGTTGATATATGAACTAGATTTATTGGTGTGAATTGTAGTTCTACACAAACACTACAAGATCTAAGTTTTAGATTGGACAGATCATGCTTGAACAAAGAATTGTATCCGGTCAAACATGCCCACTCGAACTCTGACTTTATTTCTGGGTTTGGCCAAGAACAGCTCAAGAACACCTATAGCGACGGTTCTATCGTTATAGGGCCCTTTAGTGACACTTAATTTCGGAAAATGATTTATTTTATTAAATAAATAGAAATAAATAGTTTTTAATTATTAAAAATATATAATAAATTCTGAAAAATTATTTTAAAGCTTGAAAAATAGTTTTTAATTATTTTGAGTATATTTCAAAAATATTTAATATTTTTGGAATATAAAAGGTATTTATTTATTTAATTATATTATTAAATAAATTATTTAATAATAGTTTTAATTCATGAAAAATCATGAAAAATTATTTTACGGTGTTAGAAAATATTTTAAGTTATTTTTGATGACTTTTAATATTTTGTGGTGAATTTCATTAATAATTTATTATTAATGATAATTGATTTATTTAATAAATATATTAAATAAATTATGAAAAAATAGATTTAATGATTTAAAAATCATATAAAAATAATTTATGTGTTATAAAAATATTTTAAGTTATAAAATATAACTTTTGATATTTTGGCATTAAAATATTAATATTTTAATATTAATATCAATTATCGGATAATTCATGGCAACCAACAATGATTAACCATAAGCTTTTCCGAATAAAACAACTCTTAGTAGAGTTAAGTAAAAACAAACTTGCCTGAACCGTTGATTACCGCTACGTAATTTATATCGCTTTATTCGAAGACCTAATATTAGATAATACCGATCTCCAAATATTAGAATAATATCATCACAATATTATATATATATATATATATATATATATATATATATACACACACACACACACACACACACATATATATATATATAATACTAAGGTTTAGAAAAATACCTTCACTTAGCTTGTAATACTTGCTAATTGCAGCCAAATCTCACAAGTCCCTCTCAAATTCTCTCAAGCTCTCAAGTTTCTTTGAATTCTCTCTTCCTCAGACTAACAAAACTGACAACCCAAGTATCCGTAATATAAAATAAACTGATATGGCCTTAATACGCACACTAATTATGTCAGTTACAAACTAATAAACGTATAGTTTTATAATTATTATTTATGTTATTTTATTTATTTTATTTTAAATTTCAAAAATCAAAAATCCCAAAAGTCATCAGGCTTTGTTTGGCAAAAAGTCCTTAAAATTTAAAGACTTAATATATTTAAGCCTTGTTTGGCAAAAACTAAATTATTTAATAAATAATTTAATTTATAATTTATAATCACATATTATTTATTTGGATTTCCATATCCAATAATAATCAAATAAATTAATTACACATACAATATTTAAAATAAATACTCTACTTAAACAAATATCACAAAATTATAATCTCATTATAATTTTTATTTAATAACTTATCATACCATCTTAAATTATTAAATAAAAATAACAATATAACATCTCATGTTATATTACAACTCTCTAAATTATAAATTAATTTAATTTAGAATATTATATAGTCATAAATATTTACTAATAATAACCATATCAATAAAATATTTATTTCATTTAATAAATATTTTAAATTATAATTACTAAAATCTTGAATTATCACAATAACCCTTCGTATTCAATTGTTATTAAATTGTGGAAATGATTTGTCTATGCGGACTACCGCATGACTGGTGAAAATTCATTTGCAGTTTCGTATATTATTTCTTTTCATATTCTAAAATCTAAACTTTTTATGGTAAATATTGCTTCTATAATTTCTAAAATTAGTGGAATATCCTTGAGTTTTGCGCTTCATTCAGTATCGTTTCATTGGAATATTGATCTGAACTTTCTTATTAAATATCAATATTTTCACTCGGGTTACTATTCACGGGTTACTATTCACTCGATAACTATTCACTCGAATATTATTCACCTGAGGATTCAGGGTACTTTTCATACTTAGTTACTATTCATGGGTTACTATTCACGGGATATTATTCACTCGGGTACTATTCACCCGGAGAACTATTTATGATAAAAATTAAATTTTTTCGGTCCAAATCATTTTTGATACAATATTATTCTTGAATTTTACTCCACAAAGCAGTATCATGTTAATAATTTAGACATTATTGAATTCTGGATAAATTAAATTATAAATATTTAAAAATTTATCATTTGCTTTCTTTTAATTGAATTCTTATATCATTGTCATCATCCTCATGCTTATATTGTGATGAAAGTCATCTGTGGCTTACATGCATAGATATACTATTGATTGGTATGATTATGACCAGAGATTATTTGGTATAATCATAACCGTAATGTTACAATGATGTGGTAAAAGTCTTCATTGGCCCGTAGTACATTGATGGACAGTTGTTGGTATTATAATGACCATTGATGATTACATGAATATCCTTGACCCGTAGTGTAGGGATGATTCGATGATATGGTTTATTTATTAAGCTGAGTCTCAGCGATAAAGTTGATGAAAAACTTTTTAAATCATAGAAGATAGTAGATATCATGCTCTACTTGACTCTTCTAATGGATTACTTGTTCCACTACAGTTAAACTTAATGTTTATTATATTTTATCAGTTTAACACTGTTGAAGGCTAACAATAATTTATTCTATATTATCTTAGTCATAATATTTTTTACTGGGCTTGTTGAGCTCATCCTTTGCTTTCATTGTTCTCTTCAGAAAATGAGAATATAGCTGAGACTAGTCGGGGAACGGAGTGACGGTCCAGGTGTTTGCATTAGTAGTCCTCACTATTCTGAGAAATAGTGTGATAATAATTGTGATGAGGACTTATTTTTGAGTTTGAATACTGTCTAGAAGATAATATTTGTATTAAAACACACAGCTTATGGTTTGTCGTATTCTACACGACACTTATCAGTTGTATAAATTAAGTTTGTATTTGAATTATTGTACCATATATTTGGCGACCCAAGATGGGTGATGTATACCTATTTTGGGGGCGTCACACGAGGTGCCAGCTCAGAGCGAGTCAGTGGAAGAAGTTGGAAGAGACGAACCCATAGTGAATCTAGGGAGAGATCATGACGAGTATCCCGAAGTGTATCTGAATGAAGATGAGGAGGCAAAATCTAAAGAAGCTAGGTGGAGTTGAAAGTAAAGACTGAAGAAGGAGGAAAAGGTCAAGCATCTGCAGAAGTGCAGGAGCTAAAGAGTAAGGTGTTTCTCTTGGAAGAATTGTGGAAGATAGAGAGAGCATTGCGCGAGATGACTGAAGAGAGGAACGATCTAAAGTCACAAGTTGAAAGAATGAGGGCTGAAGGTGGTGGATCATCGAAAAGTACAGTCAAGCAAAAGAGGGATAGCAATAAAAGGAAAAGGGACAATGACAGTGATAATAATTCAAGGAATTCAAATCCGAAGAAGAAGCAAACATGTGGTGAGTGTGGAAAGACTCATTTGGGAGAGTGTATGATGCGGAAGAATGGGTGTTTCAATTATGGATAGAAAGGACATATTTCACCAAATTATCCTAAGCCAAATAAGAGAAGGTGTTTTTCATGTGGTGGAATGGGTCACGAATTCAGCAAGTGTCCTAAGAAGAAGGCAGGTGAAGGGAGTGGACTGTAGACAGCTTAAGTATAAGCAGTAGTACCTTTTGGTAGTGAGATGTATTAAAGATTGTAATATCGTGAATGATGAGTGAGCATATGTAAATATATATATATGTTTGTATGAATGTAATCTTTTTTTCAGTATGAATATTAAGATGATTTTGGTGAATTACAACTTTTTGTGTAAAGCTATGGTAGTTAATCCCGAGTTTTGTTAAAAAGGGATGATAACTTATTAAAGTAGTATATGTTATGTACTAAAAGTACTATGTGCTATTTGAATAAATATGCGATTATATGAGAACTTTGTGTTAAATTCTTATATAAGAATTAGTATAGAGATAAAGGATTAATGTAAGATTTTTTTTAATCAGATAATGCCGCCTAGACGACAAAATCGAAATCAAAGGGAGGAGCAATCAATGAATAATGAAGGAGGTCAAGCAGACCCGATGCAAAACTTTGTAAACATGTTAGCCCAAGCTATGGGAAATAGAGCGCCAGCAGCAAGAGAATAGCCAGCTAATAGATTGGCAAACTTTAAGGATTTTAAAACAGTAGGGCTGCCAAAATTTAAGGGAACTACGGATCCTATTGAAGCCCAAACTTGGGTGAAGGAGATGGAGAAGGAATTTATTATTGCGAGAGTAGCAGAGGAGCAAAAGACAGCTTTTGCTACCTATTTGATGAAGGGTGAAGCCAATTACTAGTGGGAAACAAATCAGGCTAGAGCTGGGACAGCAATAGTGACTTGGACAAAGTTTAAGGAGTTATTCTTTGAGAACTACTTTTCGCCGAGTATGTAAGCTAGGATGGAAGTAAAGTTTTTTGAATTGAAACAGGAGAATATGTCGGTTTCAGAATACGCTGCCAAGTTCAACGAGTTAGAAATATTTGCACCTCATCAGGTGGATACGGAGGCACGAAAAGTGCGGAGAATTGAGAATGGGCTGAAGCCAGGGATATTCAACAAGGTAGCCGTGTTGCAGATCAATAAATTTGCGGCTTTGTTGGAGAAAGCGATAATTGCTGAATGAAGAAGTGAAGCTGCATCCAAGTATCATCAGGAGAAAAGAAAGAAGACGAATGAAGAAGGTAGTAGTGGTGGAAATAATCCAAACAAGAGGAAATGGAGTGACAATACCCCATCGGGGAACAAGTCAGGAGAAAACATGAAGGGAGGTGAACCATGTACAATTTGTGGGAAGAACCATCCGAAAGTTTATTTGAAAAGTAAAGGACTCTGTTATAAATGTGGTCAAGAAGGACACATGTCTCCCAATTGTCCCAGTCCGAGGAAGATAAAAGGTTGTTTTTCATGTGGATCAATAGATCATTTGGTTCAGAATTGTCTGAAGAAGAATGCGGATAAGGGAAGTATTAATAAGGGAACCAGCAGCAGAACCCTGACAATCAAAGGACCTACTCAGCCAAGAAAACCAACGGCATTTACGTTCAATATGACAGTGCAAGATGCAGTAGGTGCACAAGAGATGGTGGCAGGTAAGATTTTGTTTAGTAATTTAATTACGCGAGTGATATTGGATAGATATCGCTGTGAGTTGTTTCCTTGCTACGGATCCAAGTCACAGGTTAATATATGAGACACAAATCAATATTGTGTTGATATAAATGAATTGATGATACAAGTTTAAAAGATATTAAAGAGTAAGAAAGCGATGATTCCGAGGACGGAATCCTTATAAGGAGGGGAGAATGTGAGGACCCAGAATTTCAAGCAATTCAAATTTTACGAATAAATATTTTTTTTATTTAATATTCGTATTGATTATCAATATTGTGTTGAGTATCTGTGATACGAGTTTAAGTAAGATGGTTAAATTGTGTATTGACAGAGTAATATGAGTGGATATATGTTTAACAGGTATTGAAAACCCTAACCCTAGTTACGGATAAGGACTCGATAGTTAATACACTGATTATAAATGTATCTGTGTGTATATGTGTGTACTGTATATAATTAATGATCAATGATTGATCAGATAAGGTATAACCTTAGTAAACCCTAATGATAGATTAGAAACCCAAATATGTGATTAAGAAACCCTAACGAATAGTTAGGAACCCTAATTGTATTCCGGGAAACCCAAATTTTATATTCAGGAACCCTAAACCCTAATTAGCAAACCCTAATTGAGATTATCAAACCTTAAGGGTTAATATTAAAAGGAATGATGTCAAATGACTAGAATACCCTTAAAATCATGAGGAAAATTACCAAAATACCCTTTTGGGGGCGAAATGACCAAAATACTCGTTACTTAACTTTTAAGTTAAGAGATATAGCAAATCTTGTGACTCACCATCTTTTGGATAACACCATGTGTTAAAAATCTCAGCAAATCTAATCTAGAGTGCCACCTTGCAAGTATTAGATACATTGAATCAAGTATAAGAGATTAAAGAGAGAGAAAGTGCAAAACTTAGCTCATTTAAAAACCAAACACTTAGCCAAAGTTTTCTCTCACCAAACCCACGAAATAGAGAAGTGATTCAGTCCCTAACAAAGCTCATAACACCCCAAGATCAGTAGAGGAAGCCTAGAATCAAAGCTTGTGCAAGAGAGGTATAAATCCTAACTTGAGTTTGATCTTGTATGTTAAGATAGAAGTAGTGTTTTTGTCTTTAACCTTGTGTTAATAGATGTTATTTGGTAATCTATGATGTTATATCATAGATCCATAACATTAAAGTGTTCAAAAATCAAGTTTTTAAAACAGTCAAGAACTCTAGTTCTATGGCTTGACAACCGAATGTCAGAGGCCATAGATCTAGATCAGTTTATGATTTGTTGTGTTTGATGTTATAGACTTGTAGTATGCTATGCGGGGGTGTAATCTAAAGTGAAATCATGCTCATAGCATGTCCAGATTTCAAGTTATTGATGGTCAAAGTGAGTTGACTGACCATGACTTTGAGTTTTCGGGTAACCCATAAATTCTTCATCAGTGTCTGACAAGATTTTCTTGAGCCTTTATTTGTCAGATGTTATGTGATTTTTTTATGTTAGTGTATCAAAGTTATACTTTGTTATATGGACTATAGATTCATGGCCTTAGATCCCTTAAACAACAAACAGATTTAAAGTAGTGGGCAGTCAAACTTGGTTGACCGAGCACGATTTGAGTTTTCTGGAAATTCCAAAAAGTTCAAGAACACAGTTTCTGACAAGGTTTGACCAAGCTTGATCTTGTGATTGTGATGTAGTTTCACTATCTTAGTGTAGTGATGTTGTTCTTTGGCATGAGGACTACAATATTGAAGCATTAAAACACCAAATCAATAGCCAGAACCCATGATTAATCGAGTCACAAAGTGACTACTTGAAACTGTCTGGGTTTCTGGGTAACCCAAAAAACCCAGAACAGGTCTGACAAGAAGTTTAAAGCTTTACATCTTGCTGGTGTGATGTTGTATGACACTGATTGTTGATGATACATGTAGTATTACATCAATACTACATGATCAGTCCCTTAACATGCCCAGAAACATCATAGACTGAGAATTAAAGTTGGTCAAACCTAGCACCAAGAGGACTGACTTTGTATGTTCTTGAGGCTCAAGAACACCAACAGTGAAAGTTAGTGTCACTAAAGACTTTAGCGACGGTTTTAATGAAATTAATTATATTAATTTCCAAAAAATCATTAAAAATAGAAATTTATTTCTAAAAATTCCTAAATGAGTTTTAAAAATTAACTTTTGATAATTTGACATATTTTTCATTAATATTTGTATTTATTTGAATATTAATGATATTAAATTTATTTAATAAATGTATTAAATGAATTGGTTAAAAATGATTTTAATATATATTAAAAATTATTTTAAATGAAAATAAAGTGTTTTAAAATATTTTAAGTTATAAAATATGACTTTTAATATTTTGAGGTAAATTTCATTAATAATTTAATATTAATGATATTAGATTTATTTAATAATTATATTAAATTAATGGTTTTTATGATTTAAAAATAATATAAGTGATTTAAAAATATTTTAAGTTATAATAAATGACTTTTAATATTTTGATGAAAAATGCATTAATATTTGAATATTAATGGTAATTAGTTAAAAATGATTTTACATGTTTTAAAAATTATTTAAGGGGAATATTGGTGATTTAAAAATATTTTGAATTATTATTCATAACTTTAATATTTTGACAAGTATTTCATTAATATTTTAATATTATTTAAATATTAATGATAATGGGATTATTCAGTATTTAAATCAATTAAAGATGATTTCAGTGTTTGAAAAATTATTATAAAAGATAACAATTATTTAAAAACTACTTTAAGCTTCCGAAAAATATTATGAATGATATTTGAATTATCTAAAATAATATTGAAGTTTTGAACAAACTTTGATTGACAATAAACTTGTTAATTGTCAGATATGGTAATCAAGACCTAGAATTGAGACTGAAATCCAACCATACCGAACTAGTTAGACTTGATAAGTGTTTGTATAGGTTATAAACACGGATGTGACTACATGATTATGTGATTAAGAGATATAGAGACTTTAAATGACAGTGTTATGTGTTGTGATTTGTTATGCTAATTGCGAGACTGATATTGTTGATTATAGGTCTTTTAAATGCAGCTAAGTTATATTGTGTAGCAGTAGTCAACGACGAAGGCATGTTTCCTTAACTCAATCTCGAGTTATTACTTTTTGAATATAGTGATGGGTAATTATTGATAATTATTCCACGTCTGAGATTTATTGTTGATTATTCGCAGTTAGTGCAAGTTTATTAATTCAAATTGAATTATTAATTTTTGAAAGCATGACTAGTGAATAACTATTGTTGGTTATTCACGTCTATAAGTGTTATTGTTGATTGCAAATAGTGATGTTAATTTCTGTCTATTGAAGAACAATTTTTGAGCTATGTCCTAGCTAATTGTTTTGGCGAGACGAATATTTGTTGAAACTTGATAGGTTCGAGTATTTGAACTCAATTGTTATTGAAAGATCAATGACAATTATTTCGGCTAGATCGAGATAGAGATTAGATATTGAAATCATAGTATTTCGTTAAATCCAAACTATATTGTTGCAATACGAATTCTTATTGTAAGACTGAGAAGAACAACCTTTTTATATAAAAGGGAACCTTGTGGTCGGATATACGGTCGTTGCGCGCGTGTGAGTATTATGCATAATATTGATTACAATGAGGCCGATCACTTTGTGTACTTGTGGAGGGGTATGATTTAATCTTTATGGTTATTTGATACACATGGGTAATTCAGAGTTAAACCTTTGATAGTTACTATTGCGTAAGATCATCTATTGATAACCGATTGAATATTATTGAAACTTCGAAAGCATTTTACTCTTTCATTGTTGAATTATTATTTAGCATGAAATGCGATAAAGTTTTGTTATTAATTAACGAATTGTTCAGCTAATTTAAGTCCTTTAAACTTTGGTGACATTTGTTGGTCGAAAAATCGATCACTAAACACGCGCAAGTATACGCAGTCTAACAAGTAATACAGTGATAAGAAGTGTGTCGTACCCACGAGGAACTATGACTAATATTTACCAAGCACCGACTATGTATCGCTAAAGTCTTATTGGAACAGCAATAAATGGAAGTGTGATTAATCTAGTTATAACTAATTAATGAAGTAAGTAAATGGATAACGAATGGTAATCTAAGGAATTACAAGCTAAGGCCACAACTTCACCCCACACAGTCATTCTGTCGAACCCCTGGCGTGCTATGTTTCATCAAACTAGCTACCCTTCTCTCTTTGGTCTAAATGGTCACGACAATTTATCGACCGAGAACACACAGGTGCTTATGCACCTCTGTCGAGGTATGCACAAACATATCCTCTACAGATCCACCCAAAAGGGAATAGAACAGAAAAAAACGTCCAAGCTAGATGCAATCCTACATATGTCTATGCGAATCAATCATAACAAGGAATTAAACATAAGTTCTATATGAGGTCGCACGTGGCACACAGAGAAATGTCTATTCTACGCACAACTTATGCAGTCGAGACCCACAATCACATGGAAATATATTTAGGTATAAATCTACAATCCTTCTGTCGATATCATGTAGATTACCAAAATCATCACTAATGTCTTAGCGAGAATCATAAAGCACAAATATATTAAACCAAATCATATGGTGTCAACCAAAGAGATAAGGCAGTCAATTTAAATAACAAAAGGTTCCATTATAACCTTAGAGCAAATATTCAGTTCATGATTATTAAACCAAATACAAGTAGCAGAAAAGACAACATTTATGGATTACAATAATAGAGGAAATAAATGGATAAGAAGAAACTATGTCAAAGCCCTTCAGTCTCCAAGCAATCCGCTTCTTTCAAGCTTTCCAATCCATGTCGCTCAATGCTCTTGTTGCTCTAAGGATACACCAGACTTCTCCCTAATCTACCTAATCTATATTTACATTCATGAGAATGAAAGAGAAAAATAGAAGAAAACTAATCTAAGCTAAGCTATACTATTCTAAGGTCTCATTTGATGTAAGTTATGAGATATATTGAAATGCAGAAGCTTTTCTGTGATATATACGTCTCCCTCCTTTTGCTAGGTTAAAATCACTTGCTCACTGTCTGGGCACCGGAGGTGGCGCCACGGCGTGGGCATTAAGCCTATGAGTGGCGTTGCGGAGCGAGGTTAGTTTGGAAAAATCAGAGCTCGCGCTGCGACGCGAGCCAATACAGGATAAGTGGTGCTACGGCGCGAAGTGATGTCAGTAGGGACATGGAGGTGGCACTGCGGCGCGGCCAATAGGCTTGGCATTGGCGTCGCAGCGCGGCTATGCATAAAATGCCTGTTTTGTGCTTGAAAGCTGTAAAACACCTGATACGCCCTGTAATAAGTCGATTAAGCACAATAACACTATAATCATATAAAACCATATAAAATCTACGAGAACAGGCAACTATTTAAGTCATAAAGTATTCAATTCACGGGTATAAATTCCACTCGTCAAATACCCCCAAACTTAAGTCTTTGCTTGTCCTCGAGTAAACAAACTAACACAACACTAATAATAAAACACACGCGAAAGAAAAATAAAACAGTAAAGTAGTATCATGGCTTCAAAGCTCGATCATAGCTACTCCCAGAGAATAGGACAAACACAGAAATGAATAAGGGTTCATTCAATGTCAAGCATAAGACTGTATTCGATCCATTCTAAGTGTGTGTGTGGAGACCAACCGTCCTAACTAATCATGGCTCAAATAAGTTCACAGTCGATTGCTAATACTAATATGCATACTCCTCAACTTAAACATTCAACAAGCATTAAGAATAAGACGCAAATGCAGGAAAAGATCAAAAGACTCTAGCATGATGACAGTAAAATCTGACTCGAACAGTACTTAATTATCTTAGGATATTCAGAATTACCCATGAATGAGCTTTTGATCAGTGACTCCCAAGCCAGACGACTTTAGGGCACTAGGTGTAGAACACCCCTATGAATCTAATAACTCGAGCAGTAAAGGCCACGTAATCAACATAAGCCAACTGAGACTTTATAATAAAAACGAAGATTATTAAATGAGTGCATTTTATGCTCCGTCTCGATATCGGTCCTGCGTTTATGGACGAGTGCGTTTTACGCTCCATCTCGACCCACCGCAAAACTTTCGATATAAACTCTTCTTTTCAATTTCTATTCTCATTTCATTCATTTTTTATTTATTTTTTTAAATGTGTCAACATCCCAGAAACCAAGATCCAAAACTGTATAAACGTCTAAGTCTTTTATTACCTTATAAAAATGAAAGTTTATAAGAGTGAACAAACTCTCAAAGCAATAAACACGCGAACTAAATTTGAAAAATAACTAGTTAAACACAGTTGGTCGGTGCGTGCTAAGAAGGACGGATCAATAACAGTCTAAACTTATCGATTGAACAACCCCTAGCTCATACATGCTTGACACGACTCTAAGAGATAGGCATAAATACATGGCGCTTGTCATCAGCCAAAATCAAAAATATAATGATAAAAATAACACCATTGCTAAATAGCAACTCAAAATAGGGTGAAAAGGCCATTCATATGGCACAAGCATCTAAATCTGTATAAGCCCCAAAAAGATGGCTATAAACCACGATCATGCTAATAAAAATCAAAACATTAATAAATAAAACCAAAAATAGTTCATGGCATTAAAATTCAAAGCTTAATCCTGCAGTTCAAAATGACTGTACCACAATACTGATAACAAAAACATAATAAAGTACTAAAGTATGCAACCTAACATGGTAGTACGGAAATAAATAGATAATAGCTAAAAACACCCCCAAACTTGAGGTGAGCAATGCTCTCATTGCTAAACATAAAGTAATCGTATACAAGAGGGTTTCCCTGAAGTGGGCTCACTCAGCAGCGGTCTCGTCCTCGTCAGCCTCAGCGGGTGGTGATGGTGGAGGGTATGGTGGGAAGACAGGTGGCTCTGGGAACTGGTATGGCGTGAACTCAGCGTTCTCACCATAATAGTCGGTGTAGATGCTCTGCATAGTATTCACCAGCTCAGCCTGGTACTGCATCGTTATCTCCTACCTCTGAGCCACTCCTGCTATGTGCCTCTGCTGCCTCTGCGCCTCGGCGTCCTATTTCTGGTGCAGCAGGGTGAGGGATGCCATGATATCCGTCAGTAGACCCTGTGCAGCTGGGCATGCGTCTGGCGCCTGAGAGGACTCTGGCTCTGCTGTAGGAGGTGGTGTTGTAGGTGGCCCGTAGCCTTCACCTCTGACATGCGACTCTGCCCCATCCCATACAGTAAAGCGTGAGATCGTCTGGTGATCGATGACTGCCATGGGAGGTAAGGCTATCTCCTCTGGCCCCCACTGAATGCCTGCCTTCTTGTACAATCGAGTGATCAATGATGGATGCGGAAGTCCCGAAGCGACTGTACTCTTGATTGCCTTCAGAATGGACTCGTGAATAAGAACTCCAATATCCACCTGTAGACCCATGTTAATAGCGAATAGCAGAATCGTCCTATCTTTGGTCACGTCGCTCAAGTGACGGGTCGGGATCATGTTAGCACATATGAAGCAGAACCAAGCTTTCCCATAGCGATTAAGCGCTGAAGCCAGGAAACTGGTTTTCTCACCCGTGTAATCATTCTTTTTCCACGTAATCCCGGGCTTGCACAGCCTCCTAATGATATCCTCTAGGTCATAGCTACGGAGGCCCGGCTCCATATAGTCCTTGCCCGCATAGTTAGGCACGTCAAACAGTGCATTGATGGCTTCACTTCCAAATGCCACTAGCTTCCCCATGACTTGGACAACCACATCACCTTCGGCATTGGCGTTTGCGTAAAACTCCTGAACCACAGATACACTGGCTGACCCGGGTGGTTTTGTGAAATGAATCCATTGGCGAGTCGAAATCATGGCCAACTCTGACACCCCCAAATCCGGTACTTCAATTCCACATGATTTGGTGTTCACTGTACAAAACTCATCTGTCTATCTACCCATAATAAATGCACCATGCAATAGATAGAATTAAATAATTAAATCTCCCCTTATGGGTTACATCATCTGCATAAAAATACAATCCCAGGTCATACTAACCTTAAATCTTAACTGTGGAATCATAAACATTTTATAGTCTTACACAACATTAACATAAGTCTTAACACATAAATTCAATATTACATAAACAACAAGTCTTCATCACTTATTAATCTTGCCCTTGCCTTTGCTAGTAGAAGGTCCATCTGTTCTTTCGTTCTTAACTACAATGTTATTATTCGCAAGAGTGAGCACAATTGCCCACAAATATAAAAATGAAAGTAAAAATATAATAACATGCGAGTGAAACAAAGACTTCTGAAATAAAGCTTAACTTTTGAATCAAGAATGAATAACAAGAATCAAAAGAAATCTGAGGGTCATAAGACCTTGAACTATGTCCTAGGTTATCAAGGGTTATACTTGAAACCCTTAACAGTCATAAGACTATGGACTCTATTTCTCGTACTTAAGGGGATCAGCCCTTAGTACCATACTATGCATAATATCTTAATGCTAATGCATAAGTAATCCCTTTACAGGGTTGTTCATCTCAATTTGACATCAGAGTCCGCACCAAAGGAAGTTTGGTTTGGATAAATCAATAAGGGTTCTGAAATTTAGAACGTTCATCAACTATGGACTAGTCGAATCATTAAGGGTTTGCTAGTCTAACAAGGTTCAACAATAAATGGTATTTAAATTGAATAACAATCTCAAGAGGTATACAATAGAATAATTATTGTATAACAGCATCATACTTTGAAAGATTAATATATTTTTAATATAACAGAATGGACTTGATCAATAATAACGAGAATTTACTCGATGTAAAGAGACAACTTATAAACTCATATAAAGATAACGAGTAGGGTTAGAAAACTTGCCTCGTGCGTAGATTACACGTTAATTTAACACGTTCCTTGAATTTAATCCTACATATCATTTCCATTCACAACTATAGTTAATTATAATGTAGCTAGTCATCATAAGTTCATTCTCTTTGTCTAACTTTGATTATAACCATACTTAGTCAAATTACTACATTCATTGTCACCTAATAACATTTCACGAATAATAAGCTCATTATGCACTCAATAATTCAATCCACATGGAATTATGTTATTAACATGTTAAGAATCTATTTGACATCTCATTATACTTCTAATCATAATTTTATGTTCAATAGATTAAGTTACTATCACATTTCTATACTTGAATACTAAAAAAATTGCATTTCTGGACATTCTACTAAGTGGTGCTGCGGCGCCACAGTTATACTCGGTCTTCGCGCTGCTGCGCCGTGGCGCTGCAGCTTGAGACTTGGCGTTGCGGCGCGAGTTTTAGACCTGCAGTTGGCGCCGCGGCACGAAACTCCAGTTTCTGAATTTCCAGTTCGCGAAGAACACATAATCAGGCGAATTTATCATTACATGGTCACTAAATTCATCAATTTAACCATACCCATATACTAGAATTCATACATAATCATCACCCAACCTTTATAGAATGATTCTAACCAATTAAAACGCATAATCACTGAATTAAAACATGAAATTTTCACTGTTCTTGATGTTCTTGAAGGTTTTAAACGTAAAACATAAAATTTAACACCACAGATTCAATATACGACCAAATCTGTTCATTTAAACTTTGTTTTCTTCGTATTTACATACATATTATATACAAGCATAAAAATTTAGGAGATAATATATGATTGACGCATTAAATTTGTGCATAAGGGCCATATGGCCATATTCCATACTCTGTAAATAACATACATTATAATATTATGAAACTGATGATAAGGTTTATATATTATATATATATAATCAAATACGATATGATACACCTTAACACATACACAAACCCATAATCATACCCTTTTCCCATTCACAGTGTTTTTAACAAAACGTGAAGCAATTTTTATGAAAACTTAAACAACGTAAATTTACAATTTGGGAAGAAGAGATTACCCTATTATAGATGAATAAGAGTGAAGTCCCCTTTTGATTCTTCTTCAATATCACAATCTCCCAACAATTCCTCTGAATTCTCTGTGAGCTCTCAATTTTTAATTAACTTAGCATACGTGAAAAAAAACAAAATAATATGCCTGATGCATATAAGAACTGGCGTGATGGTGGTCAGTTACCTAGCCATGGTAACTGCCATTAACTTCCCTTAGGGCCTTGTTTGGCTGACATTAATAGGTTTCAAAACCATTTAATTTAATTAAACTTTTATACTATAGTTTAAATCAAGTCACACCCAATTCAAGTATCTTATTTAATTTAATTTAAATAAAATATAATAATTTCTCATTAATTCACATAGTCAATTAATTAAATTCTCATTTATTAATAATGCCAATTTATTAAATCTCTAATTAATTATTACATTAATTAAAATAACATTATGCTTTTTAAATATTTCATTTAATTCAATAAGCTCACATAAACACATACTTGAATAATAATTATTCTCCACATTAATTTAATAACTATAACACATATTACTTTATATATATAAATACAGCACAACCCCTTAATTCAATCAATTGAAATCAATTTGACAATCAATTTCAAATCAGCCCCTTAACTCAATCAAAACTCAATCAATTGAAATCAATTTGACAATCAATTTCAAATCAGCCCCTTAACTCAATCAATTGAAATTAATTTGACAATCAATTTCAAATCAACCCCTTAACTCAATCAATTTGACAATCAATTTCAAATCTAAATACAGCACAACCCCTTAACTCAATCAATTGAAATCAATTTGACAATCAATTTCAAATCAACCCCTTAACTCAATCAATTGAAATCAATTTAACAATCAATTTAAAATCAATTAGGAAAAATAGGAAATGGAAAATGGAAAGACAGGAAAACGGAAAGAAAGAAAAACAAACGGACTTGAAATCTATCTACATTCAATGAATAATAATGAAAGAATGTCAAGTGTGCCTCAAATAAAAAAAATAACACATAGACTCCAAAAGTCACGAACAACAAAAACATAAAATATTAAAACTATAAAAATTGGTGCGGCCAGTTGGTTGTAACACAGACTCCAAAAGTCACCAAATTAAAACTAAAATTTTATAACATAGGAGTATAACGGATAAGCATTGATGACAAAAAAAAATACACATTAAATATAAAACACCTATAAATATTACTATCACATAAACAAAAAATCCAATACACAAACAATTTCATACGAAATACTAAATAACGGATATCAGGTAAAGTCATTAGTCTAATTTTTTAAACTAATATATTCTTCCTATTTTGCATGTTATTTTTAAAATTTTATGTGTTTTTATTTATTTGCAGATCTATACCAACAAAAAATAAAGGGCAGAACAAACGACAAATTATTGAAATAAGCGATGATAGCAGTAGTGACAATGGTCGTTATGGATATGCCAAGAATACAAGGATCGAAGAATCTATTGTTACGTTACAAACAAAGATCGAAGCCATGAAAGAGAAGATTCAAAAAATTGAGCAACAACTGAATAACCATAAATAAAATGGGTTATCACAATAAAAGTGGAAGTAATAAAATAGCAATAGCAACATATTTATACATGTAATTGCTATGCTATGCAAAAAAGAATCGAAAAGTTTATATGGAAAAAAATATTATTATTATGAAAAATCTTTCTCATTCCAATTTTAGAAAATTATACAATCGAAAAACAAACTAGCCCGTGCATTGCACGGGCTATCAACTAGTAATTAAATTAATCTACCACAACTTCATCAATTAATTATGTAATCTAATAATTAATTCATTGAAAAATATTTATTTAATTCAATAAATATTAAAATTAAATTACCAAAATCTTGTTCGTCACACCAACAACTCGACATCCTCTTTGTTAGGCCTCAACCCCTGCTCAGGAATCAGGTTTCGCGCGGCAAAAGAGGTCTTATATCTTAGTTTGATAAAACCGGAGCTCACGCTGCAGCGCGAGCCAATACAGGATGAGTGACGCAGCGGCGCAAGGTGATGTCAGCAGGGACATGGAGGTGGCACTGCGGCGTGGCCTATAGGCTTGGCATTGGCGCCACGGCACGGCTATGCGTAAAATGCCCGTTTTGTCCCTAAAAGCTATAAAACACCTGATACGCCCTGCAATAAGTCGATTAAGCACAATAACACTATAATCATATAAAACCATATGAAATCTATGAGAACAGGCAACTATTTAAGTCATAAAGTATCCAATTCGCATGTATAAATTCCACTCATCAACATTCTATCGAATCGATAGTCCATTATTCTTGATTCGTATACTTTATTGTATGTTTTAACTTGCGGAGCAAACTCGTTGCTCACCCTTGCTTAAATATAATATTTCAGCTAATAACAAAGTAGCCAGAGGGTCAGAGAAGGACAAGGGCAAAGGCATATTACAAGAGTAGTCATGATGAACATTATTTATTATGTTGTTATGTATAACCCTTTTTTGTATATCTAAGGGTATGTTTGTTATGTCAAGGTTAGAAAACTTGGGGATAATGTATTAATGATAATAATTAATGAGATGCATGTTTATATTCATCAATGAATGGGTAGTTATATGTTCTTTACATAATAGATCGTGAGCACCAAACTCGGGGGTCAGGTAACCCGAATTTGGGGGCATCACATATTTAATATAAATTAGAAACTCCTTCTAATTTTCATTCAACCCTGACATGGATTTCCAAGTTGTCACTTTATTGAATCACATAGGATATTCTCTCCCTTTACTAGAAGTGGTAGATCCTTTGTTGATCATTCACATATCTCCATATATACTTTGTTATATCCAAACATACCCTACCACATACCCTAGAATATTAAGTAATATATCAAACATAATTCAGTATATACAATATACTATGATGATCTCAAGTCCAAGAATCGCTTGTACTACTATCATATTAGGAACACCTATTAACAGACAAGTAAAATTCCATTAGGGTTCCTTTATTAGTCACGTTTAGTGAACTTATTCTCCAATAAGCACCTACATACTTCCTTTAGTGTCTCCACGCAAATGATTATGAGATTAATCATCCTCTTTAATAGAGCAAACATAGTATGTATTAATCTATCCAGAATCAGTAACCCCACATTAGTGATCCATACGATTAGGAACATTTTAGTTTTGAGATATCAAGAATTTAGATCTCATTAGCATGATCAACAATATGATTCTAAAAGCATTCCTCAATAACTATGGGTTTATCACATTTATTAATTTAACTAATTAACATAGATAAAGAATGCCTTTTGTATTTAAATAAATTCTCTTATTAATAAATGAACAAGATTATAAAGTAAATGCTTATCACATCCAATGTGATTGGCTTGAGAGCTTATTACTTTCAATGTCAACAACCTCTAATGGTTGATCAACCCACTGAAGTCAATACACGATAACAGCAACAAGCATCCTCCCCAACAAACGGGATCAATCATATAAAATTTGAACACATATATATATAGCACTGCATACTTTACACATGGCATTGCATCACTTGATATACCTTGTCATGCATCAGGTGTCTAGTATATTTGTCGTGTTCATTTCATTGCATTACATAAATATGACAAAGAGGGGCATCTGCAGACACCCAAAATTTTTCTTTCCTTTCACTAACGGTACAGGAGGGTAAAAGCATAATTTCACCCCGGTGATAACCCCGCGATAGGGCAAAGGCATAATTTCACCCCAATGACAACCCCATGGGAAAACCAAAGTGCAACATCGCCCAAACACAGCATGATCTAAATGAGGATCGTAAAGCTAAGGATGAGGTCATAAGAAGCCACCATAACTATCCCCGAACTGCGAACAACCCAAGATGAGCCAACTAACCACCTTTGGGAATAGGAAGATACCTTTTGGCTAATTGTTTCATCTTCCCAAACTCAGAATCAGTCATACTTGACTTCATTTCGCAGCACTCGGCAGAAGCATTCTGGGATATTTGGGTACATACCTCAACTTTTCCAGTATTTAAAGACACGGACGACCGAACGAACAAACTTCGAGACTGCGAGGCCCACGGGGCCCAATTACATGTGCAACTACGGCTAGCCATACATATACTTGCGACTGGCCCCGCCCTACATCAGGCCATCAGCAGGTCATTTTAGAAAGAAAAAAAAGAGTTAAAGAGATGAATTTAGATTATAGAGTGAGAAAGGCTTAGGTTTAGCATTATAACACTACATTTGAGTTAAATCTATCACTTATATAGTAGATCTCATACATCTAAAGTAGTATAGCATAGATTTGAGCCCCGAGAGGCTTGTTTCTTCATCCCCCAAGGTGAAAAAATGAATCTTTGGTCATTTTATTTGTAAATATTGTTAGAACTACTATATTTATTGTAATATAATTTTTATATATAGTTAGACTTGTTATTGTATACATATATTGTGTGATGGTTCGTAGATCTATTTATTTTACCATTTATTTTGTGCAGTTAGAAATCAAGTCATTTTACTAGATATACCTAGATCTAGCCAAATCTAGCCCTTAATTGGTTCTGGAGCTTCAAAGTTTGAACCTCCATGCTAGATCAGTTTAGATCTATGTTAAATCTAGTCATTTTCAATGTTTTTGATAGATTTCGATCATTTCGTAGAGCCCTAGATCTATATCTAGTGGTGAGGGGGCCCTAACTATTCACCCTAGGGATTACGATTAATGAATCACTTGATAGCGGGTTTAGGATACATTATATTTATACATTCAAGCATGTTAATGTGAGCCTAGGAAACCCGGGGTTGAGATCCAATAATCGGATCTCGACTAGATTCCCACAATGGACTTTTTGTTTAAAAATGTAATATTAAACCGCGAAAATCATTGTATATGTAATATCGGGCCTTAAAACGACTTCGAGGGCCTCGTCCCGAGAAATCAAATTTAAGGTCTTGTGATAGTGAAAAATTGTGATTATGGGCGAGCCGCTCAGGTTTGTCGAGACGGCTTTCATGCCCGGAAATGGCCCAACCCTTTTTTATGCTTTCCCTCATCCATTATCACCCAAAATTATTTTCAAACCAAAGAGCAAAGAGTTTATAAAAATAAAGTGCTTCGAGGATAGACAAATCTAAGGTTAATAATCGAAAGTAATAAAGGACCTCAATTCCTATTTTGACTAAGGATTTGAAAATCTTGTTTTCCAAAACATCATTTCAATGTGTTTTGCCTAAAAATGAATTTTTCTTTAAATCAAATCCTTCGTGCATAGGTCCAAATAGGTTCAGCACTACATTCAAAATAGCGCCGCTCATAGGTTAGAACAAGACTTAAAATAAACCTTAGAAATCAAGGCATTTAACACAAGTCAAATCAAGGCTTTCTCAAAAATCACACACACACACACACACACTTCAAGCTTAGGAAATCAACAAGACGTGGTAACCATGTGTTCACAAAAGTCGGGGGGTGCCTAACACCCTCCCCTCGCTTAAGCAAGCCCCTGAACTCTATGAATCTCAGGTTCCAGACCAATTTTATGTAGTTATATATTGGGCCACATTATGAAAACCTCTTGAATCCGAAAGAGTTGGTACATCCTTCAAAAACTATACCACCTATCAACTTTGTCTAATTTTTTCAAATCATCAAAATCAATCTTTTTAAATAGTCAGCATTTATGTCGATCCTATTTCCTAAAATCTCATACTTGAAATAACTTAATCGACGTAACAAAATACAAAAGGGTAGAAACACGAAAAACACATTTTTAGGAAGTGAATTCCCATCGTCGACAGACATGTTCAAAGCACTCATGGCACAAACACAATAATTCATAAGTCAAATTTAACAATTTATAAATCAAACACAACAGTTCCATCAGGAGACAAGAACTTTTGTTCAAGATCTAAGGAACCAAGTGGGACAGTTTGCTACAACAGTTCTTTAGTTATTTGGTTATCTTTACTAATTCAATTATATTTTCTTTGGTTAATTACAATTGATTCAAAAACCCCAATCTTTATTTTTTATTTATATTTAGGAACATTAGAATATATTTAAAATAAAATTATTCTCTGTGGGATCGATCCTTACTTGCTACTATGCTTATTGTTTAATTTCGTAGGGTAACAGTGAAGTTTAAATTTGGATTGCTTGACGACAACTTCCCAGTTCTATTTCTAAGTCCTTGTACTCAAATAAGGACTTTACAAAACTACTAAATAATTATACATTACTATAACCACATCATCAAATTTAAACATGCATGTCTTAACCATTCCTAGCAAAAATGTATCCTAATTTTGGAATGAATGGAGTATTATTTTTTATTTTTTATTTTCGTTAAATTATAATAATGTTAATAATAATTATTAGCTTAATAGTATTAGTTATTTAGTATTAGTAGTAGTGGTTGGGTGAATATGTGAGTTGTGGGCTCAAGAATGAGTTCAATCCGACTTCGGATGAACAAGTTATGACGTTTAGAAAATTCAACGTTTAAAATGTCTTTCGATGAAATTGGCTAGCATAAGGGTTTTGATCCTAATTCCCGACAAGTTAGAGAAGTGTGAAAATTTTTCTGTCCGGGGGAATGTGAAGAATTTGTTACAACGAAGAAATAGACGCAAGAACAAGCTCATTCTGTTACCGGATGAGCAAGTTATGATGTGTCGAAGTAAGCATGTAGAAACTGTGAAAAGGTTAGAATTTATCAAAGCTTAAAACACTTTCTGCAGGGTGGCATGCCTCGCACCGGACCAACAGTAAGGTTTGACAATCTGGTCATCCTTTAGTAAATTGGACATAACTCTTTCGTCCGAACTCCGATTGAGATGATTCAAGAGGCTCCAGAAAGCTAAGAAGTAGAACTACAACTTTCATACTTTAAAGTTGAGAGTCGAGGTTAGGATCAAGGCCTAAAATGGGCAACTTTAGGAATGTTGTGTAATTGGCATACTTCTTAAACAATTCATGCATATCAGAACTTGAAAACTTGAACATTTCATCCGTTATAGCAAAGTTTTAAACATTTGATGCATTATAGCATAATTGAACACTTATACAACCAACAAAGAGTGTGTATAAGTCTGAAATTTACACAATATCCAATTAATGTGTAAAACATAGCATACATACGAATTATTAATAAGAATATACATTTACATTCTTAAGAACTACATTCAAAATCATGAGTTAAATGAAGTTATAATACTTACCTCAAGCGTCTTTTATGCTTTTAGCGTTAATCACCCTTTGTAAGTCCTACACATTCAGTGAACATAAACGTACCAATTAGCTATGTATAAACGTCACTTATGGTTTACTTTTAACTCTATTCCATGTTTTATCATGTCTGTTTCATAAGAATCATAACGCTATTTAAGTTACTATGTTATGTTATATACAACTGTTATACTCGATGGGCATGTAAATGCTCATTCTTGCTTAAAATTAAATGTTTTCAGCAAAAACTGAGTGTATAGAAGGTTTTGGAAAGGACAAGGATGAAGGCACGTTAAATGCTTAAGGAGATATGGATCCTATCTGTAATAGATAGGTTTGTTGGAAATATTTACTATGTTAATTATCATGTTTCAAAGATTTAAAGGTCTTAGAACTTGGGTATGTAATAATAGTACTATAATAGCTAATAATTACTTTTCTATTAGTATGAATGCATGGATATGTATGTTTTTGTTTAGTATCGTCGAGCACCATATCCAGAGTTTAATGGTAATCGGATTTGGGGGCATCACATCCTCGCCGAAAGCAAAACAAACACATTTCTTCGGTGGACAATGACAAATTTTCTCCCAAAGACAGATTTCTTCGGACAGAGTAAAAACACTCACGTCCTCACCAAAGCCAAAACGAACACATTTCTTCGATGGGTAAGGACAAATTTCCTCCCAAAGATAGATTTCTTCGGATAGAGCGAAAACACTCATGTTCTCACTGAAGGCAAAATAAACACGTTTCTTCGGTGGACGTGCACACTAAGCCTCTCCCACAACGGACAACCACCCTAAGACTGTCCCACAGCGGATGAGCTTCCAAAGCCTCTCCCACAGCAGACAAGCACACTAAGCCTCCCACACAGCGGACGAGCACACTAAGCCTCTCCCACACAAACAAACATCCAAACCTCTCCCAAAAGTGGATGAGCACTCTAAGCCTTTTCCAAAAGTCAAAAATAAAAACTTTTGACTCGACATCGGAGCAAACACTTACAGTTTCTCCTTCAAAGTCAAAACTTCAATTTTCTTCAGATATTGGAGCAAACGCTTACATCTTCTCCTCTAAAGGCAAAACTTCTATTTTTTCCAAACAATCTACTAATGCTTGTAGTCTTATACATACAATTTCTTCTACAAAAATAAAAACTTGAGCTTATTCAGACAGCGGAGTAAACTGCAAAAAACATTCCCATTTCAAGGGCTTTTGACTACTAACTCCCCCATCCGACTAAAGTGGAATAAAGGAGTGTGGGCAATGTTAGGATATAACATCTTCAGACTTTGCATAATAACACACTACGGCTCCCTGCCTTCAGCGATCGAACTTCGGCTATTGGACTTTGGCTCTGGCTGAAATGTTAACCCAAATGACCTACCAATGTCTCCATGGTATTTAATGCACAATAGGCTAGTGAAGACTATCTCACAAACCACTAGAGACATATTGACACGTGATAGAGGACATGTAACCATATTAGATGCCTTTGGGTGCCAATTTTTAGCTTCAAACACCCAAAAAGAAGGCTGCAAAGCATGCACTTAGTCTGCTTTTAGGATTACATTTCACTATAAACTTGAGATAGGAATTTTATATAATTAGCCTATTTATCTATGGTTTACGTACACTTTAAACTTCAAAATTTTCACTTTTTATAACATAAACCCTAATGTTTCAACTTTAAGACATTGAAAAATAATGTCTTTAAATTTCTAAATTAAACGTTTTGGCCATCAGCGAGTAATTACTTGTCCAAATGAGAGTATTTTGAGTAATTTCACTCCAAAATATCATTGGAAGTACAAAAAAATGAAGACACGTGATTAGTGTATGATGAAGAAAATAAATATTAAAAAAGTTGAAGCCAATATAAATGAGACATGCCCTTCAAATACTTAATTTCTCATATTGATAAAAAAAACCTTTAATATCTTTTGTCGACGTTGGAATTTTTTATTGTCCCTTTCCGTTACTTGTTCTTTGGTGTTCTCATTTTAGGTGAGATTTGTTTCAAAAAATAAGTGAAAAAGGTCCGACATGTATAATGTCGACGATTGGACTATAAGAGTCGTCAGTTGGTTTTTTAAATGGTTGTACCAACACAACCGAGAAAAGGTTTGCACATTGACCCAGTGATGTGACACTGCTAAACGGGTCGGTGAAACCGAGATTCATTAGGGTCCGGGGACTTGGTTATGCGGAGGGAAGGTGTTAGGCACCCCCCCACATCCGTGTTACCACGGTGATCGCCTCTTTTCAAGAAACTGTTATCTGAATGTGTGTGTGGGGGGGTCAATGTGCTGTTATTTGGAAGTGGTGTGAGGCCTCGTTCGCACCTATATACACAGGGTTTGAATTTATGTAAAAATTCAATTTTAGCAAGATATGGCAGTGATGTTTTATAAAAGAGGTATTTCAAACCCTGATGCTCAATAGTAATTGAGACCTTTTACACTCCCATTTTATTCTGTATTCGGCTGAATTGATTTTATTTGACAGATGCGAGGCATCCGTATGGAAATACTTTACAAAAAGGTGTTGAATTCCTCGTGGGTATGAAAACCATTTGAGGGAATCCAAACATCACAGATATATTTACAAGCTGCTTACAGCTGAAAAGGTCCATCACGGGAACCGAATCTAGATTCAGGGGACTGAATCTGTGATCGCATGATTCCTAGGCTCACATGATGCCGTAATTTATATGAAAGCAGTAAGCAGGTATATATATAAAAGCTGTAAATATATATATATACAGACATGATCACCAACCACGAAGCATCTCCATGGGGGATCAGAAATATAAATAAAGCTGTAAAAGCTATCAACCGCCACGGAGGAAACTCCAGGCGGGACTAAATGTAAAGAAAGCTGTAAAAACGATCAACCACTACGAAGTAAACTCCAGGTGGGATGAAATATATAGAAAGCTGTAAGAACGGTCAACCACCACGAAGTAAACTCTAGGTGGGACAAAATGTAAAGATATATATATATATATATATATATATATATATATATATATATATATATATATAAGCATATAAATGCACCGGATGTAAAATCCAGGCTCATCTAACAGAGTTCGACCACAGTTAATATATATAAGTATATATATATAAGTATATATATATATATATATATAAGTTTAGGCTCATCGAACAAAGTTCGACACACAGTAATATATATATATATATATATATATATATATATTAAAGCAATAAACGCTTCAGATCGAAGTCTAGGCTCATCGAACAGAGTTCGACACGCAGTTCATATATATAAGTGTATATATATACAAAAGCAATTAAACGCTCCAGACCGAAGTCTAGGCTCAATCGAGGCATAACTCAATAATGTTAGTCATATATATATATAATATATATATATATATATATATATATATATATATACATACTGGAATGAAACCACGGACCGAAGTCCGGGCAAAAGCAAGTAACACGAATCTCAACGTGTAGAAGGGTGTGTGCAAAGATGAAGATAAGGACTCTAAAGTGTGTGAGAAGGCTTACAGTGGGCTGCCAAAGAAGACTTCTATATCTTTAGAGTGGGTAAACACAGACTTTTGTATGTACAAAAAGGTTATATATGAGCTCGCAGGTGTTTAAAAGGGGAAAGTACACTGCCTGGAATGAGTGCAGAGCAAATTGGGCAAGGCTTCCTCGCCGTTTTCTCTTACAAAATGGCCACCCCAAGCCCTCTATTTATAGAGGGTGGACCTGCGGCTGAGCTGGAAGTGTACCAGAGGCAACCCAATTGGGCCCAGGTTTTTCGGCTCGGGTCATCTCGAAGTACGTGCACTCAGGCACTGTAATATCCACTCGAACTTTCAGAAGTGCAATTTGGGCATTCATTTGAGGAATACAGGACCTATTTCGGGCCGCCGTTGTCGAGAGTTGTACAATGGCATGGGATTAGAGTTTGTCCGAAGTTATTAAAGATGGGACGGTGCCCTCCGGTCTTCAAGCTTCAACTTTCATCCGTTTCCCCGCACAATAGTCACTCGGGATTGATTAGTCTTGTGGGACATTGTTGCGTAGATATGTTGAGGCAACGTGGCGTGACATCGTGTTGGTCAGATGATGATGTTGCCCCTCACCGGTGTTATCACCGGATTGGGCTGATAAAGTAGACGTTGCTCAGCTTCGCTGAGATTGGACTGCTGCAATTTATTGAAGGTCCTCATTGTCATCTTTGAGGTGTGTCTGTCTTCCCGATGTTATCGTCGGGCTGGTACAGTGGATCTCGTTGTGAGCACCGAGATTGAAGCTGGTTGTATTTATAACAAGCATTTTCGTTGTTATTGCCGAAATTGCCTTCCTTGGGGTTATCACCAAGGTTGGTGGCTATTCCAATGGTTGGGACTGAGACTGGATACCTCGGGGTTATCTCTGAGATTAATCGGTCTTCTCCAGTGTGTTCCGGTATTATATCTGCATGCGTCGGGGTTATTTCCGAGATTATTACTCCCAGATTGCGATCCGGGGTTGATGCTGAACTTCCGGTAGTATCCGGCATGGATATGGATCGTCTTTTAGGGTTCCCTCTTAAAAGATGAATATGTCCTCCTGTAATGTTAGTGACAAGTGTACAGAAAATTTCGAGTGTCTACAGATGCCCCTCTTTATCATACTCATGTATGGCGATGCATGGGTAGGATAAAGAATCCTAGACACTTGAAATGCAACAAGATAAATATGATACTATGGATAGCAACATGATGCAAATGTATGATGCATGTGTACGGGGTTGTAGCCCAACACGCTGGGGATGATTGCTGGCTCCTATTACTTTAACTAGGGGTTGGCAACGATGACCAGATTTGATGTGTAATCTGAATCTGTTAGGACGTTGATGTTAGAGTTATCACCAACTTCCTGGATAATGACTTGATCCTGCAGATGTACTTCTTTTGTGTAAGAGATCTCTGGGGATAATGCTTGATCTGTTTGAGGGTGTGTATAACATATTACATCATCTATCCTCTTTGATGACATTGACCTCTCCTGGTTAGTATCTTCAGAATATGACAAGATTCTGTTGGGTTTACTGCCAACAGCAAATGCTGTCAGGGATGCCTGACCTTCGTTGACGTGTACTTCACCAACATGTGAATCAACGGTTGAAAAATCCTATAGGATATACTGTCAAGGCTGCTTGACCTCCGCTGACATGTGAATCAACAGAACATTACGTTGTGACCCCCGCCGGGGATCTGAGCGGTCGGGTGTGAAAACCTCGAATAGCTCCAGAGCTCTGATAGGTTTAAATCACTATCGGCTATAATAATGTCAAGGCTGCTTGACCTTCGTTGATTTATGTGTCAACGGATGAGCATGCGTTGTAACCCCTGCCGGGGATTTCACGTTGTAATCCCCGTCGGGGATTTCTTGTGTGAAAAGATTGGGGTGACAACCTTACGTTGGCAGCATCGGACCTCTCTACGATATTGCCGAATATGGTATACACAGACTTGAATCATCGGTATAGTAAACCCTGTGTTCGAACGAATACCAATGGATGAAAAGAAAGCCACAGTTGGATCCAGAAAAACCAAGGTTTCAGGCTATTCTGCTCAATCGCGTAGCATTTTTTTCCCGGGTTTGGCCTTTTTAGCTTGTAAGAACTCCTTTGCAACTCGAACTGAACTGAGTCAGAGTGATGGGACCTGCATGGGAGTACCACAGGTGCACCTGCTGCAGCCGCAGATGGGCCTGCGGCCAACCGTGGATGATAAATTCCAGCTGGTTGGTCTCACGAGTCACTTTCAACTTGTTGCGCGAAGGAAAATACGTGAGCGTCTTTTAGATCTGCTGAGTTCGGGCTATTTTCTATAAATTCTGTCACCGTACGAGTGTTCTACACTATCCTGGTAACATATGCCTGTATTTTCTCTCATTTCTGTCTGTTGGATTTTGCGTTATCGCATGAAATACATCTAAACACATAGTAGTGATTATGTATACACAAACGACTAGATAAAAAATATTCAACATAGTAAATGTTAGTATTAAACCATGCTGAACATAATGATGTGAAAAAATTTGACTTTTGATACAGTCAAATTGGCACCTTTTCTGCTATTTTTTTGTCCTATTTGAGGTCCAATGAGCATAAGGTAGCAAGGCAAAATACTCCTGATATTGAGGTTGACCTGATGCATGATGATTTTAATTTTTAATGCATAAATTATGTATATGACTTTGGGGCAGGTGTGCTACTGAATGGCCACCTAGACATGCCTGTATGCATGTGGATAGTCCTATTTTCAGAGAGGACTATGGCAAAAAATTTTCCAAATGTAAGCATTGGGCAGTCATGCATTTTAACTCTACTATATATGTTAAAGTAAATGCATGCATGCATATAGTCATAAAATGCATTCAAGAAAGCTCCAGGTAAGGAAATAACACACCCTTTCTGAGGTGATTTGGAGACTTTTTGTCCAGATACTATGGATCCGGATCAGCCGAGCAGTTCCTATAGGACCACTTCTGGTGTACGGCGGAGGGCTTCTGAAGTACCTCGTCCCCGTTCTGTCAGACAGCCTCGACGGTTGGTGGAGGTCGTGATACGTCCTATCCAGGTAGATGTTCCAGACGTTGAAGACGAGGAGGCAGATATTTCGATAGAGGACCCCGCTCCTGCTGCACATATCCCTCGCAGGGAGCTTCCGAGCATTCAGGTGGTGAACCCAGAATTGCTGGGTGACTTGGGCAGACATCCATCGATGTATTTGCATGCTAACGAGGTATGGCGTTAGACTTTGATCTTCCTTCTTTCCTATTGATGAGGATTAAAGGGTTTTGATGCTGATCTGCATTTCATGCAGGTTCCTGGTTTTACACAGCCTCGAGGGAACTGGTTCAGCATTCACTCCATGTATCAGGCGCTTCATCCTGACTATAGAGCGGTAGTGCATGAGTGGGGATTTGGGGCATTTTTCTCCATCCTTCCCCGTCGTTGTCCCTGGGGTTATCTCAGGGCATTGTCTGAGCGATGGTTTTATCAGACTCAGTCACTCCATCTGTTAGATTGCGAAGTGATGCTGATGCCTATGGATTGGCGATTTATCATAGGTATGGAGTTTGGAGGGGAGCCAGTGCCTTGCATGGCAAATATTACCCCTACTGCCGTTAGATCCTTATTAGGAGTTCCGACGGTGGCGCTCAAAGGCAGGACTGTCCGTTCAGGTCCTTTGAGCGTAGATGCTATGAGCGGGCTATTGAGTGAGCCTATGCCTGATGATGTCAGAATTAGGGATCGCGTTCTGCGGCGATTGTTCCAGATGATCACTCGAGGCTGCTTCATAGTAGATAACTCTTCTACGGTATCTTTCGCTTTGATCAGCGCTACACATGATGTGGACTGTATTGGAGAGTATGATTGGGGCTCCTACACCTTTGCCTATTTCCTCCGGGGCATACGTATGCGCTCACAGGGTTTGACCGAGGCTTGGCTAGGATTTTACCCATTTCTATTGGTGAGTATTTCTCTTGTCATTTACCATATATAGGTTAAGAGTGTTAACTGACAACAGATGTTTGCCTTTGTGTTGGCAGTTTTGGGCCTATGAGAGGCTTCCATGCTTGCGTCCCGTGAGTGTGTTAGGTTTAGACACCTATCCACGAGGATGACGATGGCATCATTCGATTCTACCAGAGGTCCCTGTAGCTGAGGGATTCACTCATTGCCGTATGCAGCTGGAGTTACTGACGGCCAACACCATCACATGGCTTCCCTATTCCGGGGAACACCTGACCGTGGGTTTTGAGGATGGATACCCGACTGGAGTCGAGTATGTGATTTCCACCAAGAGAATTCCTTTCTTCACAAATGGAGGCTGGGAGCTCTATTTAGGAGAGCGTGCTATTAGGAGCACCACATGGGAGATTCGTATACCGATCTTGCCTCCTGCCAGGCATTATTGGCCTGTATCGCAGTCACCCGTCATTGATATCTCATTGTTGGGGGTTGACGATTTTGCATTGTCAGAGGGTCCATGTACTCAGGAGACGTTCCATCGGTGGTGGTCCCCTCGCACTATTGGAGCTCAGTCCCGCGCCACACAATTTATGGGGGATATGGTTCCAGGATCCTTGATGATGACGGATTGGATAGCTTGTGTCCGAGATCCGACTCATATGACCCAGATTTATATTTTGACCCGGTACTTGGACCAGGCACATATATTTATTCGGCATTTGGGCAGAGACCCGACAGAGGTGGCTTCATTTGATCCTTTCAGCTCTGGCGCTGGCCCCTCAGGTGACCCATTCGGTTTTACCGGCGCAGATCCTCCTCTATATAGGCTTGACATCCCTGTTAATAGAGATCCAGTGACTCAGGAGGAGTTACATCAGGTGGACAGGATTGATGATGTGGACATCGACACCATTGTCTTCTTCTGATGTATATTCTCGTTATATCTTTTGATAGGCCTCTGTTAGATATTGGGTGGTTGTGCCCCATTCTCGCTATATCTTTTGATAGGCCTTTGTTACATATTAGGTGGTTGTGCCCCATTTCCCTGTATTTGTAGCTGTACAGAGATGATGTATTAGTTGATGATATACTTAGGAATGTATACACTATTTTTTTCTTTCCCTATATCATATTGCCATCTATTATCTGTTATGCATGTATCATGTTATGCATATGTATGTATGTCCAGAGATATTTGGTATTGACCCCTGGATGGTCTTATGACACGGCCCGCACAGATATCTTCTTCGACAGTTAGCCGCATAGATCATACCCCACCGTCAGTGGTGGCATCGGGTATGAGATCGTGGTATGAAAGCATGTCACCACCAGACAGGGTGACTGTAGATCATTTATTGCAGCTACCATGACCTTTTTGACTTTTCAGGTTCCCACAGGATTTGTGGACGGATGATAGAGCATTGGCTACCGGATAGGCAGGTATTTCGATTGCACCCATGAGTTGACTCCTACTCTGGAGGAGTATGCACGTTTGACGATGTTGCCTTTAGACAGACCTTGCGTGCATCTGGCTTTGGGAGACATGAGCAGACGATTCATGACTCTCACAGGATTGAGGCGCAGAGTGGTACAGGATGAGTTGACATCTGACCACGTGATATCCCAGCATTTTTTGTACGACAGATTTGGCTTGGAGGATAGCTATTCACGACATTCCAGGGATTTCACCACACCGGAGGATCATTGGCGCTTGGCCAGAGTTGACGTATTGATGCTATGTGTATTGTCATATGTGTATATGCCGCGATATATGGATGAGATAGATATAGGCGTTATCATGGTCGTGAGAGCTCTCAGGGAGGGTCGTACCATTGTACCTATGATTGTAGCAGAGACCCTACGGTCGGCATCATATTGTTGCACGTATCCTACAGGAGTGTTCACAGGTAGCTCAATCATGCTATATGTGTGGTTCATGTCACACTTGAGACCGATTGGCACTTTTTGACGGAATGGGTACTGTTTCACCCATGATGTAGCTATGTCATACTCTTTTCAGCCATCAGAGTGTATAGATGCTCTGTCCTGGTCCACATTCTTGGCAGATATCAGAGATCCATTCAGCATATTGCTGTGTTTGGGGCTTAGCTCACCATACAGCTTCATTACTCATGCTCTGGGCATGGACTATCTCCCTCTGGCTAGTTTGAGGGGAGTGACCACTTATCACCCATTGGTTGTGATGTCGCAGTTCGACCAGTTCCAGGATTTTCATCCTTTTGAGGGGGCGACAGGTCAGCGTTCAGCTTCTCGGTACCTCTCAACAGAGGACCGATCTCGGGTATACTCCTGCTGGGATCGGCGTGAGATAGCGGCTTTTTCTGTCAGTCATCCTGGTTATTTCGCAGAGTATTCCGCGTGGATGGAGACAGAGGTTTTATCGGCTGCAGCAGTATTTGCAGTACCGGAGAGCGAGTTAGATGATGTAGAGCCCATGGAGGACATTGATACCTACATCAAGGAGGAGCCTACTGCTAGGTTGCCAGCATTTCTTCTGGATTCTCCTAGTACTAGTACTGTTGTGATTCAGTACTCGGCACAGTACTTAGAGCAGAGTCTTCATCTGATGACCTTTAAGAGAGATCAGATTCGATCTATGATGTCGACTGCTCTTGATGGGAGGGAGGCCGCTCTATTGGAGAGAGACGAGGCCTTGGCTCATAGAGATGTCACCGTCGTTGAGCGGGATGAGGCTATATCAGCCAGAGATACAGTGATAGTTGAGCGAGATATCGCCATATTTGCCAGGGATGTAGCCGTCACAGATAGTACTGCAGTGAGGTCCCTTACCACTGGCATGATCACAGAGATGAGCGCATATATTGATGATCATATGGTCACCATGCAGATGGCTACAGATCTGTTGGGTCGTATGGATATTCTCATACAGGAGACCACAGCTTTACCTCCATCTTCTGAGAGGGACACCATGTTGGGCTTGTTAGCTCGCATATACCCTGACTTGTAGGTGATCTTATATTTTTCTGCACAGACTAGCTTAGCCATTTTGTCATGTACAGTTCACATTGTGTATATCAAACAGCATTATATATATGACAGGGAAATATATTTTTGATCACTTCCCTTTTAGATATGCCTTGCTGCTTGCTTGATATTTTGTCTGCTGCTTCAAGGCTTGTGATCATGATGTATTCTAAATTCCTTCTCGGTGGATGGACATTGAGTTGTCTCTGGATAGTTCAGAATGGATCATCGATCTGTATGTATCCCTACCATCTCTTGGTGTCTTGGGACTGGTTTCTGTATGGAAATGAGGAGAGGAGTGTGGCTTTTCTCTCTGAGATTGACCGCACCACAGATGGTCGTCAGCACTTCTATTCAGGAGAAGCCTAGTTAATTCCATCTCTTATGGATTGGTGTTGCTCTTCGAGGTATGACCGCAGCTTAGATGGTCGCCGAATCTCCTATTTGGGAGGAGTTCAGGTAATTCCATCCCTTTGGTCTGAAGCCAAATGAAATGTAATGGATTAAAGGATGATCCCAGTACCAACTAACAAGGGTTTGTGTTTTGGTAGGGAGCGAGACCGCACCATGAATGGCTGCCTACGTACTCCTATTGAAGAGGAGATCAGGTCTGCATAGTTCGAACCTGGTGTAAGAGGTTCAACGCTGTATGTGGCAGGAATGGTGTGGGAATGTTTTTGTTGTTTTTGTTTTATTGCGACCGGGCCATATGAAATGGTTGCCTACGTACTCCTATTGAAAAGGAGATCAGGTCGACGTAGTTCGCCCATCAGGACGAGATGAAAAGCGTAATCCCATGTGCAGGTCAGAGTGCGGGGAGGAGAGAGTTTAATCCTAGGTTGAGGATAAACTATAGGTGAAAAGTTTGATCCCATGTATGGGTAGCCAAACTGTATACGCAAGAGGTTCAATCCACGGTGGGATGACCTAAGTTGTAGGAACGCAAAGGAGAAAGTCAGGTTGTTGGCTTGAAAGGTATGTTTCCCTGAGGGGCAAAGTGTAGAAAAGTTATTTGTGGTAAAGGTTTAAAGAACCGGAATGACTGGTGACCTGATGGTCTACCACCAGGATGTTTACTTGATGGTAACTTCAGACATAGTACCGTTTCACGGCGTCTGAGTTGGTGAGTTGCAAAAATTCATCGCCGTCCATTTCTTGCAACCTGAGAGCGCCTCCTGTCAATACTTCCTTGACAATAAACAGGCCTTCCCAGTTAGGAGCGAATTTTCCCTTAGACTGATCTTGGTTGTCCAGGATTTTCTTCAAAACCAAGTCATGTTGTCTGAATTGCCATAGCTGGACTTTTTTGTTGTAGGATCGGGCGATCCTTTGCTGATATAACTGACCATGGAAGATAGTCGCGGTTCGCCTTTCGTCTATTAGAGACAATTGGTGATACCTATCTTGTACCCATTGGTCTTTATCCAACTAAGCGTCTATCAATACTCTGAGGGATTCCATCTCAACTTCTATGGGGAGCACTGCTTCCATCCCATAGGTTAAGGCGTAGGGGGTTGCCCCAGTGGAAGTGCGCATTGAGGTTCTGTATGCTAACAGAGTCAGAGGCAATAGGTCAGGCCAATTTTTGTGATTGGTGGACATCTTTTGCATAATCTTCTTGATGTTCTTGTTAGCCGCTTCAACAACACCATTCATCTTTGGACGATAGATGACTGAGTTGAGATGTTTGATGTGGAATTTACTGCATAATTCCCCCATCATTTTGTTGTTGAGGTTCTTGGCATTGTCGGACACAATCACCTCTGGTTGTCCATATCGACAAATGACATTGTTTCTGATGAAAGCAATGATGACTTCTTTAGTAACCTTGGGGAAGGAGGCTGCTTCTACCCACTTAGTGAAGTAGTCGATCATGGTAAAGATAAATCGATGACCATTACTGGCTTTAGGCTCAATGGGCCTGATAACGTCCATTCCCCACATTGAGAAGGGCCAAGGTGAACTCATATTGTGAAGTTCTCGTGGAAGGACGTGTATAGCATTCCCATGAATCTAGCACTGATAGCATCTCCTGACATGGTCATTGTAATCAGCTTTGAGAGATAGCCAATAATGTCCCGTCCTGAGGACTTTCTTGACAAGGAGGGGGCCACTCATGTGGGGGCCACAGACTCCGCTATGGATTTCATCCATAAGCCTTTGGGCTTGATCTTTGTCTAAACATCTGAGGAGACCCAATCTTGCATCTCTTTTGTAGAGCGCATCTCCACTCAGGTAGAATTTTATAGCCAATCGGTGGATCCGCCTTTGTTCAGTCGGGCTCGCCTCAGTGGGTGTAGATCCATCTCGCAGATATTCCTTGATATGTTGATACCAAGGATGTTGGATGGGAGGTAGCTCATCCGATACTTCTCCAACGTAATTCCCGTAGGCTGGGGCCTTGTGCAGGGAAATTGTGACGCTTGGCAAGTGTTCCTTGTCTGATATGCGAATCAAGGAGGCCAAAGTTGCTAACGCATCTGCGAAATCATTCCTATTACGAGGAATATGTAGAAAGGATATTTCTTCGAATCCCAAAGCCATCTTTAAAACCTGCCGATGGTAAGGCAGCAAATGTAGTTCCTTGGTTTGATAGATTCCGGTGGATTGTCTGATTACCAACTCCGAATCTCCAACGACAGTTAACCGCCTGATGCCCATTGAATGGGAAAGTTTTAGCCCCATAAGACAGCCTTCATACTCAGCCGTATTGTTGGTGCTAACAAACTGTAATTTGACGGCGACGGGATACTGCTCCCCCGTATCAGATACTAGAACTGCTCCAGCTCCAGAACCTTCCATATTAACAGCTCCATCGAAATACATCTTTCACGTTTGGCGTGTATCGTACTGATGGTGTTGCTGAACTGTCATTACTCCTTCATCAGGGAAGTATGTCTCCAAGGGTTTGAAATCCCCTGATGGTGCGGCGGCCAGTTGATCCGCAATTCCTTGACCTTTGATGGACTTTTGAGTCACATATACGATGTCAAATTGTTGTAGGATCAACTGCCATCTGGACAGTCGACAATTCAGTATGGGTTTACTGAATACGCACTTGAGAGGATCCACGCGGGATATGAGATGGGTTGTGTGACCATGAAGATAATGTTGTAACCTCATGGCAGCCCATGCTAAAGCACAACACGTCTTTTCGATCAGAGTATACTTGTGTTCACTACTGCTGAATCTTTTGATGAGGTAATAGATAGCTCGTTCTAGGCCTCTATCGTCCTTCTGTCCCAGCATGCAGCCCATGGCATTGTCACTTATGGACAGATACATAAACAAGGGAACATCATCCCTGGGTGGTACCAAGATGGGAGCTTTGATTAGCTGTTTCTTGATTGTAAGGAAGGCATTCTGGCACTCCTCATTCCATTTCATGGAGAAGTTCTTCCTTAATAGCTTGAAGATTGGCTCACAGGTTGCTGTGAGCTGAGAAATAAATCTGCTAATGAAGTTGATTCTTCCCAAAAATCCCCGTATTTCCTTTTCTATCTGAGGAATGGGCATTTCAGTGATGGCTTGGATTTTGGCAGGATCCAGCTCTATCCCTTTGTGGCTGACTAGAAATCCTAGCAACTTGCCTGATTTAACGCCAAAGGCACACTTAGCTGGATTCAACTTCAAGTTGTACTTACGCAACCTGTTGAACAATTTCCTGAGATGGTCTATATGGTCATCCTCCTTCCGGGATTTGACAATAATGTCATCCACGTAGATCTCGATCTCTTTATGCATTAATTCATGGAAAAGAGCCATCATAGCTCGTTGATAGGTAGCTCCAGCATTGATGAGGCCGAATGACAACCGTTTATAGCAAAAAGTTTCCCAAGGAGTTATGAAAGCAGTTTTTTCATGATCTTCCTCGGCAACCATGATCTGATGATACCCCGCAAAGCAATCTGTAAAGGAGTACATGTCATATTGCGCAGTATTGTCAATGAGAATGTGGATAAATGGCACGGGAAAGCTATCTTTTAAGAAAGCTTTGTTCAAGTCCCGGTAATCCATGCAAACTCACACCTTTCCTCCAGGTTTAGGTACGGGCACGATGTTGGATATCCACTCAGGATATGTAGACACCATTATGATGCTAGCTTGAAATTGTTTCACAATTTCTTCTTTCACCTTTAAACTCCATTCAGGTTTCAATCGTCGGAGCTTTTGCTTGACTGGTTTGAATCCCTCTTTGATGGGAATGCGATGAAGGACAATGTCAGTGGACAAACCCACCATATCTTTATGAGACCATGCAAACACATCCTGGAACTGGGTTAGTAGCATAACCATGTCATTCCATCGGTTTGGGGTAAGGTCTGAACCAATCTGGATTAACTTAGGGTTTTCTAAGGTTCCGAGATTGAAAGGAGTGGTTTGATCAAGATTGGGTTTGGGTTTGTCTTTGACCCATTCTTGAATTTCTGGAGGCACCTCAATGTCATCTGGTATATCCACCAAGGCTGAATTCATCTCTACATCAGAGGTACAATCCTTGTGGAGAAGAGGCACCGTATCAGCAAGTACAGGCACATCTAAATTCAGAGTCTTGAAACAAAATATGCTTTCACTTAGTATATATGAAATGTGTTGATTATACACAGTGTTAGCATATACTGGCAAAATAAACCGCTAATACTGTACAGAAAAGTAAGCAGTTATTATATCTACAGGGCAGAAAGAGTTTCTGCCCGCTTTACCCTTGATGACCAATGCAAGGAATGCTGTTCCAATTGGCAAGAGCAAATTCCGGGTGACCCGCAGTGATAGAGGGATTATCATCATCTTCCCTGTCCCAAATGATAGCCATTACGTCTGGGCAATCATCGTCTGGGGTGTATCTGTTGGTATGCTCATCATGAACAATGATGCATTTTTCGGACATCATCCTGATGACGTCTTGCTTGATTATTCGTTCCTCTTCCTCCACTGCGGGATCTGGAACAGAGATTTCTTTCTCCTTCACCAGTACCGGCTTGGGAAATAACATCGCCATTATATTGGCTGGCACCTTTACGGGAGGTTGTGCGGACTCGGAGCTTGAAGGCGAAGCTAAACGCCACATGGTCGAAGCTGAAGGAATCTGCTAATGCTTATGAGGATTCCTGTGACTAGAGCTGGCAGAATAGCCTAGTCCAGCTGTCCCAATTTGCTTGGTTAAGCGAATAGGGTACTTGACACCCTGGCAATCTTTACCCAACCCTTGTCCCGGTTTATGACCCAATGACATCATTTCTTGTGTGGCCGACATTACCTCGGCAAAAATCTGGGGTTCGGGCAATGGCGTTCCAATAGCATGGTATTGGGTATTGCTTATTTCCAAAGCATGAAAACTAATTGGCTCAACATCCTTATTGGCATTGATGAGCGGCATGTCCCCATGCTGAGGAATCTCCGGTTCAGCGCTGACTGTGACCAGGCTATTGTTGATGATGTATTTCAACTGTTGGTGAAGAGTGGAGGGGACTGCCCCTGCTATGTGAATCCATGGTCGTCCCAAGAGCAGGTTGTATCCCGAATCTATCTTGAGCACATGGAAGGATACGCAGAATGTATGAGGACCAATCTCAATTGGCAGCTCAACTACTCCGACCGAGTTACGGCGGGCTCCATCAAAAGCTTTGATGATGGTATGGCTACTCTGAATTCGATTGGGATTAATATTCATCTTCACCAAGGTAGCATATGGGCAGATATTCAGAGAGGAACCTCCATCTATTAAAACTCCCGCCACCATATATCCGGAGGACAAGACCGCAATGTGCAACGGTTTGCAATGACCGATCCCTTCGGGCGGTATGTCATCATCAGTGAAGGATATCACATTGTTGTTGAAAATGTGATCAACCAGATGTTGAAACTTTTCCATATCAACTGATGTCAATAGATAGGCTTCTTCTAAAACCTTTAACAAGACCTTCTGGTGATTCTCGAAAGTCAGGACCAAGTCCAAGATTGATATCTGTTGTAGAGTTTCTTTCAAGCTTAAAACCACCTTGGCTTCGTTATGACCCATAGTGCGGAGGAAATTTTCAATCTTCTCAATGGGTACTTTCCCCTTATACTTGATGACAGGCTTCATTACCCGTTGGGGAAGATATAGTGGATTTTCCTTCGACACTGCATCAGTTGTATGCGAGGTGGATCCTTCACCTTCTCGATAATTCCATAAAATTGCGCGCAAGCTAACAATAGAATATTGTGCTCTGCACGGCAAGTTGATTGGCTAGGGAGCGGCCACTTTCAAAGGATTGTTGATTCCCTTGAGTTGAATTACTGGCATGACAAGTGATTTGTTAACCCCATCATTTTCAGTAGATATGACTGCTACTACACTCTTCCACTTAGTAGGACACGAATCCTCACTTGCCCGTAACACAGTGTCGTTATCTGCCAGACGCAGTACGCCACTGTCAATTAAATTTTGAATAAGGTGGCAGAGTGCCCAGCATTCTTCTGTGCTGTGACCGTGAGATTGAGAATGATATTGACATACTCCCTCAGAGTTGTATCGTCCTGAGCAGGGGTTGATTGGAGGTAGAAGGGAACTAATCCTTCCTTCATTGATTAACATATGAAGGATTTCCTCCATAGGTTGACCCAAATATGTGAATTCCCTTTTGTTGGCAAAATCCCGATGGGCCTTAGCATTCGCTCTCTTCGTCACTTTGTCTTCCAGCATTTCATTTTCTAAAAGTGAAGAGGGAATATTCATGACAATAGGTAGGAGACAGGCATGCTCCTGGATAATTAGCTGACGAGTCACTTGATGCTGATAAGTCACCAGTTCCGCCAATTGCTCAATTTGTTTATAAAGAGCTTTCATCTTTCATTCTATTGTGAATTGGAACTTGGCATAATCCCATCTGTCATCACCATCTTTGGGGGTCTGGGAGGATTCACAGCTGAAATTGGAACTCTGTCCACTGCTCCAATTGATTATATTGACCTCTTCTTCTTTGTGTTGAGGAAGAGGGTTGTCTTGAACGTGAGGCTGATCGGGTTTGGTGACCACGATTTCCCCGTTGTCTATCAGGTCTTGGATTTTGTGTTTCAAGGCCCAACAATCCTGAGTATCATGTCCAGGTGCCCCGGTATGATAAGCACATTTCCGAACAGCATTAAAACCCCGACCATTAGGGCTGGCTGGTGGAAGAAGATGCGTGATTTTCTTCTGTGTTGTTAGAAGATTGAGATGTTCTCGAGGGTGTCCCTTAAGGGTGTGAATACTCGAGGTCGTTTGACTTCTCCACCTTTTGGTACTGGAGGGTTTGAAGACTGTGCTATAAAGGGAGTGTAATTTCTCCTCTGGATAGGCATGTTTTGATTGCCTTTTTGACCCTGTAGTATCAGGGAAACATCCTCTTCTTTCTCTTTATGGACCCTCCAGAGGTTGTTCCCATAATTTCCAGATTGGATGTGATCAGCAACAGCTTTGAGTGCAGCTAGGTCTTGAATCTTTCCGGATTTCAATCCCATTTCAGCCATCTCCCCATGTTTGACCATTTCAGAAAATGGTTTGTCGATGCCGGCTAAAACTCTTTCATAGAAAGGTGCTTCTTGTATGTCTATGAAAGTCATGACCATCTCTGATTCTGTCATGGAAGGACTAACTTGGGCAGCCAGGCGTCTCCACCTCTAAGCATACTCTCTGAAAGACTCATTAGACTGTTTCTTGATCTTGGTAATTTGATACCGATCAGGAACCATTTGAGATTGAAAGTTGTATTGGGTGAGGAAAGTGTGTGCTAGCTCTTCCCAACTATAGATCTTTGAATTGTCTAACCTTGTGTACCACGAACGGGCTTCTCCAGTTAGACTTTTTTGGAACAGTTGCATTCTGAGTTTTTCATCCTCTGCATAAGATACCAGTTCTCCAATAAACACCTTTAGATGTGTGTAAGGATCTCCTAACCCGTCATATTTTTCAAAGTCAGGAGTCTTAAACTTTTATGGATAACGAATACCAGGGAAAATACACAAATCAACATATGAAACACTCCCGTGTGTTCCAATTCCTTTGATAGTGTGAAGAGTCTCTTCCATTTGGAGGACTTTCTTTTTGATGTCACCAGTGTCTGGATCTCCAGTGGGATGGGCAGCATCATGAGTTTTGTTGGTCAGATCCAACTGCAGTTCAGGTATTGTAACGACCTGGGTTCCTCCTTGTGTGGAGGATTCATTATGTACGGGTATTTTCTGACCCTGTGTAGACTAGTGTAATTCTTTTAGTAGAACAGCCAAATCTGTAATCTGTTTGCTTAATCCATCGAATTCTTTGCGAGAAATTGGATTAAGTTCAGTCTAGTCGGATGACGACATGATTGACTGTAGGCATGTTGCCTTTTTGGACTTTGAACGGGTGGTAGGTCTGATTGATTCCCTGCAAAAGACTTGCATAGTTTAGTCTTTAGGGAAGGTGGATAATAACATGTTATACGATGCGTCCAGTTTAGAAATTTTATCCTGCAAAATTGATGTCAGCTGTTTGTAGCATGTATGTGTACACATTTCTTCATATTTCTCATTACGTGGAGATAGATATGGAAGATAATTACAAGTAATTGTGCTTTACAAGTAATTTGAAATGAGAGCATGAAGAGACTTTCCTCTGTTTTAGGTTTATCAGAGGCTGACCTATCTTAGGTTACTCTCGCGGCTTTTTGGCATGAAGGTTCTCAAATCATCGCAATCTACTTGACGGGAAGTTAATCCGGTCTTTCAACTGGAGCGAATTTGGGTGGTGCCTTTCCTGAGCCTCGGAGAATTAGTCTTCTCACGAGTCCAGTAATCAAACACTGACGGGATAGCCTCCTGGTGGAGGGACCACACAACATATATTCACATACATCGCGTCTCACCGTATAACATGATGACATGTGCAAAGCACTAATATCACAAGCAGTTTATAGTGCGAAGCACTAATATCACAGGCAATTTATAGTGCGAAGCACTAATATCACAAGCAGTTTATAGTGCGAAGCACTAACTAAGGAAATGCATTCGTACACATTTATCACAAAATGTAAATGCAACATCCACACACAAGCAGATAACAATTTTGAAAAAATTATAATAGCGGCTTAAGTCCTCTTACTGGAGTTCTCCAGTTGAGTCGCCACCTGTCGACGTCGGGATTTTTTATTGTCCCTTTCCGTTACTTGTTCTTTGGTGTTCTCATTTTAGGTGAGATTTGTTTGAAAAAACAAGTGAAAAAGGTCCGACATGTATAATGTCGACGATTGGACTATAAGAGTCGCCAGTTGATTTTTTAAATGGTTGTACCAACACAAACATTGACCCAGTGATGTGACACTTCTAAACGGGTCGGTGAAACAGAGATTCATTAGGGTCCGGGACTTGGCTATGTGGAGGGAAGGTGGTAGGCACCCCCCGACATCCGTGTTACCATGGTGACCGCCTCTTTTCAAGAAACTGTTATCTGAATGTGTGTGTGTGTGGGTCAATGTGCTGTTATTTGGAAGTGGTGCGAGGCCTCGTTCGCACCTATATACACAGGGTTTGAATTTATGTAAAAATTCAATTTTAGCAAGATATAGCAGTGATGTTTTATAAAAGAGGTTTTTCAAACCCTGATGCTCAATAGTAATTGAGACCTTTTACACTCCCATTTTATTCCGTATTCGGCTAGATTGATTTTATTTGACAGATGCGAGGCATCCGTACGAAAATACTTTACAAAAAGGTGCTGAATTCCTCGTGGGTATGAAAACCATCTGAGGGAATCCAAACATCACAGATATATTTACAAGTTGCTTACAGTTGAAAAGGCCATCACGGGAACCGAATCTAGATTCAGGGGACTGAATCTGTGATCGCATGATTTCTAGGCTCACATGATGCTGCAATTTATATGAAAGCAGTAAGCAGATATATATATATATATATATATATATATATATATATATATATATATATATATACAGACATGATCACCAACCACGAAGCATCTCCATGGGGGATCAGAAATATAAATAAAGCTGTAAAAGCTATCAACCGCCACGGAGAAAACTCCAGGCGGGACGAAATGTAAAGAAAGCTGTAAAAACGATCAATCACCACGAAGTAAACTCCAGGTGGGACGAAATATACAAAAAGCTGTAAGAACGGTCAACCACCACGAAGTAAACTCCAGGTGGGACGAAATATAAAGATATATATACAGATATATATATATATATATATATATATATATATATATATATATATATTAAAAGCAGTAAACGCTTCAGACCGAAGTCTAGGCTCATCGAACAGAGTTCGACACGCAGTTTATATATATAAGTGTATATATATACAAAAGCAATTAAACGCTCCAGACCGAAGTCTAGGCTCAATCGAGGCATAACTCGATAATGTTAGTCAATATATATATATATAATATATATATATATATATATATATATATATATATATATATATACATACTGGAATGAAACCACGGACCGAAGTCCGGGCAAAAGCAAGCAACACGACTCTCAACGTGTAGAAAGGTGTGTGCAAAGATGAAGAGAAGGACTCTAAAGTGTGTGAGAAGGCTTACAATGGGCTGCCAAAGAAGACTTCTATATCTTTAGAGTGGGTAAACACAGACTTTTGTATGTACAAAAAGGTTATATATGAGCTCACAGGTGTTTAAAAGGGGAAAGCACACTGCCTGGGATGAGTGCAGAGCAAATTGGGTAGGGCTTCCTCGCCGTTTTCTTTTACAAAATGGCCACCCAAAGCCCTCTATTTATAGAGGGTGGAGCCGCAGGTGCCTGCGGCTGAGCCGCAGGTGTACCAGAGGCAACCCGGGTGGGCCCGAGTTTTTCGGCTCGGGTCGTCTCGAAGTACGTGCACTCAGGCACTGTAATGTCCACTCGAACTTTTAGAAGTGCAATCCGGGCATCCGTTTGAGGTATACAGGACCTATTTCGGACCGCCATTGTCGAGAGTTGTACGATGGCATGGGATTAGAGTTTGTGCGAAGTCATTGAAGATGGGACGGTGCCCTCCGGTCTTCAAGCTTCAACTTTCATCCGTTACCCCGCACAATAGTCACTCGGGATTTATTAGTCTTGTGGGACGTTGTTGCGTTGATATGTTGAGGCGACGTGGCGTGATATCGTGTTGGTCAGATGACGATGTTGCCCCTCACCGGTGTTATCACCGGATTGGGCTAATAAAGCAAACGTTGCTCAGCTTCGCTGAGATTGGACTGCTGCAATTTGTTGAAGGTCCTCATTGTCATCTTTGAGGTGTGTCTGTCTTCCCGATGTTATCGTCGGGCTGGTACAGTGGATCTCGTTGTGAGCGCCGAGATTGAAGCTGGTTGCATTTGTAACAAGCATTTCCGGGGTTATCGCCGAAATTGTCTTCCTTGGGGTTATCACCAAGGTTGGTGGCTATTCCAATGGTTGGGACTGAGACTGGATACCTCGGGGTTATCTCCGAGATTAATCGGTCTTCTCCAGTGTGTGTTCCGGTATTGTATCTGTATGTCTCGGGGTTATTTCCGAGATTATTACTCCCAGATTGCGATCCGGGGTTGATACTGAACTTTCGGTAGTATCCGGCATGGATATGGATCGTCTTTCAGGGTTCCCTCTTAAAAGACGAATTTGTCCTCCTGCAATGTTAGTGACAGGTGTACAGAAAATTTCGAGTGTCTACATCTTTGGAAACACAAAAAATTATAATCACGTGATTAGTATGTAATAAATAAATAAATTGAAGTCACTAATATACCGTTAAAGACTTGATTACCTTTTTATTTTGAGTCATGTTACCTATGCCGGTAAAAAAAACTTAATTCGGTATGCAAAATGTTTTATTTATAAAAATATAGAAATATTAAGTTTTATTATCTTAAAGTTGAAATAAACATTAAGATTTAAATTGTGAATAACGAAAAGGTTTAATGATTAAAATGTATTTAAGCATTTATCTATCCACACCCATGTAAAACGGAAGCATGATATTAGACGAGGTTAAAAATAGAATATCATTCTTTTTTTACCTCTCACACTCCCCCGTATGGGAGAGTAAGAAACTGTATTTGTAAGTTGTAACTGTAATTGCACCGCAATTGAATAAAACTACACAATTTGTTGATACGGTGCACAGTACGATTATGCGGCGTTTTTATTTTTTTACTAACCGCACATTGCGGTTGTGGTCGTGGATACACCCCTAAAATCGCACCATAAATCGCACTGCACTTTATTATAATAAACTTTATATTTATAATAAACTTTATATATTACTAAATGTCAAGTTGTAATGCATAAGTTATAAGTGAATAATGTAATTTAATTTGTTTCTTGTGAGTTTTAGTCACTTGTAATATTTTAGCTTCCTAAAAATTCATTAGTTCTCTTCAACTTTATGAAAAATAAGATAATCCATAATAATTACTAGTACAAAAAACATAAATAAGGAGTTGGAACTTTATTTATAGTGAGTTATTAAAATTTATTTAATTAATATAATTAAGTCCACGACATTATTTTTTTAATTTAACACGTGTAATAATAATTCCTTACATATCATTCATGTATATCCAATTTATAAATTGAACTTTTTATTATTTACGTAAGATTTTTAAATAGGTGTTGATAATCGCTTGTAACTACATGACCACTAGTAAAGTTTTTGATGCCTGAACATACTTTCCAATTGATAAGTTTTAGTCTCAATACACTAGAGCATCGTACATTTGCACTTTACAAAAGAGGTGAAGGTATGTGATTGCTGTGGATGGGAAACAAATTTAAAACTGAAGCCCAAATACATTCAGATGCTCAAACTATCTAGAACACTGCTCGATCAAAAGCTGAAGGGAAGCACATCCCAGGACAGTACCAGTCTTCAAGCTGCTTCTATTCTATAATTGCAACAAAATTAAGTCCCTTTTCAGAAAGATGTTAACAAGCAAAAGATTCAGAATGGGAAAGACATAATAATCGAACAACTTACATGTACAAGGTGTATAACAATACCGCGGTGATTAACTACTTCAAATTGATCTAATGCCAAAATCTCAATCCTGGATATTGAAGGAGAACGTCTAAAGTCAAAGTCACGTATCAGGATTTGTAGACGGATCTTCTTTCCAACCTTTTGTAAGCAAATCATAATTGATTGATGCAAGTTGGGACAGATTCTGTTTAAAAAATAAAAAATAAAAAATAAAAACACACAAATTTGTAAGATTAATTTGAAAAAGTTAACAATAAAGAACATAACACCAATAATGACACCATACAAAGAATAGTTGACAGCAACTAGAATGACACAAAATATAACACCCATAATTACATAGACAAGAACGATAATATTGCCCACCTTGCTGAATTCATAGCTTAATGCATGGTACTTTAACATGCTATATGTCTCAAATTTGAAACACGAGCATAAATGAGAAAAAAGAAAAATAAGGAAAACTGTCAATACTCTCCACGCCGATGCAGTAACCGAAAGATAAAGATACCAACGTTTGAATTGGACAAGAACTGTCCAGACATTTATACCACTAATAAAGTGTGAAGTACCTTAAAAGAGAAATTACTGAAGGAGTAATTGACGGAAGAGCCCGACTCAAACTCCGTTAGACCAGCACATTCATCTCCCTGCTAATCACAGCCACCCATAATCAAAGTCAATGACAAAATATATACTCCGTAATTTAAAAGCCTTTGCCACCATTTAATGTTTATCGGATATAGTTATACTCTACCAGTTCATCATGGCGGTTACTAAGGCAACTACTGCTACCACTTATGCTACCATTGTCACTAGAATCCTCGAACTCGCTGGCTGCATAAACATGTTCGCCTGATGGATTCCACGTGAAACGACTTGTGAAGTAGCTAGTATCCATTGGACTCTCTGACGCAGGAACAAATGCAGCCTGAGGAAAAAGCAACAACTTGTATCACTAATCTGAGACATGTAATGTAATCAATTTCTACTCATTATATGACTAGCATTGATTGCCACACCTTCTGCCTTGCCAGAGTATCCCAATTAATATCTCTGAAGAATGGATGCTGCTTCACCTGTGTATCAAGTTTGATTAAGTTACTCTATTAAAGATTATCACATGTTTATAAAAGATAAATTTATATATAACAAAAAGGTAACCTCAGATGCTCCTCTAGCTCCAAGTCTCTGATTTGGATCTTCTGTTAATAACCTGCAAAGCCATTGTAAAAGCAGTTCAAAGTTATCATCAAGAAGCAAAAAGTAGAAATAGAATTAAAGCTAAAAGGGTGCTTGAAATATGAGTGCTTAATTTTGTTTGTGTTTAGGTGTTCTGTATTATGCTGCTACCTAAAAGAAGGCGGAAGTCGCTGAGATATGAGAATAGGATCTTCGATGCTTTCTTGATATGGACTCCGAACTAGAAGATTAGGTCAGGAGCCTTGAGTTGTTCTAAACAAGTAAATTTAATGTGCATACCCACATAAAAGAAAGGAAAAAGAAAGGAAAAATCAGAAAGTTTTAAGGCCCTAAGTTATGTTATTATTTTCAATGGATAACCGAATTGTCTTGTTCATACAATGTAGATAACTTATAACTATCCTATGGGAAAATAAGTGGACATAATTAGTTTATTATTTTCAGTAACTAACAAATCCAACTACTACACCATGGTTATTAGGAGGAGACCATGCTCATTTCAATTCAATTTATAAATAAATCAGGCAAAGCTTTGAAAGTCGGTAAACATGAGAAATTTAATAAGCAATCTGAACATAAAGGTTACTATATCAAACAACTTGCGACTGAAATGAACCTAATACAATAATAATCCCCATGCTTTTTTCTTACCGATCAATCAGATCTGCTGCTTCTGGGCTTATTTCTTCAGGTACTTGAGGCCATGGTATGTTGCGGTTGAGAATATTATCAAATATAATCTGAAAGAACAATCAAAGATGACAAATTGACAATTCAGACTCTCTACAAAGAGAGATGCCATATAATAATGAGAAAGGACAGAATTCCAGATGACATACACAGGGTTCACCATAACAAGTCAAATTCGTGTTTATCTACTTCAGTACAGATTGAATATCTTATGGATACCTTCAGCCAGAAAATGTTTACAGCAGACATTTAAAATCAAACAGGTTCACATCTCTTTCTGGGACTAATGCAAATTAAATCCACCATAAATACCTATATTTCAGCTTATTTTCAGTTTTCTTTTTCCTTTTCTGGGTGTGGGCACAATTGGGGATAAATATAATAACTAAGAGTCAGGTGACAAATGTAAACACAAAAAGAAAAGACGCATGAACTTGGAAAGAAATACTAACCTGAGGATGCTCTGCATTGAAAGGCGGAATGCCAACAATCAACTCAAAAAGAATAACACCCACAGACCACCAATCCGCAGATGTGCCTAAAAAATGGTATATTAAAACAACATGATGAACTTTACCACTTAAGGAAGTAATTGACCAAAGAAAAAAGGCACAATGTTCCTAGTAACATTATTTTATTTTTGGTAGATTCAAGTAACAGACTTTAAAATGTTTAAGCCACAAAGCCACCACGCAACTCAATCCATAATGATTACGACCATGATTGTCATCATGGCTTCATGATGACAATTGTACCACCAATTTTATTCTAAAGTTTACAGCATGTAACTAATTAAAGATAAGTACAAATCCATTGAGAGGAAAACGTCATACAAACCATGTCCTGTTCCCAAAAGAATCTCAGGAGCCAAATAGTCAGGTGTACCAACAGCAGAACGTTTTTTACGCCTTTCCTGTTGATGCTGCGATACAGACAACTGGGATTCATCTTCATCTAAAAGCGATGTCCCACTAACAGCTGGACCTGATAAATCATCGGTGCTGTTGATGAGACCGACCTTTGAAAGCCCAAAGTCTGTCAACTGCCCACAAAATGATAGAGATCATAAACTTAACCACAAATACATGGGTAGAAATACAAACATAAGCAAGGATTGAAACCACATGAGCTGAAGATGCTAAAAAGTGGAAGAAATTCAATGTTCCAAATACATAAAGCCTAATAGAATGAGGGTAGATGCAGATTAAGAGTGATAATCCCTTGGTGTAACCCTTCTAGGGTTTCCTTTTGGTATTGGTCTCCTAGTTGGTGAATCCTTAAGTAGAGACCATCAGAGAGGTGAGGGTGACTCTCTCCTCAAGTGAGTTAAACCTTGAATTCTATCATCCATCATATTTTGTGATATCCTCTTATTTATTTATAATAAATAATAATATAAAAATAAAAAATAAATAGAAACAGATTATGATACTATTTTAGATTGAACGACGTCAATATCACCCGGGAAAGAACAAATATCAACATTATCCTTAAGTAATAAAAAAATGGAGCATAAGCAGACATTGAGATGAGTAGTTGACATTACTGAATAAGATCCATAATGTAGTCAAGCTCAAATTACGCAACTTTATAACTAAAGTATATATATATATATATATATATATATATATATATATGGGGAGTGATCCATAGCCAGTGTTGGCTATGGATCACTCCCTAGCCAACTGATCTCCTGCCATTCATTTCAAATAGCAACGGCTCAAATTAGAAAGTGATTATCAAGAAGTTCTTGCGGATACTAATTAGTGTCCTCAAGAAATTCTTGCTAATATCTTTTTACGTTAAAAAACCCATAAGTGTCAAATTACTCATTCTCTATCCTATTCCAACTTTTTCTCTTTCTCCAATCAAATTGTAAAATTCAATAACTTTTTTGTTAGAAATCTAAAATTGTTGATCAACATATCGTTGGAAAGCACTCGTCAAGATCTTCAAAATAACATCCATTGATATATTTTTTTAGTTAAAACAACTAAAATTTTGTATTATAAAATACACTATTGTAGGCTTTGGATATAATTTTTGAAATTTTAACTATATCAAAACATATCAACAATGCCACTTATTTTAAAGATTTTTTTCGAGAATAACGATATATAAATTAGCAATTTTGTATTTGTAAATAAAAGATTGAATTTTAAAATTTGATGGAAGAAAATGGATTAGGAGAGAGGGTATTCTGACCTTTTCTGAATTTTCTAACATAAAAATTATCAACAAAAAGTTCTTACGTATAGTAATAATCCAATTTTAATCCTAATTGTTCATGATTGCAATGAATGGTTGATGATGAGTTGGCTGGGAAACGATCCATAGTAAGCGTTGGCTATTGATTGTTCCCAGATATATATACACACAAACATATATACGTATGTACATTTTAGCAATCATAGGTATATATATATAGAGAGAGAGAGAGAGAAAGTAGAGCTTCTTCTTGTTGAAAGAGTTGTAACACGAACTACTCGCTCCTAGCTGGTTCGGATCACCCATCCGTGGTGTCCTCTCTCAGAGCAAAGAACTCAAAGCAAAATTCCTTGGTCAGCCTACTGTCAATACAAGGGGTATAGCTTATTGCTCATGCGGACCCAACTTCAGCCTATTTTTGCTAAAAGAAGAGAGGGGAAAGACAGATGGCAAAAAGCAATACTTCCAACAACGGAGTTGAACACAACACTGACGGTTCTTTCATCAATCTCCTGACCCTTGTCAGAGAAAGCAGCTAGGGCTCCGACTACGACTTGTGCCCCTTAGATTAGACCGGATTCACTCAATTGAAATATATATACACACACATACGCACACATTTATATATATATGTATGCTTCTTTTAGCAATCATAGGTATAAATAGAGAGAGAGAGACTAGGAGGCAAGGATACAAGATACGGATGCGCAACACCGGGGGTATGGGGCTTCGTCGAATTTTTAAAATTTGGGATTTGGGTGCGGAAGGGATACGACATATTTAATTATATAATATATATATATATATATATGAATATAATTATAAATAATGATTAAAATTAAAATAAATAAATACTTAATTAAAATTAGTATAGTATAAATTATTAAACAAAATTAATAATTATATTCTCTTAAGTAAATTAATTATGTGTTAAAATATAAAATATTTGATGTAATTCTATATACTATTATTTGCTGTATATATATATACATACAAGTTACTTGTAATATAGTATTACTTCCAGCTATGCAGTCTATAACTATGTAGTATATACTACAAGTAATGAGTCTGACATAATTCATGTGGGTCATTCACGTGGTTCACTCTAAGTCGTGTATTATGCTACTACTCCCTAGATTAGGGACTGAGAATGAGACGCGACTCGTCAATCAGAAGGGTAAGGAAACGACGTCATCTCTTGATGATCCGAAAAGGGAAAGGGGACAACGGTGTCTCTTCTCTGCAATTCTCTGCCCAATTATCTCATCTCTTTTCGTCTCCTATTATGGCTTTCAATTTTTCTGCCCTAGATCCGAAAGGCCATAATTTATATATATATATGCTACCCAATAGAGACAACAGAGAAGGAGGAGAAAGATAAATAAAAGAGGAGACACGGCATATGACAAACCCCGTGCGACACCTAAGTGATGCACCCCTGCTTCCTAGGAGGGAGGGAGAGGTGTAAAAACAGGGACTACAAATCAAAGATGTTAAAGCAATATTCAGGCCTTTATGATCCAGATGAGGCAGCAATACTAATAGAATGTTTAGTTGAATGAACAAATAGAATCGAGTTAGAAGCAAGTTTGCACCATTCATAAGCTAAACTCAAACCATTAATTTTTAGTGGCAAGGGGAAAAAATCTCATATAATTTACTTTTTCGCATATGATATATATTCCTAGGCAGACCACCAAACACTAAAAGCTGATAAGGAAACAATATTAATAGAACATGTAGTTGCAAGAACAAATGGAATTGAGCAAGAAGCAAGCTTGCACTATCTATGAGGAAAACTCAATCCTTAATTTTATTTTATTTATTTGTTGGGGGTGGGGGGGAAGGGGAAAATCTCATATAATTTACTTTTTCACCTATGATATATATCACAAGCACACCACCAAATCACTAAAAGCTGATCACCATCATATCATATAAAACACATGCTTTAACAGTTTAAGAAAAAGGAATCAACTCTTTTCCAGAGAGGAGCATTTATTAAGGGATGAAAGTTCTCACTATCTTATGAAACCTAAACAACTACTGGAGACTGGACAAAAAGAAGGATAGGAACTGTAAGCTACTACTGAAACAAAGACGGATAATAAAGGGAGTTACAAGATTCAAACTGAAACTAGAACTGCAGAAAGAAGCAATGGATGGAATGAGCGCACTAGCTATAAGAAAGCCCCCTTCCCTTTTACTTATCAATATGAGGTTCTTGTCACATTTGGGAAACTCTTCAACCAGGCCACAAAGGCTGTATCATCAGATCACTTGATATTACTACCTGGAACAAAAATTTGAAAGTCAGTTCAAGGCAAGGATCAAAGCTCTTCCTTGAGGCTGGCTCAGCGGTTCCATATGATGCCGAATTTCCTGCTCACTTTTATTTCACGCCTATAGCCTTTCTAGCGGCTACCAGGTGGGCTATATTTAGGCTGCCTCCCTCCTTTGACAACTTTCGCGCTAGAAGCAGGAACTTCCAGTAGTATACTCCAGACGTCAAATAAGATTTGTGAAATTATTTGCTACACTTTATGTTACACATACTTGTACGCAAGTCATAGAATCTCCAAAACTTCTTTTCTCCTTTAATTTCTTTCCTTCCCCCCCCCCAACCCTCTCTCTCTCTCTCTCTCTCTCTCTCTCTCTCTCTCACACACAAGTTTCCCTTCAATATTTCGCAGCAGAGGAACGACCTATGTTACACAAAGTATTCAAGATGCGAAATCCTTCACTATTTATAAAGAAATTATGTAACCAAAATAAAATATCAAGTGTTACGTAGAATTTGGCAATGAAATTGAATTGGTAAGTATAATTCCAAGTGGCATATTAATGGCAAGCATCAGAATCTAATATATTTTCTCAGTAGTGGTCTGAAATTCTGAAAAGCCCATGTAATGTAGGACACCCGGGGATCTGAAACCAAAAAGGCCATATGAAGCTTTGCAAGTAGGATCTGAAACTTAATTCACAAGAGATAGAAAGCCAATGATGTTAGCTAGGAGCAACCAGCTAAATCATAGTACTGGTAAAGTTTCGTGGCAATTTTTGACTGAGCTACCAGCCAAATTCTGAAACAATTCTCGGTTCGCTAGTAATAAGCATGAAGGGGGGCTTGCCTCCAATCTCAATATTATTATTTGTCTACCATAATTCAAATACACAATAACAGGGAATTTAGTGTGCATCTTGGAAGCCAGACACCAAGGGAAACAGATCAACTGCTGTAGCAATAAATTAAACTAAAACAATCTATATCTTTAAAATGTATAAGCACTGCAAAACCACCGAAAAGAAATCAGAAACAAAATGTAGTTACCTTAAGATGACCATCATGTGCAATCAACAAATTATCAGGCTTCAGATCACGATGAACCACGCGTAAAGAATGTAAATATTCCAAAGCAAGCACCTGTCGACAATTTAATCTCAAATTTACATGTTGACAATGACTTAAAAGATAAAATTGCTCCCACACAACAAGCACACTTACCACTTCTGCAATATATACGCGAGCAACATCTTCATCCAAGCAGCCTAAATTTCTCAATAAAGAATACAGATCTCCACCATTCAGGTATTCCATCACAAGATACAAGTTTTCACGGCAAGTGAATGAATAAAAGAAGCGAACCTGGTTCATTTGACATTCAAGTTAGAACATGGCAACAATTTTTATGGGATGGTAACATTTTGCTAATTAGGCCTATGCGCTCACCACAAAAGGATTTCGAACTGAAATTAAAATATCACGTTCTGCCAAAATACTCTCAACAGCATTTTTACGGATCATATCAGCCTTTTTAAGAACCTGAAAAATTAAGCATTAATATCCAGTACATAAAATAGAAATGTCTGCATAAATCAGATATAAAGGAGGTACTTTTCAACAAATATTATTTGTATTCGTCGAAGGTTAGGATTGTGATATTTTGTAGGACTACAGAGAACCAACAAAGTGTAGCACAATTGATCTTAAGTGGTTTGAAGATAATATGTACATATTCTGTTTCTCAGTTCTTCACTGTGTTTCAATTTATATTCTTTCATAAGGGCGATAAAATCATCAAGGATTTACTTGCCTACGTGACATGTATGGAACAATAATGAGAAAGGATGTCAGTAAAATGAAAGAATGGACAATCAATCGCATAACAGAAAAATTATATGTAACCTGATGCAGTACAGAACAAAGATGAATCTCAACACACGCATAAAAGTTGAAATTGAAGTACAAGTCTATGAATAAGACAATGGGATAGATATTATAGGGGAACACTTTGCAAATGACGAGTATCAATGAATTTATTTTTATTTATATTTTTGTGATAAGTCTACAAGTACATATAAAGAGCGCCAAAAGGGGGGAACCCCAATGTCTTGTGACAAGTTTAATGGACTTCTCTTTTTCTTTCTTTTTCAACAGCTAAACATAAATCAAAGGGAAGCATGTCATATTCGCGGGTTGGCCAACACGACGTTTTCCTTTTCCTTGCAGGTAGTAATTATCCGTTATTGACACAAATTACATCTCTTGTTACCAAGTGTCACTGCACAAAAATTGTTACAGACCATAAATCCAACTCTCGTCTTTGCTCCGAGACAAGAGGATAACAAGTTACAAATTCTGTTTCAATAGTGTATTTCTTTTAAATATTCAACACAACAAAGCCTTTTTATCCCAGGCTAGTTGGTGTGGGCTGAAAATAAATCCAACATATAACTATAAATTGAAAATCAAGAGTAAAATAAGTAAATAAATGTGATAACCCGGGATTTCGAATAATCCGAATTTTACGAATAAATTTTTTTTATTAATATTAATTATCAATTTAGTGACAAGTAATTGTGATACGAGTTTAGAGAATGGGTCAATTTGTGTATTGACTAATAAAATTAGAGTAGAGTTGTGCTTAACAGCTTTAGAAACACTAACCCTAAGTGCGGATAGGGATTCGCTAGAAGTTATAATTTAAATAATTATATTAATATATATGTGTTTTGTACGGTATAGAATTTTTGATCAATGATAGATCGGATAAGGTTTAATATTAGTAAACCCTAATAAGAGGTTAGAAACCCTAACCTCAAGATTAGAAACCCTAACGCACAGTTAAAAACCCTAATCTCAGGTTTAAAAACCCTAACGTGCAGTTAGTAACCCTAAACGAATGCTGTGAAACCCTAATTTCATATTCGGGAATCCTAAACTCTAAATTAGGAAACCCTAATCCTAATTAGTAAGCCTAAAGTGATTAGTAAACGTTAATATAATTAGGAAACCCTAATTATACTTTAGAAATATTAAATTCTATTTAAAACCCTAATTTTATTTTTGAAAATCTAATTTTTTTCTTTTTAGAAACCCTAATTAAAAAATTCTAAAATTGGAGTTTGTAAAGCCTAAGGGTTAGAACCTTAGGGTTAAATCCTAAGGGTTTGGACAATTGACCATCATGCCATTAAAATTACAAAGAACAATGACCAAAATGCCCTTTATGGGATTTTTATTAGATTACTTGTAAATCTTGATAAATTTGTAGTAGGTGACCAACCACTTGACTTTGTGACTTCAAAAATCTCAGAAAAGCAGCAGCAACATCAGATCTAAGCTACATATCACAATATATAAAGATTAAGAGAGAAAGTGTACAAACTTTACCATTTTGCTCACTTGCTCTCACCAACTCCCTCTCCCACTAGAAGCTCCGAATTTAGCAATTGAATCAGTCCTAAATACAGCCCTAGATCAACCAATAACAAATTGGAGAGCCAAGATCTAAGATTATTCAAGAAAACGTATAACCCTAAATTTATTTTTTTGATCTTGTAGGCTAATAAAGTTTTTGTGTTTAAGTGTTTAATCTTGTGTTATAGGATGTTTTTAGATGATCTATGATGATCTATCATAGATCCATAGCATCAAAGTTGGTAAAAATCGAAGTTTTCAAAACTATTCTTGAGCTCTAAAGGTCGTCTGACAACGTAATGTCAGGGGCTGTAAATCCTTGTCTGTTAGTGTTTTGTGTTGTTTTATGTTTTGGATCTGTAATTTGGTATGAGGTCTTTAATCTGCAAGTGGTGTTATAGCCATCAGATGTATAGATTTTTTGTTATTCATGGTCAAAGAGGGTTGACCGAGCATGACCAGTCACTTTCTGGGTAACCCAGAAAGTGTAAAACTGGGTCTGACAAGATTTTTGAAGGTCCGGATTTGACAGATGTTATGTTATTTGTTATTGTTGTTGTAATGAAAGTGTAGCCTGTTGTCTGGACTATAGCCAAATGCCTTTAGATACCTTAAATCATCAACGGATTGAGCGTAACCAGTGGTCAAACTAGGCATGTTGGTCATGTTTGGTATTTCTCGAAAAACCCAGAATCAATGAGCAAGTTCTCTGACCGACGTTGACCAGGATAAATCTGGATGTCTGGCTATTGTTGAACTGAAATTTTGTAATGTAAATGTACCTTGTCATGAACACTATAGGTTTGAACAATTAGATCTCATAAATCATAACCAGACCTTAGAGATAATCGAGCTCGAATATGACTACTCGAAACTGTCTGGGTTTCTGGGTTACCCAGAAAACCCAGAACAGACCTGACAACGATTTCAAATGCTCGGTTCTGGACTCTGAGTTATTGTATGACCAAGTTAGTGATTGATTATTGTAGTACTACATGTATACAACACGATCACAGTTCAAGTTATCCCAGAAACGCATTACACAGAGAATTAAACATGGTCAAACGTGCACCCTTGAAACTGGTCTGACAGTGTTCTTGAGGCTCAAGAACACCTAAGACGACAAAAAATGTCGCTAAAGGGCTATAGCGACGGTTCAATTATTTTTAATTTCTGATTTTTTCGAAAATTGATTAAAAATAGAAATAAATTATAAAAATTACCAAAAATGGTTTTAAAAATCATTTTAAATTCTGAAAAATAACTTTTAATTATTTGGGACATTTATCATTAATATTTATAATTATTTGGATATTAATGATATTTAATTTATTTAATTAGTGTATTAAACAAATTAGAGGAAAATGATTTAATATTATAAAAAATCATTTTAAATAAGAATAATGTATTTAAAAATATTTTGAGTTAGAAAATGCGACTTTTAATATTTTTAGAAAATTTTCATTAATAATTTAATATTAATGATATTAGACTTATTTAATTATTAAATTAAATAAATAAGTTAAAAATGATTTTATTGATTTAAAAATTATTTTAAATAAGAATAAAGTGTTAGAAAATATTTTGAATAATAAAATATATATTTCAATATTTTTGGAGAATTCTCATTAATAATATTAGATTATTTATTTATTAAAGTAAATAAATGAATTAAATGATTTTATTGATTTAAAAATCATTTAAAAATGAGAAAAATATTTTAAGTTATAATTAATGACTTAATATTTTGATAATAATTTCATTAATATTTAAATATTAATGGTAATGGTTTAAAAATGATTTTAATTAATTTAAAAATCATTTGAGTAGAATATTGTTGATTTAAAAATAGTTTAAGTTATTAATAATAACTTTAATATTTTGACAAATATAACATTAATATTTTTATATTATTAAATATTAATGATTATAAGATTATTTGATAATTAAATAATTTAAAAATGATTCCGGTGTTTGAAAAATTATTATAAATTATAATAATTGCTTATAAATTATTAAAAGCTTCCGAAAAATATTATAAATGATAATTGACTTATCTAAATTAATATTGAAACTTAGAAACCGAATTTACTTGACAATAAATGTGTTAATTGTCGGATAGGGTGACCAGGACACCAAGAATGGACCGAAGTCCAACCAGACCGAAATAGTTAGACTTGATAAGTGTTTATATAAGTTATAAACACTGATGTGACTATGTGGTAATGTGCCTAGAAGAAGTTTGACTGTGAATTACAGTGTTACATGTTATGAAAGATTGTGCTAATTGTGAGACCGATATTATTGGTTATAGGTCTTACGAACGCAGATAAATATTTTGTGTAGCTGTAATCAGCGGAAAAGGCAAGTTCCCTAACTCAACCTTGAGTTATATTCATTCAATTATTATAGTGGTTAATTATTGCTAATTATACCATGTCCAGGGATTTATTGTTGAAATTGAATTACTGATTTGGAAAATATATATTCGTAGAATAACTGTTATTGGATATTCATATCCGTAGAAGCTAGAATTGGCAGTACAGATAATACCTGTTTATTGTCAAATTATATTGAAAAATGTCTTAGCTAATTATTCTGGCTAGACGAACATTGTTGAAACTTGATAGGTTCGAGAATAGAATTCAATTATTATTGACAAATCGATGCCAATTATTTCGGCTAGATCGAGAAGTAAATAGAAATTGAAATCATTGAATTTCGTTAAATCTTGATTCTGAGACTGAGAAGAACAACCTTTTATACAAAGGGAACATTTTGATCGTATATTCGATCCTTGCGCGCGGCTTAAGTATTATGCATAATATAAGGTATAATAAAGCTGATCACTTTATATACTTGCAGAGGGGTATGATTTAATCTTTATGGTTATCTGATACACCTGGGTATATCAAAGTATAACTTTGATAGTTACTCGAGAAGAAAAATTCAAGATCCAATGGATCACTCAGCATAAATCTGGAAAACATTCCACTTTGCTATTTCTAGAATATAATTCTTGATTATTTATTTGAATATCGTAGAAAACCTTGGAAGCGTTGTACTCTTTCATTATTGAATTATTGTAGCGTAGAATGTGAGAAGGCTTGATATTGATTTCTATACCTTTATCGTATGTCTTAACTTGCAGGCAAACTCGTTGCTCACCCTTGCTAAATAAAACTTTTCAGCTAGGGACGAAGTTGCAGAAGGTGCTACGAAGAAGAACAAAGAAAAAGGCATAGTGATAAATTAGTATAATAAACATTATTATAATTATGTTGTATTATAAACCCTTTTTGTATATCTAAGGGGTATTTCTGTAACGTTAAGGTTAGTGGACCTAGGACTTATGTATTAACAACATATGTTAATGAATTATGTATTCCTATTTATATGTAAATGGATAGTTAAATGTTATTATATTATGGATCGTGAGCACCAAACTCGGGGGTCGGGTAATCCGGATTTGGGGGCGTCACAATAAAAATAAGGATATAGATAAGATAAAAATACATCAAAGAGTGTTAAAGACTACTCGGCATCTAAATACGAATTAACCTCCTTCACTCCTTCCCATCCAAGACCAAGGACTGTAATATTCCTCTCCTACATGCCTCTTTATACAACTTTGTCTCAAGAAAGTCTTCGTCTTCCCTCCCTCTTTTTACATCTTCATGATAAAATATACCTCTCCTTACAGATGTGTATACAAGACGACGCTAGATATGAAAAAACCACCTCAACTGACCACCTCAATCAGTGTCACTCCAACCATCTTTTGAATGTCCTCATTCCTAATCATGTCCAACCTTGTATACCCAAACATCCACCTTAGCATTATCATCTAAGCAACACCCATCATATGCACATGTTGCTTCTTGGTAGCTAATACTCAATTCCATATGATTGGTGTTACCGTTGTCCTATAAAAGTTTCCCTTCAACTTGATGAAATATTACAATCGCACAATAACCATGATACACGCCATGCCACTTCAGCATCCTACTCTAACCTTGTGACGTATATCCTCATCAATATCTCCCCCCTTATGCAAAATTGATCTCAAGTATTTAAATACATTCTTTTTAGGCCTACCTCGATATATTCACACTGTCCACATCTCTTATTCTAATATTGCTGAACTCGCACTTCAAAATATTGTTTTACTCCATCTTAATCGAACCCCCTTTGCATAATACTCCAAATCTCCAACTTAGTTTACAAAAGAAATCGAAATTTTATTGGAATAGGGAGAAAATACAAAATAGTGTAGTACATGTATTTTTATTATGAATTAAGTAGTTAGTGTTAAGCATCCATATACTTTTTATGCGACACCTTTTACATGTGTTCATAGAATAAATTACTAACTAAAAAATGAACAAGAGTTCAGCGTAACATTGATTACCATAATCCTTAGTACCCCCTCTATCCCTCCTTCCCAAAATGAGGTCTGCCAATAACACACTTAAACGTTGATAATTTTTCCCAATTAGTACTACTAATAGTATTCATTTAAATTTCCCAACTACTACTAATAAAAGTCCTAAAAATTTTAATTGAAAAAACAAATCAAAAGGAATAATGTCCAAGTGTATCTTTGATCAAAACAAAGGATGCATAAAAAGGTCAAAATACAATGGAACTCTCATTTTTATATTTTTACAGTAACTACTGGAAATCTCACTTTATGACTTGGATAGTATATGAGGCTGAACTGGAAAAATCTTAACTTCACAGCATGCTTCTGGTTTGTAAATGTTTCTACAAAGCGAATATGTACAAGCACTGGCAACATAGTTTTCGTTCAGTAAAATGTAGGAAAAATACACTGAATTAATATTTCTAGGAAATATGTTCAATATAATAGATAATGATGATGTGTATGGTCTGGTCTGGATACATGTATGGTTAGACTTATAATACATGTATGTTGTTGGAGTTAAGATAGACATTAGAACCTTTTCAAATTTCATGGGACGTGCATTGATAGTTGAAGATACATTTGAATTGATACATGTAACATGAATATTGGGGTTCATGTAAATGAATTCAATAAATTAGGTTCATGTTTGGAAGCAGGTCTCATGTAGCCTATAAATAGTCTTGAACTTTGATCATTTTGATGCAAGTGGAATGGAAGAGTTCTAGATTGCTCTCCAAAATCCCATTCCTCTTCAAGTAAAAAAAAAAAAAAATATATATATATATATATATATATATAACACACACATATATACACATATATATCCGCTTTCATTTTCTTCATATTTCTAGATAATGTATTTGGATTAATGGTGATGTATCTTCTTCTATTAATAAAAGCAGAGCAAAACGAGGGAGTTTTTTTGGTGTTAACACTTAACACAAATAGTAAAGCCTTTATACTTTCCAATTTTACCCTTTAATCTTCTCACTTTTATGTCTCCCATTATCTCATCTCCTATTATTTAGGATCACATCCTCCCACTTTTAACACACACGTAGGTGTGTGATGCAAAAACTAGTATTAATTAATGGAATGTATTTAGATTTTAGAAGTGTCTAGAACCTATAAATAGTCTTGTAGTAATTGGGTCATCATGTGAACAAAAAAAGTGGAAAATATGGAATATTCTTCGAATGTCTTCTCCTAAAATTCACTGCCTCTCCCTACCCTCTTCCTCAATTTCCAACAAAGTGGTTTGCAGCCAAGGTGAAGACAAGATGGCTACAAGAAAATAAAGCCAAGGTAGATGACCTAAGATTTTCTTTTCTTACGACAGTAGTCCTCTACAGATTTTGTCCTCTCCATTTCTCTTATCCAACCCTGGAATCCCTAATTGTAACTCCTGATGTACAATACTTTAGTCCTGCGCCACACCTACCCAACCTCCTGAGAACAAGAGGGAGTATTTCTTCAAAGGATATAATCCTAATTATTCAACATAACTTTTGACTGGAAAATTTATGGTCTCGGAAGTGTCCAACCCCCTTCAGGAACACTGACAATCTCTGAAAACCTTAGTTAAGTTTGGTGACCAACTTAAAATATGATCCCACTGACATATAACGAACTTAAAAAAATATATATATATATATATATATATATATAGAAAGGAAAAAAAAATTGAAGAGACTTCACTATTGACATCCCCACATGATGAATGAATTCTGAAGATACGAAATTGTAGCACAAAATAATTAAACAACTCTAAATTTTCACAAGGAGAAACAGATATGTTTTAGGAAGCATCTTTAATCAATTATCAAAACTATAACAGGAAAAACTCCTTAATGAGATCCAAAGCATAGTGGTGATATTAGCAAGAGGTAATAGCAAGACTATTAAGGTACCTTTATGGCAAAAAGATCTCCCGTAGTTCTCTTTTTTGCTAAAAATACTCGACCAAATGCTCCGCGACTGATGGGTTTTATTATTTCAAAGTCATCTATAGAGGTTCGGTCCTTGCTAGAATGTATAGGACTGGTTCTCAAGCTACGTACTACATCATCTTCCAAAGGAGCATCTTCATCAATTACAGTAGAAGTTATATCAACTTTGTCATCATCAACCAGCTCGCAAAGCTGCAAATACTTCTCCCTGGAGGATCACAACAATTACATTTCAACTTAAGACAAAATTGCTGTTTTTATTTTCTATGGTAGGTCAAGGGCAACAGTTTTGCATCAAATGCCCCTCTTCTCAATCATATATATTATTTAAGTTTCTAGAGAACATTGTTGGGCAAGAGTTTTAGGAATAAACAAAACTCTCCATTTTCAGATTACCTCAAACAAAAGGTGGTGATATGGTGTTACAATCATGCACAGCTGAGGAGTCGAGAGATTTTAAAGTTTGATACGAAAAATTAAATGAATGCAACAATAAGAAAAGAAACTCACCTAATCAGGTTCTCTATTCGGGCTCCAAATGTCTCCACGGTAAGAGCATCCGACTTTCTGCGGTCAATGACAACTCTCAAATCCTCCAGACAAGTAAGCAAGTAAGGCAAAGACCGATCATCTTCTAAGGGTGTATTTGAAGCACATCTAGCAATATCGGCGAGTTCATTCATCTACAACATCAAAAGACTTTAATAGCATGGAACCACCAATAGTAAAAACAAAAAATTAAACAAATAACAGTCATTTATCAAACATAATACCATCAAATACATATTTAAGGACAGTCATATAACTTTTCAATACAAGTCAAGATAAGGTATATCCGTCATTATGACATATAAATCGAAAAAGGGCCAGAATACTTTGATTTCTTTTGCGTACTTCTAGCCTTATTCAGTTATTTTTAGCACAATATAGGATGGAAGAGTACACTAGTTATACAAATTCTACATACTTATAGTGTACAAACAATACAAAAAGTTTTTTCTTTTTCTCTTTTGTTTCTTCTTTTCTTTTGGTTTGGCAAATGAATCCATGGACATGATCAAAAAAGGACTTTATGGCATAAAACAGCCTCAAGTAAAAATGACTAATAAAACAAACTCATAGTCATACATAGCAAAACATTGTCTATACTTCCTTAGTCGACCTTTGAGCTACAAAATACTTCTCCATTGGGTTTGAAAGTTCCACATGGATCCAAGTCTTTTGTATGACAGAAATCAGTGCTAAACAGCACAGGAAGAAAGCACCAGCTAGGACAAGCCAAATATACTGTAACGATCGAGAAATTTTGTAATTAAATTTAAATATTTATTGAATTAAATAAATATTTTAAATAATTTATTTATGGAGATAAATAAATAATTGATGAATTGTGATGTAATAATTTAGTTGAATTTGAGGATTTAATTTAATGAAATAATTCATTTAATATTTAAGAAAATAATTAAATTAAATAAAATGATGTTCTAGTTTAATTTAATAATTAAATTAGATATGTAATGATTTCTTAAGCATAAAGTATAATTATAATGAAAATTATAATTATTATAATTATAATTGTAAGTTATTTAAATTAGTTAAATGTGTGACAAGTAAAACTATATAATATAAATATTATTAAAATAAACTAGAATGGGGAGTTTGTGTATAGCCAAACAAGGCTTTGTGGCCTTTGGCTTATTTTAACTGACGCAACCTATTGGAATTTCTTACCTGACGTACGTGGGAGAGAGACCAAGGCCAGTTTAAATGTTACGCGTATTATTCCTAAGGACTAAGAACAGAGAAACAGAGAGTTTGGAGAGGAAGGAGAAGGATTGCTAAACCTTGTCACCATATTTTGCTAACATACAATCAAAGGACTAAGGGTATTTGGCGAATGGTTGTAGTAATTGTATAGCTTACGCACGAGGCAAGTTCCCTAAATTCATTCTCTTTATAATGAATGCAAGTTTTATAATTATGTTTACCTTTAATTATCAAGCAAGCTTTCTAACTCTAATTTATCATTATGCAAGTTCTCAAATCTTATATTTAAGTTGAGCAAGCTTATTGATTCCATCTTGTTTATGATGATACGAGCTCTTGTATTATAATTCTTTACATCGAGCGAGTTTCACATTCTTAACTCTTGTTGTTGCTATTCAAAGCATAAATTGTTTACATTCATTGTTCCGAATGGGTTTTCTAACTCTTTTGGATGTAGTACTTTGTTTATACCATGTCTACTCAATTGTACATTGTTATTGTTCAATCTTATCTTATTGTGTTGAACTTTCGAATAACCCTTTATTGGTTAGACTAATCCATAATTGACGAGTGTTGTAAAATTCTAGAATCACTGATAAGTTAGTTCCAAACTAAATTTTTTTTAGTGCCAAAATCCTAAAGTCAAACTGAGATGAACAACCCTAACATAGGATATTATGTACGCGTAGCGTTTAGATGTTTGTGCACAATACATGGTACAAAAGGCTGATCCCCCTAAGTACGAAAGTAAAAGTCTGTATAGTCTAATGACTGTTAAAGGTTGAAGTAGGAATACTTAATAACCTCAGGACATAGTTCATGGTCTTAAAGACCTTCAGATATAAACCTCAAACTTGTTTTTTCTAGTTTTGTCCCGAAGAACAAGTTCTTATTTAATCAGTATTCATTACTTACTTTAATGTTACTGCTATTATTATCCTTTATATTAGTGAGCAATTGTTTGCTCACTCTTTCAATTAACACTGCAGCTAAAGTTGAAAGAGTTGATGAACCGTCTTCTAGCAAAGGAAAGGGCAAGATGTCCAAGTGATGAAGATTTATTTGAATTACGTTATAAGACTTATGTTATTATGTGACGTATTCCGCAGACTTATGTAATAGTTAAAAGTTAGATTACCTGGGAATGTTTTAAGTTGATGTAACCCTGTAATGGGAAAGATTATTGTTTAAGTTATTTAAATTATGTCTTTATCCTTTATTATGGGTAGTTAGATATAATAATTTTGGATAGTGAGCACTAAATCCTGTGGGAATGGAGTACCCGGATTTGGGGGTGTCACATATACAAAGCACCAACTTTAAAAACATACGTATGTACAAGCAAAGCAAAAAACCTGCCAAGACTCGAAGGAAGAAAGAGCTCACTCCATGCATTAGAAGCAGAAGAAAGAGTTCGGCATCCAGGGGTCACAGACCAACCATAGAACGGATAGCCAAGATACCAACCCACCCCGTTTTTCTGTGGGCCCTCTTCCAGCAGAACAGTTACAAGTTTATTGCCCCAAACATCCAATGCTATTGAAAATTAGTAGCATTAATGAATTTCTGTTTCCCCCAAAGATAAAATCTGTAACTCAGTGCATAGCATCAATGCCAACACAGAGTGAGGATCATCTAAAAATACTAATATGATATCTGGTTTCAGTCAACTATTGACTTGAAAACAAAGATCAGCTATAAATCGATAAATTGTTAATATATGGTAGAAATGACCTAATGTAGTAAGAACTATCACATCATAGTTGAATTTTCATCATAATCAGAAATCAGAGACTGTTTCTTCAGAGGATTATGCAAAGTATTTGGTTCCTATGATTGAGGCTCTTCAGAAGAACCAGACTTGGGAACTAGCAAAAGCACCTAAAGGGAAGGCACCCCAAGAGTTGAAAATGCAAGGTACAAAAGCAAGGTTAGTTGCAAAGGGATATAGGCCTATAGCAGGTACAAGGAATGTGTTCTCCACAGTAGTAAAACACAGTTTCATTCGTATATTGCTTGCTGTAGTTGCTATGTAAGGCTGCGTGCATTTGGAGTTAAAAGAATTAGATGTTAGAAATGCTTTGTGCATGGCAGTTTGGAAAAATGGATACATATGTGTTAGCATGAGGGTTTTCATATTGAACTTTGAAGAAAGAAGACCAGGTATGACTCTTAAATAAATAAGGAACTACCACCAAGACAGTGGTATAAGAGATTTGACAAGTTTACGCAGTATGTTGGATTTTGAGGATCCAAGTATGATAGTTGTGTCTATTTCAGGAAGGTTCAAGATGGGTTATTTATAGATTTGTTGTTCTACGTTGATGATAGGTCGATTGCAGGAAAAGATATAACTTCGATTGAACATTTGAAGGCATAAGAAAGTAAGATATTAGTGATGCCAAAGGCAATTAGGCAAATTTAATAAGTTTTAGGGACTATTTAGTTAGTTAAGAATATTCAAGTAAAGTCGAGTCACATGAATTGGAAGGTAGTTATGCTTATTAGAGCAAGGTTCAAGTTAGCGATGAAAGTTACTTGGTAGCCTAACTCAAGTATAAATAGAGGAGCATGGATGGTTTAAAGTGGTCTCATATGAATATTGTAAAGAACATCGTTTAGTCAATTATTATCTATTGACAATACCTTTCTCTCCAAGTTTCTCCATTTTCATTCCAATTCCTCCATTGTTACTTTGTTCTAGCACTAAGTTGAGCACCAAATCCACAGAATCCCACCATTTCTTCACTTACAAGCACTGTCGCACATCAAACTCCTATAACTCAAAAGTTACTTAATCTTGATTTGCGAGATTTGATTTAGTCAAGCTAACCTAGGTTAGGCCCGAGTCTTGACAAAATTTGAGAGGAAATATCTTGGGCAGCCAAGAGGATTTTGGAGATGCAATATCTCAGGGACAAGATAGCAAGTTGTACTTATCTTTACAAAAGTTTGTTGAGAAGGTGTTACGTCGTTTTAGCATGAAAAATGTCAACCAGTTTCAATTCATCTTATTGCTCACTTCAAGCTCTGTGGCCTTAACACCTCAGACATAGGAGGAGATTGGTTAATTTATTATTTTTTCTCTCGAGTAAAACATATATTAAAAGAGCATTTTTTTTATTGATAAAACATGTAGTAAAAGAGCATCACAAGGGGACGAGGAAAGCTCCATGTTCCGGGCAGATGGTAGCATTACGTATGGCGTGGTATGTACATGTCCAAATATTCATTCCACAGCCAGCAAGTATATTTAACGTGTATGTCTACTAAAGAAAGCTCAGGTGTTCACAAATATTTTAGAGGTAATACAAATAGGCTTTCGGAGTTCAGAGGGCATGATGAGATATTAATAGGTTTAGATTCAGACTATGCAGGGATCTTGGCAGAAAAATATAACTTATAAATAGGTTTAGTCTTGTTAGTTGGGCAGTTAGTTGGAAGATACGTTACAAAATACTGTTGTCACATGTACAGCAGAAGAAGAGTATATGTCTGCCACGGAAGCAGTGAAGGAAGCTAAGGTTGTACCGAGAGTCCACTTAGATGATCAGGTGACAGTCGGAGTACTATTCACTGACTAGGGATCAGATTTATTCTGAGAGCACAAAGTTCATACATCTGTTGTATCATATTTCATTCAGGAAATTATCAATGATGTTACTGTTTACTGTTTAGGCTTCACAAATTGGCATCACACACAACCCAGCTGATATGATACCCAAACCAAAGTCAGTTGCCAAGCACAAGTATTGCTGGTGTTAGCCGCATATTAGGGGCCTTCTACGAAGTTGGTTGAGAAAGAGAGATTTTTTCAGTACTATGTGTTAATGGAGTGAGTTTAGGTGGAACACTCAGATTTCTCAGTTTAGCTTTGGTATGATTTTATTTTTCTATTTTTTTATTTTTTTTATAAAAGAAGAAATTTTAATAATAGAAAAGAAACACATAATTGTTGTGCTTTTCTCTATTCTATTTTTCCAGTTCCATTGTTTGTTTTAAATATATTAATAGTCATAACAAAGAATTTCATTTAAGGCATTCTGTATATAAGGAGGGAGGACAATTAAGCATTAATGTTAGAAAATGACTCTCTTAAGGTCACCTACACTTGAAATACCATTACTATTTGGTTTTCTTTCTTTACTTATATACATAGTTCATATAACTATGCAAACAAACACATACACAAATACATGCCAAACTCAGGTTTCTCCATCTCGAGTGCGTCATACAATTTTGCTTGCCATAAGATTACCATCATGCATTCACACAAACTAACAAAACATATATTTATATAAAAATATACATGCATGGAATCTGTGACTATACAAAATAACAATTCCTAAAAGGAAATGGTATTGATATTGCCATCTATAATGTAAAAAAATTGATTCAAATAAATGGTAATTCTATCTACAACAGAAAATGGAGATGACAGGAATAAAATGAGTTGTTTAGACTTTGAACTACCTGTGGAAGATCATCATGTTCAGAGTAAGAACCTTTTCCAGCCAATAGTAAATCAATCTGGCTGGTCCTTGGTGTCAACAACGGAGATCTAGGAGTCATGCTACCTCCAGATGATGTAGTCATTCCTTGATCAGACTTGGGACCAAAACGCGTCTTACATGACATGGATGGCAGACACTTAAGGTCGTCCATAAAAACAGAATTATCAGCCTCAGGAAAACAGTCGAGCATATCTTCTGAGCCTCTGCGAGACCAGTCACTGAGTTTCGGAGAGAGGAGATCAGACTCTTCAGTAACACTTGAATTTGACACTTTAGCACCATCAGGAGATCCAACTACATGTTGGAAATCCTTCTGTGATAATGACTCCATCAGCTTCTCAAGAGTTTCACCAATTCTCACGAGGCGCTCGTCAACATTTAGACCCTTTTGATCACATCGATCGGCAATTGCACATATTCTGGAATGGTCTTCCACATGCAAAGTGGGAACCTCCTCCTCACAAATGCGACAAATTATTGAACTTTCATCAGAAATGTTGGGCTGATCTCCCCAGTGACCCCAAGAAAATTTATGTTGATGCTTGGAGAGATTTAAAGAATGACCGTGGGAATCTTTAGCAGGAGGAAGTTCTAGAGGCTTGGGAGTAGTATCCATATCAGAACTACCTTTATTATTATTTAGGATCTTCAAAGGTTCCACCTTTTTATCATTATTCTCCTCCTTCTGTGGAGCAGCTTCTTTTGGGCTTTTTACTCCAGGAGAAGGAAACTTCTTCCAAGAAGCCATCCTATCTCTGCTTGAAGGAGAGTCTAAGTTCTTTGTAGTTTCCACAGCAGGGGGAGAGAGAAAACTTCCAGGTTCGTCTTTCTTCCATTCTAGACCACGCTGCTCCTGACTGTACGACTTCCTTGAGGCTGCTTTTGAAGCCATTGCAGCACTAAAGCCTGTGCCGTCATCTATTCCTATGGCTAAAGGAATCCGCTTATCCACAGAATGCAGGGATTGACGAAGCTGAAGAAAATGTTCATCCTCAGCAAATCCACTCTCTTTGTGGAACTGCAACAATCTTGTACACCTTGTGAGAATAAAAAGCATTCGAGTATGAAGCTGTTTCAGAATACCCATGGGAAGCTCCTGACGCCTATCATCCAGTTCTTGAACTATGCCTTCACACTGCAGCCAAAATTCTCCAGGTGACGTCATAGCACAGCTCCGAGCCATGACCAGTAGGTCCTCAATAGTTTCCTGCCACTCGGGATGACTTTCTGCATTCTTGTCAAGAGTTTCAACCAGATTTGCTGCAAAAACATGCAGATCAGAGTCTACTTCTTCCTTTGCTTTGTCAAATTTTGCCCGTATCATCACTAAAACCTCCTGTATGCAATAGAGTGGTAAATAAGAGTAGATTAAATTAATGAAGCAACATATTATTCTGCAAACAAACACAACTAGAAAGCGATACCAAATTACCTCCAAGTTATTTAAGCGTCGAGGCTTCCAAAATGGAAAAGGTCTTACGCCTTTGGAATTCAATTCATGGGAGAAACTTTTAATATCAGCGGGAAACCTCTTTCTTGGTGCACTAGTAACACGAAGGATAGCTTGAAAGCGGGGTGATTCAGATTCCTTCGGGTTTTCACAATCATATGATGCCTATAAAAGCAGATAGCCAGATACTCAGATAAGTAAATAATTACTAGAATGCAGGAAGTAAACTAAAATAAGTAAATGAATTGGCATTGAAGTAATCATATTACCTTTGCCTCTGGAGTACAAAGTTCAGAATTCCTTAAACCCCCAGAATGGCCCCATGATGAATTGAGACGCCCTATTGAGATAAATCAGAAAATCAAAACCTAAGTATATATGCTTATATAGCCATCCATTCAAATAATGCAATACCACAATCTTGGTCTTCCTCTTCCCCTAGCAATACTGATTGTGCACCTCTTTGTTTCTTTGAGCAAAAATAAAGTTAACAATTGTTCTCAATCTATAGCTGCTACTTTTCGACCTGACGATCTCAATACCGTGTTTATTCTTTCTATTCTTGTTTCTATGAATAAGAATTTGTTTATTTTTAATTCTCTTCTCTTGACCTATCACCCACATATTAACTTAGCGCCTACCTTTTTCTTTTTTTGGTATTAACACCTAAATGTCAACACATAATTTTACAACTTCGGCTGCAGCTATCTAACACTATACATGTGGTCTTGGTAGGTATTAAGGTATCTTTGTAGAATTTTCTTTCCAACTTTTGAACATCAATTAATCATGTAATTTGTCAAACCCACTTTTCCACTTTACCCTCATGCTTCAACTCTACAAGCACATCATTTCCCAACCTCTTCCTCCTCCTTAACAAATAAGGCCTCGCCAATATTCACAGCTTCCCCATATCTATTACAGCCTCTACTAAAGTTTCAATCACAGCTTCCCCATATCTATTACAGCCTCTGCTATTGCTAAAGTTTCAATCACTGCTTACCCATAACTGTTTCAGCCTCTACTATGCTTTCAACACGCATTCAGTTATGGTCCTACTTCTCTTTTAATCCACCTGACTCCAGAGATTCTTTCCCAACGTCTAAATATGGCTGACTACTAACCTAAATGAATTATAATATACTACCTCCATCCCATAATAACTGTCGTTTTAGAAGGAATTTTTTTTCCCAATTTATTTGTCGTTTACAACTTTCTAGGAGAATAAATTATTTATTTTCCTATATCACCCCTACCTTCTCTCATTGTCCCAAGAAATTTTCTTCTTTGTATTAATAGTTTTCAACTTCCCATAAAGGGGTATTGATGAAATTTCACACCAATTTTAATTAATAAATGATAGTACTAAATGACTTTCTTAATCCATGTGCATCAAGCTAAAACGACAGTTATTATGGGATGGAGGGAGTATCACATAAAACAAAAAATTAAAGATTAGTGAAAGAAGCTAGATTATGGGAGAGGCTAGAAATACAAGAGAACGCAAGTGGAAAAATCATCCAGGGGTTAGTGAAGCTAGTAGTAGATTATTATTAGAGAATAGCATCCTTTTTAAATTAGATTACCTAGGATTTTACTTAGCCTCCATGTATTAGGTTTTCTACATAAGTTGATGTTAATCTCAATACTATGATTATTAAATGATGACTGATATACAAATTGCACGCCAAACTCTACATGCTCCGTGAGGTTTGCACCCTAAATTTAAAAACGTGTCTACTTGCACTCCAGCATTCATTTTTTGAAACAAGTTACACCCTCCGGACTTTTAACCGGTCAAAAGCGACTGAAAGTTCCGGTCATCCAACTTTTTGAAGGGTAAAATAGGGATAATGGATAAAAAATTAATAAAAATAGCAAATAAATTGTAAACTCTAACCTTAAACCTAACCCAAATACCCAATTGATTTATCTCTTTCTTTCATCCTCAGCATATATGCAAACAATTATACATGCACATCCCAGATCTTTATGTATTGAACTAATGTGTGCTGGTACTTCAGCCATTAACAACCCAATAAAGGCTCATACACTAGGCCATTAACATCCAAAAAAGAATAGTAAAGTGCACCCAAATTGCAATCTCAAACGTTGGTCATCATCATTTTTATTTCAACTACTATCCGCAGCTAAATAAAGACATAAATCCAGTCAAACATCTCCACAAATCTCCAAGAAGCTCTACAGCATATCTGGTTTACCCGGACTTGTGGAAAAAAAAAAGTTTCAGTTTGTTTGTGCCGAAAAGGAATTTGGTTGCCATCAATGAAGTTGAGGGGCACCACTTGAAGCTTCTTGCTGCTGCCATAGGGGAATGGTAGAGAGAAGGAAGAAAAAGATTAGGGAGCTGAGAATCAATTTTCCATTGTAGGACTTTGGATACACCAGGCCATTTCATAGATGTATGTTCACAAGTAATTTTTGTTTGCTTAAGTAGATATTCTTTAATTTGATGTAAATTGGGTATTCTTTTCTGTCCTTGATAACCAAAGCCATGGAAAGAGACAAAATAGAATAAAGAAGAAGAAAGCACAACTGAGGAGAAGAAACCCATATTGGAGTGTTTTTTAACTTTTTTTTGGTAAAGCTCTATTAAATTCTTTGAAGGCTTCCACCACAACCATGCCTCATATTGTTAATCACTAGGGAGAATGAGATGCAGGAGACGAAGAGAGAAGGAGACAAACAAAGATACGATTTTGGGATTTTGGGGATTAGGATTTTTTAGGGTTTAAATCTCACTCTTAGCTTCTGAAGTTGGGATTTAGATATTTTAAATTTTTTTATCTGTTATTTTTATTTTACCCTTTAAAAAGTTGGACGACAGGAACTTTCAGTCACTTTTAACCGTTTAAAATTCCAAAGGGTGCACCTTGTTTTGAAAAATGAACGGTGGAGTGCAAGTAGACACATTTTTAAATTTAAGTTGCAAACCTCACCAAGCATGTAAAGTCTAGGGTGCAATCTGTATTTCAAATGATTGATATTATTAAATTTTAAGACTTGTGCATGTGGCTTTAAGCCAAATTATCTCCTTTAATCTCGATATTCCTTCCTCCATACTTGTTCTACATCACAATCTTTTCCAACTTTTCCTAGAGTATAATTGATGAACAAAGCACAAATTTACATCAGCACACAAAAGAAATACATACAGAACATATAGGGGGAGATATATCAAGTTGTATACTCGTGGAATAGCAAAAGAAGATTTAGTACTGATAGGAGATTATTTCTTTTTAATTAGAAATATGTTTTAATTCATCTCTTCATAGTTATCTATCATCTAGGAAGCATCGTTACGGATGTGTGATATGAATGTGTCATACGAATATGACACAAAACGCGATATGGCAATTTCAGAGTACAATACATTAGGGATACGTTGAAATTTCATATATCTTTTAAAAGATATACATGTATGCATATATAAATTATATAACATAAACAAATGCTCATTTAAAATTGGGATAACCTCTTCATTAGTCCCCAAACTATAGTTGATTTTCACGTTTGGTCCCTTAACTATTCTTTTCACGTATTTGATCCTCAAACTTTATAATTCTACAATTTTCGTCCAGCCATTCAAAAATAAAGCAATTGAAGGAGAATAAAAATGAAAAACAACTATAGATTGAGGACTAAATGTGAAAACAAATACAGTTTTGGGGACTAAACGTGAAAAAACTACTATATTTTGGGGACTAACACATAGTTTGAGGAGAAGACAAAACGTGAAAAACAACTATGGTTTGGAGACTAACGAAGAAGTTATCCCTTTAAATTTCTAGCACCTATTATAACATAATCAAAAGGTAGGAACTCAACATTTGAATCAAATATCATCATTTTCCTCTAGTTCTAAGACTTACATACTACATCAAATTAATCATTACATAGTGAAAATATAAGAATCAAACATTACATCATCTAAAAGATTATTATCATCTCTGAGTCACAAGACACAAAGCATTTTAAGGTAAAAAGAAGATGAATCAAGCTAGTTCTAGCTCTATCACTGGCAACGTTCGAAAAAGTGTTCGAGGCGTGCGCCTCGAGGCAAGCCTCATAGCGAGGCAAAAGATTTCTGTTGCGAGGCGATCGCTTCACTGGGAACTAATGAGTCTTACGCTTTATTTGGCTGAGGCTTACGCCTCAGAGCGTTGCACCTCAAGGCGTCGCGAGGCGTGGGCCTTGATTTGGCTTAAAAAAAACCCAAGTATAATATCAGATCAATTGAAGGCTCGCGAGACCTCACCAGATAAGTACCGACTACAGTTCTTCCGTCAATTGAAGGCTTCGTGCGAGGCTACGTCGACTACACCAGGTTTTCTTCTTCTTCTTCTTCCTCTTCTTCCATCTTCTTTTTTAATTTCTGTAATTTTTGGATGTCTAAATATTGATTATCCAGTGACTTTTTTTGTCCTTTACCTTCAGCGATTAAACGTGTATATGGTTTACATTGGTGCAATTTGTAAGTCGGACCAAACTGGAATCAAGACCAATTTATTTTGGTATATTATAATCTATGAAACTAAAACATATTAAAACTGGAATCAAGACCAATTTTTTTTTTGGTATATTATACTGGTGATTGTGTCATAGTGTCATGTACCTTCAGCAATTTTTTTTTTTTGTATCTCTTTACAAATTACAATCATAAGGAGGATACTGTGCAATTTGTATATTTTGTAACATTCCATTTAGTTTATGAACTTGTGTTGATCATCGAGTATTCCAGTGTTTGAAGGTGAATTATTTGCACCTGATCTTTCATTGGCTACTCGTTAATTAGAGTGTTGGAGCAACAATTAAAAAAAATACTCCCATGAAATAGAATGCAAGGCTTAATTATATGCCTCTTATTATAATTGCATTCCTTTAGACTTTAGAGTGTGTGTATACAAGTGGCTACTCGTTAATCATCGTGTTGTTGAATCCGTTGGAGTAGAAAATTTAGGTAGCCAGCAACAGCAGCAACATCTTCAGCTCCAGTTCTAATTCCAAACATATGTCCTTAAGCATTTTGATTCCCCTGCATTTTGTATCTGCTTGCATACAAAAACTTGAGCAGTATTAAATTCTATCAATGTTAACATGACTAGTGTTGTCCATAATTTTGTTATCAAAATGTAATTATAATTTTTTTGGGACTTTTAAGTCTTCAAATCGAGGTTTCCGCCTCGCTCCGCCTCAAAGCTTACGCCTCGCCTCGTCCGAAAAAAAGTCTCGTACCGCTTTTAGCTTTTTCGAACATTGATCACTGGACAAAACACAATATAGCATCCAAGTCCCCTTTCATATGAGGAAGTATCCCTAGACTATCCGGTAGTACCCAAAATTAAAAATATTAAAAATAATAAAGTTAAAGTATCAAGAGTATGCAGAGTATCGGTGTCCAATATGTATCTGACACGGATATACCGACCTCCAAGATACACCGGCCTCCAAGCAGTGTCTTTACTTCGTAGATCATGCAGTCCAGCACGATTGTGAGAGTGTATATACAGGATACTTGTGGCATGGCACACAAATCTCTTAACATAATGTTTTGATTGTTAGGTGGTAATTCTATCCTAAGGTTAGGTGGTAATTCTCTTCTTAGGTTAGATTCATGCATCCAGATGTCACTCTAACTGCAGTATTATACTGAGCTACAAAGCATTCCAATTTGCTAGTTCCCTGTATAAATTCAAAATATATATGCATATACAGTAAACACAAATAAAAGTTGTAAAGGAGGTACCTGCATCGGAGGATGAGGATTCAGCATTCTGAAGCCGAGACCGGACCTGAACATGAGGACTCTGGTCCCTAGACGGCCCACTCTCAGTTGACATACTATCAATAGAATTATTGCTACCATTATCAGCCCAACCAACAAAACTAACATTTTCCGATCCAGAATCCTTTTTCCTATGATCAGCCCCTGCCTCCTTATGCACACCCTTGCCACTACCAGGACCCGAAGTAGAACACAAATCATCATTTCTAGGTTTAGAAAGATTACTAGCACCAATTGCAGTCCCTTTACTATAATTATTATTATCTCTATCTCTATTGCTACTAGTACCAAATCCAAAAAAACTCTCCTGTGGCAATGGCCCAGATCTAGTCTTAATCCGATTTAACCCCAATGAAGATGCTAAAATTGGCGAAACTGCGGCCATAACTTCCGCCCCTTTTTTCGGCTTAACCACCACTGGCGACTGAGCTTGAGTTGGATTTGGAGTTAGATTTGTTTGAATTTTACTGGTACTACTACTACTCACTTTGATTCCCTTAACATCGTTCTTCTTTTTATCTTGTTTGACTTGTTTCTGACTAGGAGAGATTTGCTGCTGTTGATCGTCTTTCAATTTGCCCTTCTTCTTATCAGATCTGATGGGCGAATTCGAGTTGGAACTGAAGGATCGAGGACTGTTATTGGATCCATCGGGACTGGAAGTGTCAGAGGAGGATTTCTTCGAAGAGAAGAATCTGCCTTTGAACACCATTATTATGAATAGGATCTTTGATTTAGGGTTTCAAATTGTTGATTGATCCAGTTCTAGCCATATAAATTGATGAAAGAATCACTGAATTAAGTGAGATGAAGTGATGAATGCAAAGTAACGGACAGAAAGAAGGGGCTCTGGTTATCCTCAACGTTTGTAGTTTGAACCAAAAAGAAGAGAATATGACTGCTGTGGAAATGCGAATAGTGGTAACAAGCCTAATATTTAAATCGATAATTTTTTAATTTTGTATAGGTGCACGAATAATAAATACTTTATATTTTAACTAGTACGCACACCCGATGTGAATGATTGTAGATTATTATTTTTAATAAATTTATTGATATTAAAATTTTAAAAAATATAATACAAGAAAGATAATAATATTACAAATATAATTTTCCCACCAAATTTGAAAGTGTCAAGTATTTTATTTTAGTTTATTGCAATATGTGATAACTGCCTAAAAAATAAACCACAGATAAGACTCGTAATTTATGTATTTTATTATCTATGATTTTGTCTTTTTAATTATATTAATTTATTTAATTAATATATTTTATTTTATTTTATTTTATAGAATTTAATATTTTGTTACACTAAAGTCAAAATCTTGATGATCAAATAATATTTAAGGCTCCGATTTATATAAAGAAAAAGCTAAAGAAGATTCATACAAGGAGAATGAAGAAGGTCGAACAATCTTGGTGTGCAAGTTAAATCCAGTGAAAAAAAGAAAATTTTATCTAGAACATTTTTTGAAATAAGTTGATTGTGTTAGGAATCTGTATTTAGATTAGAAGGTTGCTTCATTAAGGGGGACATTGATTAAAACATTCATAAGATTCCAAATGTATATGATTTGATGATAAAAGACTTAAAGTATATTTGTATGCATAAGTTTTGTACAAGGACTTAGAATAGAACGATCAAACTTGTTTGGTTGATATTTAACTCGTCTGTATATGTAATAGATAAGATTAATTGTAAAAGTTACTATGCATGTTAGTAGTGTAAAGGTCGTTAGCAAAGTAGCCTGTGACGTCCACAAATTCAGGTACTTGAAACCCGGACTCGGTGCTTCACGATACCATTTCTATGAGCGGAATCATACAATAATAATAACAATAATATAGATACCAAACTAAATTTACATATGCATCAAAGTCTACTCCCAGGTACGTGACCTTTAAACATTCATTACATCATAGATAATAGATATCATTGTCTTAATAAACTTTTAACTATTACACATAATATTATAAAATTCATTCGAACAGTTTTCCTTTCCCCTTGTTCTTGCCTAATCCTTCGGGTTGATCATACTTAGCTGAAAACATTTAAATTTAAAGCAAGAATGAGCATTTGATTGCCCAACAAGTAATAGCAACAATAAATATTAACTGAAAGAATAAAATATTTTATTTGAATGACACTTCTACAACGAATCAATAGTTGTGAAATAAGTTGAACCAATAATAACAACATATCAATTCTATATCAAATTTTTAAAATTACGTATTGACTATAACTAGAAATTAGTCGACAGACTATAAACATTGTTTTCTATTTTCGAAAAAGTTAAATAGAACTTCATCTGTAAACCGTCATAACTTACAGGCACGGGGGGTGATCAGCCCGTTATACCCCTGTATTGATCAATACTACATGCAAGAATAATATTATCATTCATCTTATCCACCTTAGGTGCACAAAAGTTTTTTCATGTTCGGGATGTTCATACTTAGTCGAGAATCCGAACCAAAACAATCTGATTGGATACAATAAAGTTCTATCTTGTTCAATAATATTTTTAAGTTTGTGTTTAGCCAAATCAAATAGCTTAGACGACTTTTAAGCCAACGTATACATACTGAAAACCAATAAGTATGTATCAACATGTGATTAAATACAATGATTATCCAAGTGGGGACACTTGTATAACCATATTTAGCACTAACGAACAGAATAAATATCTGGATTATGCACTAATACTGTGTTGATAAACAATGATCGGATAATTTAAGAACTTGTATGAATACAAAGATTGGATACATAATCAATAACAATAGAGTTAATAATCTTGCACAATATTATGATTCTGAAACTTTCTTACTCATGTCCATTGCATAAAGTAAATGCAAAGTTAGGATACTTGTCATTCTGCTTACAATAACATAACTTAGATTAATCTTTTATATCGAAACCTATCATTAATAAGATCATTTGTTCGATTAGAATAATGTATCATAACACATAGTATTGTTATTTACAGTTAGCACATAACCTAATCACGTTGTTACATATTTTAACAGTCATTGGTTCACAAACAAACAATTATCGAGTCCAATTATATAAGTCTAGATCAATTTCTGAAATATTTCGGTGTACCAACGGCTTTATCGGGTAATTATCGAGTCTAAAACTATATTCTGTAGTTCAATATTTGATTAGATAATTTAAATATCAGTCATATTATCTTTCATAGCTTTATAATAATTTTTAAATAGTTATTATAATTTATCATGATTTTTCAAACATCGGAATCATTATTAAATGATTTAAATATTAAATAATTCTATTATCATTAATGTTTAATTAATATTAAACTATTAATGAAACAATTGTCAAATCATTAAAGTTATTTATAATAATTCAAAATATTTTTAAAGTGTTAATATTACCATTAAATGATTTTTAAAACATTAAAAATTATTTTTAAATAATTACCATTAATATTAAAATATTAACGTATTATTCATCAAAATATTAAAAGTCATTTTTTTATAACTTAAAATATTTTTAATACATTTATACCCTTTTTAAATTAATAAAACTATTTTAAAACTATTTATTTAATATAATTATTAAATAAATTTAATATCATTAATAATAAATTAATTAATAAAATTTACCTTTAAATATTGAAAGTTATATTTTATAACTTAAAATATTTTTAAATACCTTATTATTATTTAAAATAATTTTTAGTATATAAAAAACTATTTTTAATTAATTTATTTAATGCATTTATTAAGTAACATAATTATCATTAAAATTAATTTATTAATGAAATTCATCACAAAATATTAAAAGTCATTAAAAATAACTTAAAATATTTTCTTATATCATAATATAATTTTAAATGATTTTTCAAGTATTAAAATTATTTTTAAATAATTTATTTAATATAATAATTAAATATCTTTAATATTTCAAAAATATTAAATATTTATGAAATATATTAAAAATTATTAAAAACTAATTTTCAGACTTTAAAATAATTTTTAGTAATTTAATTTGTATTTTTAATAATTTAAAACTAATTTTCTCTATTTAAAAAATTAAAATAATTAATTTCCAAAAAAATTCGTCGCTAAAGGACCCTATAGCGACGAAATTGTTGCTATAGGTGTTCTTGAGCTGATCTTGGCCAAACCCAGAACATCAAACTCATTATCAAGCTGCCTACTTTGACCAATCGTGGATCTTAGATCATACGGATTCAGAGTTAGTATTTATATTTATGTTGTAGTATACATGTAATACTATAAACCACAAATCGATATCATGACTAAATTAGAACACAATTACCAGATCTAAACTACAAAATTTGTTGTCAGACGTGTTCTTGAGGTTCTGGGTTGCCCAGAAACTCAAGGGTCCTACTTTCAATCATTATATCTTGCACTACAGGTCTGCTTTATGTGATCTAATACTTTCAGTGTGTAGACGACATATAATTGAAGAGATATAATACATAAAACACATATAACATCAACAGAATTGCTAGATACATGCCGGTCAAAGTACCTTCCCGGAACTATTCTTAAACATTTTTGGGTTTTCCAGAAATGTTCTTGAGTAGTTTCGTCTACCCATATTTGACCATCACTAAATTTGATTCTGCTGAGGATCTAGGTGATATAAAGGCTTTAGTATGTAGTATGCATGTCAGTCTACAAGTATAAAACATCAACATGGCAAAATAATTTAAACACAGCAAGATCCATGGCCTGCAAAATTGTTGTCAGACTTTTTTGGGAAAACTCTGGGTTTCCAGAACAGCCGGTCAATGCCGTTCAACTCACTTTGACTCTTAATAACTTGAGTTCTAGACATGATCTGACAATTATTCAAGCTCCAGAACAAAGACCACATGACATAGATCAGATTCATAACATAAAACAGATCAAATCATTAACAGAGAAGGATCTAAGGCGCTTGACATTCGGATGTCAGACAACAATTTTCCAATTTTCTAGATTTTTGAAAACTTCATTTTTGAGCACTTTGATGTTATAGATCTGGGATCTAACAATCCAGATCACTAAATAACATCTTATTACACAACATTAAACAACAAACACTACTACAAAATACTAAATAGACAACGCTTAAACCACAACGTTTTTTATAAAAACGTTGTGGTATTTTTTTTACAACGTTTTTAAAAAAAACGTTGTAGATATATATGCAAAAACGTTATCTATTTAAAAGAGAATTTTTTTAAATTTAATTAGATAACGTTTTTTTTAAAAAAAAGGTTGTCTATCATACAAAACACGGAGCTACTGAACACTTAAAATTATAAAACACATATATTCTTTTTCTCTCCAAGGCTCGTCTGTTTGTTCCTTCTCTCTTCATTTTCATTCCTTCTCGCTAGGGTTTTCGCAGCAGCTGCCACGGTTGAGAATGAGGGGGATCGGAGGAGGAAGAGGAGGATTTAGGGACGAGTGAGGAGAGCGGTGGAGCTGGAGGACAGGAGGAGGGGCAAGTGGAGGGGATGCTATCACTCTTTATCTATATTTTTCTCCCATTTTGCCCTAGCCCGCTCCCACTCTCCAGGCCAGATCTGATATCTCGATTTTGTTTATCTCCTACGGTTTTGTTTTCTTCCTCGCTGTCGCCAGCAAGGATATCGCCGGCGCCGTCCCTCTCTTCCCCGTCGCCGTCCCTCTGTTCTACCGTCGCCGTCCTTCTGCTTTTGTCTCTCTCAAGCTTGGTACGTTTTCCCAATTCAATATTCCCCCAATTTTTCCCTAAATATATCCCTATGAACATCTGTAGAAGCCCGAGCTGTATGCCTGGGTAACATCTGTAGAAGCCCAACTGCTGAGGGTGTATTTGTGACGCCCCCAAAATAGGTATACAACACCCATTCTGAGTCGCCAAATACATGGTACAGAAAGCAAACTACAACTTCAATAATACAATTATCGTGCAAAATACGACAACACATACTGTGAGTTTAAATACAAATATTGTCTTCTGGATAATATCCACACTCAAATAAATTCTCATTACAATTATTCAAACACTATTTTACAGAAATAGTGAGGACTGCTAAAACATCTTTCTAGAACCATCACTCCATACCCCGACTAGATCCTACTATGTTCTCACCTCCTGAGAAGAAAAATGGAACAAAAAGGAAAATGGTGAGCTCAACTAGCCCAGTAAAGAATATTATGACTAAGATAATATACAACAAATTATCGCAGTCTTCAACAGGAAAAAATCTGATAGAATATAATCGACAACAAGTTTTAGATCAACAACTGCAGCGAAAACAGCAAACCATTAGAAGAGTCAAGTAGAGAAAGAATTCTACTATCTTCTAAGATTTAAAAGTCCATCATCAATATTTTATCCATGCAACATCAATTAATAATCATCTTTATCCAAATATTCATCTTTGCACTACAGGCCAAAGATATTCATTTGTATCACCTGTCAGTCATGTTCATCTCAACACCTATTCATCTTTGCACTACAGGCCAAAGATATTCATCAAGTAATCATACATCTTTGTACTACAGGCCAAAGATATTCAGTAATATCATCATTTAGGACTGAGGATGATGAAAAATATCTTAAAGAGAATGAATCCAGTGAGACAGAAGGACAAATATTAAGGATTCGTATAACAGTTTATCCAAGATCAATAATACTTCATAATAATCAATTGTGAAGCAGAATTCAAAAATAAAGATCAAAACATGGATACAATCAAAGATAGTAACCATAATAGACATCTTGGACAAAAAGGAAAAATTTTATTTTTCGGTGAATAATGCCGTATTCGTAAATATACGTGAATAGTGCCGTATACGTGAATAGTAACCCCGACACAAAAAGTTCCAAATTTGATAAAAACTCATATCAATATTTTAGCATAATGATATTGAAGAAAATAATATCATTAAGAAGAAAATAATATCCCTTACCTCAAGATATCAATACTTCTGGTCGGAATACCGGTATAAGGCTGAAAGAAACTTGCTCTGATGAATAGAAACTCTTAAAGTATCTAAATACTCACAAAATACACTCAATAATCTAGAGAGAGAAAGAGAGAAAATTTGTTTCTGGTGTGATTTTCAATTCTAACTTAGCCCTCTATTTATAGAAAAATGTTAGCACGCCGAGGCAGACTTAACCTGCAACCTGATGGCTTTACCTGCTACTATTCCCACCCACCACATTTGAATAAAAATCTCAGCACATTTCTTTACCAACCAAGAGTGGGGCCCACCAATTCTAGAATTTTCCATCAAAATGATAAACTCTGAAAATTCAACAATTTCTGAACCAGTCATCTCGTAAAATTCATAATAAATCATACGTTCATTTTTAACGGTTCAAAATTTGTGGACATATACTCAACTTATATATGTATAACATATCCAAAAATTACTACGATCCAACGGTCGGATTAAAAATTATAACCCCCGCAAAATATCTCAAAAACCCTGATTTTTAATACCTCCATTCCGACAAAAATACTGATAAAAACCTCAACATTAACTCCTTCATTTTTAACCACAAAAATATATCCCTCATTTATATCCACATAAAATAAATATTTCCTTATCATATAAATCAATAATTAATTATTCACAAATAATATTACAGAATCACATTTATGACAACCAGGCCGTTCCCAGGAAAGAGGGGGCTTTCCAATAAGGATTTCTCCCTACTGGCGCGCAATTAGATGACCAAACCTCTCCTTAGACAGAACTTTCTAGACATTGCCAATAATGTTATCTAATAATATTATTCAAATAATATGAATTATTGATCTGATAATGGGAAATACTGTGCAACAACAATTATTGAAACAACAATAATATAAAATATCAACGCAACAATTATTGAATCAATAAAATAAAATATTGAACAATAACTACTGTAACAATTATTGAGTAGTGCCTTCTTACGTAAGAATCAATAATTGGTGCAATACCGTGTGCTACTGTATTTTAACCACCGGGTATTCCAACAGTATTAACGGTAACAACTACGCCGTTATTTATAAACAACTTATACTTGTCGTTTTCTTCATCCAATCGCTTTCCGTTATGGGGCCCACACAAGGCTGCGCCGTCGTACGAATATTCTCCGACAGCAAGAATATTCCACGACCAAACGAATATTCCCCGACAAAATTAATATTTTATAACCACTTGCTTATTTTGTAAAATTTGCACATTTCACCCATAACCAAAGTATTATATCAAATTAACCCCTTATTATTCACAATAATATTTAGAGAAAATTTGATTTTATTCATTAATAAGTTGGGGTCTTACAACATTCACATACTTGGTTAAGGAAAGGGGTCTTCATTCCAACTTTATCATCGATTCTGCTGGTACCATCGATTACCATGAGGTATATTATAGATACCCATTTGTGTGTTGTATTTTTCTTTTGTTTTGATAAAAATGTGTTCCCCAAATTACTTAGTAGTGGGTGGCTGTGGATAAATATTGGGTTTTCTTTTTATTCTTGATTTTATTCATTTTATGTGATAAGTGGATATTATTGATGTTTTATTGTTGAATTTGGATTCTCATTGTTCTGCCTTAAATATGAATTCAATTTTGATTTTATCCTAATGGGAATTGAGCTAGATGGTGAATGACACTATAATATTTATATATTTAAGAATTTCAATTGTTCTTTTCAATAATTTAAAACTTGTTTAGAATTGATATCAGTGACTCAGTCATTTGAACAAAACCAATAATGTTGGAATGACAGTAGAATTCAAATTAGAAGTGCAATTCAGTAGTGTTTCTAAATGCTAGAATTGACTGAAGGGTTCATACTGGTGCTTCATTGAGGGCTTATCTGCGCTCGGATTAATTTTATTTCAAATGAATAATTAGGCTCATTTTGATTCAATACTGAACTTGCATATACTAAGCTCCATGTACAAATGGTTCCTCTTATCATTTATGATTCCATTTTGTTTTTGTATCCAGAGCGAGTTTATTGCTGAATGTTATATGAGAAGAGCCTATATATCAGGTTTCACTGGTAGTTTTGGCATTGCAATTGTCACAATGCAAAAAGCAGCTCTTTAGACAGATGGGAGATATTTTTTCCAGGTTTGACATGTGAACACGTAGTATTTCACAATATTTGGCCATTTGTGGGATGCCCTGAGGACATTCATTTTGTTCTTATGATATACTTACGATTGTACCAACCTACATATTTAACCAACCGCATTCTCTTTAGTCTTTTATACATCATTTTTTCTATCCTATTTTAGGCTCTCCCAAACTAACTCAGTCTTCACTAATTCCATGTATTTGGCTGGACTTTCAGTGGTCAAATTATTTAATGCTGTAAGTTACTGTTTTGATTTGAAGTCATTTTCTTGATATGTCTGCCTTATCCAAGTTACTGGATTTTGATCTTACATCTTATTATATCTTATATACAGGTGAACAAGGCACAAAATGCTCAGAAAGGATTGAATCTTTCAAGGTCTAAAGATGCAAAAGGTATGTGGAAGTGTGGATACTGTATAATGCATTACTAAAGAACCTCATTGCCCTTACTTGATGAGATAGTTCTCTTGTTAAACTTATAATATGATAGTTCTCTGCTCTTTTTCGCTCACAAAACCAAAACCCTTTTTATTTCACGCGTCTTCATGGCTGATCCTGATCCAAACACTTCTGAAACAATCAGCCTCAACGACTTTCCAGATCACCTCCTCCTCCACATCATCTCTTTCCTCCATACACTCGATGCCGTATGCACCACCACTATCTCCCGCCGATGGCGAAACCTCTGGACTAAAATCCATTATCTCAGCTTCGATTTCGATCTCTTCCCTCCCTCCAATTCTCCCTCCTTTACCACCACTATCTCCCGCCGATGGCGAAACCTCTGGACTAAAATCCATTATTTCTTTATGTGATTTGTTTTACCTTCTGCAGTTGATCCCCTTTTCTGTTTTCTGTTTCTCTTTTCCCCCCTTTTTGGTGGGTGGGTGAGTGTGCATTAGTTGTGTGTCTGTGCCAGAGTAGAGGGATCTAACTAAGATCACATAAGAGTGGAGAGAGCAAAAGAGCCAATAATATATTGTACCTGGAAACTATGAACTGTGTCTTTGTAAGAAGGACAATTGCCATGCATAAGATTAAAGGAGGTTCTGGAATAACAGATATTGCAGCTTATTATTTCTACTTATGCTGATTAGTACTCGTCTTCATGTAGACATGTACCCATCCTAATTTGTCAGGAATGAATTTCATGCAGATCAATGCTGCTGGGGTTCTTTGTGCCATTTGCCAGGTGAAAATGCAGGATCCAATATTTCTTAGCTGTAAACATATATTTTGCGAAGATTGTGTAGTAGAATGGTTAGCTTATTTGCATTTTCTTACTCTAGCCACACGGTTTATGAAAATCTTGTATGTTTTTCCTTTTTTTTCTTTTGGAACATAGCTACCATTGGAAACTGTAATTTTGTCATTTTGAAATGGCTGCGGTATGCTCAAAGTGTGAATGAGAAGAGAGTTGTTTAAAGTAAACCTAAAAATGCTTCATTTATTCCTTCCCATTAGGTTATTCCTTAATTTCATTTATTCTCTGTGGTTATAACATTAAATTTATCGTGTATAACAGGCAGTGGATGTCCTTGATGATCATGCTTTAGTTGATCAATGATGGTTTTATTGTGTTATCTTCCTTACAAAGTTTGATTACTAGACAAAAGTATTTTGATGTGGTTTATTGTAGGTCACATCCATAGAGCAGCCATGTCCCATTGTAATGAGGGTTAGTATCTTGACTTAATAGCATAATGGGTTTAATGTTAATGACACTGTATATTCCTGTTGCAATAATATTAGATCTATCAGTTTTCTTGTTTTGTTTCAACTTTTTCTTCATTGACGCAAATGTGTCTGTGTCCTGAAGTCCTATGCTTACACAGATCAAGTGGCAATTTGAGGGAGGTTGATTTGATCAATGAGACACCCATAGCACAGAACGAAAGAATCCTTTCAAGGATGGCTGCCCTTTCTAAAACAGGTATGTGCAAGCTCTAAAATTTAGAACACCTTTAAAGGATTGGTAGGAGCAGGACTGTTGAAGGAGATAGCTGTGGCAGCTTTAATGTCTATAGCTATTGGCAGCTTTAATGGCAGCTTTAATGTCTATAGCTATATAAATGCTTTTTGCTGATGTTATCTAAGAGCCATATAATGTCTATAGCTATTAGCTGCTGGTTCCTAGGAAATGAATGTTCATAGCTTTTGACATTTTGGTGATTTCATATAATTTGTATAACAGGGGATTCAATCTGCTGATCACACAAGCTTCGCTAATATTGCTAATTAAATACTCCATTTGTCCAGAAAAATGATGTCTAGAGCCACCAAACTGAATGTGTACACGTCCTCAGTGATTTCTGACTTGAGGGTTCATAAAACTCTACCAGTGTAGCATTTGTATTTTTAATTCATGTTATTTCATAATCAATGCTTGAGACATTTAAAACTGTAAACAAATGGTATTATTGGGATGTATTTTGAATGGTTGATACATTTTGGTTTTAAATTTAAATGAGAATTTAGAACTTTTAGCTATATATCATGGCATTGCAGGTGCATTGGGAATATAGGTGAACCACAATATTTTTTTTTCTTTATCTACAATATTTTAAAAATGTTGTATAAATTGGTTAAAAACGTTGTCTGATATACTAAACTACAACGTTTTTATTCAGAAAACGTTGTGGAATCATACCTACTATAACGTTTTTAAGCATCTGTTAATTTTTGAAAAATAAATCTACAACATTTTTTTCCTAAAAAACGTTGTGTATTGTGCTTAACTACAACGTTTTTAAAACGTTGTGTAAGGGTGTCAAATAGATGACACCCTTAACCACGACGTTTTCTTGACTGAAACCACAACGTTTTTTCCGCATTGTCTATTTACTATTTTCTAGTAGTGAAAATCTAACATTAGATCAAAAGATTTTCAAATTCTAGGGTTTATACCTTTTCTAAGCCTTGATCTTGATTCTGACCTTCTGATCTGTTAATGGTAATCGTGGGGCTTGCTTAGGGGACTAATATGCTATACAATTTTGTCGGTTTGAAGAGAGAGAACTTAAGTTAGGTGTTTGGAGAGAAATGAGGCAAAATAATAACTTTTCTCTCTCTTTAATTCCTTATATCACTTGATGCAATGTATTTGGCATACAAGAATAGCTGAAAGCTGGAATTATTTAGCTCCTAGGTAGACTAGGCTTGTTAAGATTTGGAAAGATTTTCTAGCAATAATTCAAGAATGGGACAAAAAGGATAAAATGGTAATTTGGTTATCAATTTTAATGGTATTCTTGTCCATGGTACTTGAATCTAGGGTTTAATCACTAGATTTTAAACCTTAAAGTTTCTCAATTAATTTCTAGGGTTTGAAAAATTAAAATTAAAGTGTAATAAAATTTTAATTAAAACACACTAATTAAAATTAGAGTTTTTAATAGAAAATTAGGGTTCTTTAATATCATTAGGGTTCCCAAATTAACAATTTAATTTATTAAAATAATAATTAGGGTTTCTAATTTTAGCAATTAGGGTTCCTAATTAGTAAATTAGGATTTCTAATTTTAATTAGGGTTTTCAAATGTTAATTAGGGTTTTCCTAATTAACAGAAATTCTATAATATGCAACATAATTCATATAACCCAATTACTACCTAGTCTTGAACTCATAATTGAGTTTAAAAATTAGGGTTTAATAACTTGATAATAGGGTTTTGACATTATTCTCCATAATTGACTAACCATTAACAATACGTACATACTGTATATATTTATAACACTGAAAAATAATATTATATTTAATATAATATTATTATTCTTATTCATTGCTCAAAATCTCAAAATTAGGGTTTGGATTCCATATCTGATTTATCTTACATATATAACATTATTAATTAAGTTAAAATACTTAACTTAATAATCTGAACTAAAATTCATATAATAAAATAGTAATTATAATAATTCCAATAATCATTTCATATATTATTTAAATAACATAAAAATCATATTTTCATAAAAAATAAATAATAAAGACATTTCTACTATAAAATTAATTATTATAAGAATATACTTTATAATGATCAATAATTCTAAAATAAAATTATTTGAAATTATTCATGTAATAAATAAATTTTATTTATCACATAAATACATACACATTACTCGGCACATAATCCCTTCTTTAAAATAAAAAAAAATTATATGCAAAATTTCTCATTTATTTATATAAAAAATATCGGGTTATTACATTCACCCTCCCTTATAAGGATTCCGTCCTCGAAATCACCGTTTTAAAACTCATATATACAAGGGTACATAGCCTACGCAATCATTGCAAATAGATCTCGATCATAATTGATCGAACAATTCTTTAACTATTCATATAAAACTTGTCTATCTGGTTAAACGGAAGTTTGGTTTTCTAAAAGAACTCAAATTCCTCATTCAAAAATTTCTTTATAACATAATTCGCTATATATAGGAAAATCATATATATACGAAAATAAAAGTTATTCGAATCATACCTGGAGTTCCATTCCCAGCTGCCACAATATCCTGGACCGTCATGTTGAAGACTCTCTTGGTTGCTTTTGTTGGTTTGTTAGTTGAAGTCGGTCATGTGATCGCCAGAGTCCCGCTGCCTTTTCCCGTGGTTACACTCCCCGCCTCCATTTTCCTCTTTAGACAATCCTTCACCTTATGCTCCATCGGCCCACATAGAAAATACCCACTGTTCATCCTTGGGTTGGGGCAGTTAGGAGAAATATGGCCCTCCTGCTCGCACTTGTAACATACAAACTTACCCTTCAGACACTCACCAGAGTGATTCTTTTCACAGTTCCCACACTGAACTACCTGCTTCTTTCACACCTTCTTGTTTCACCTGAACATTCCCAGAAAAATTCTCCTTTCTTTTCTCACCCCTATTTCCACTATTACCTTCCACCTTCACAGCTCCTCCTACCTTGCCTTTGTTCTTTTTTTCCTTATTATAGAGGCTCATGGCCTCACTCCCCTCCTCGGCTATAATAGCCTTTTCCATGAGTGCTGTAAAAGTATTGATCTGCAACACCACCACCTTGTTGTAGTGCCAGGGTTTTAAGCCCAGCTCAAACCTCCTTGCCTTCCTAACCTCCGTATCAACTTGATGCGGAGCGAACCTAGCCAACTCATTAAACTTTGCGGCATACTCCGCAACAGTCATGTTATCTTCCTTTAACTCCAAAAATTTCACCTCCATCCTAGCCTGCATACTAACTGAGAGATAGTTTTCGAAAAATAGAGTTTTAAACCTAGCCCAAGTAACTACTCTTTCTTCTGCCCTAGTTTGATTTGCCTCCCACCAAAAGTTAGCCTCCCTTTTCATCATATAAGTGACAAAAGTGGTCTTTTGCCCCTCATTTACCCTAGCAATTACGAATGCCTTTTCTATCTCGTTAACCCATGTCTGGGCTTCTATAGGGTCAGCTGATCCCTTGAATTCTGGTGGTCCTACTGCCTTGAAGTCTTTAAATTTTGCCAAGCGATTGTCTAACTGGTTCCCTGCGACTGGTATTCCCTGCTGCATAACCTGAGCTACTATGTTTGCAAAGTTTTGCATCGGGTCTTGCTGTTGTCCCCCAGCGTTGTTGACAAATTCTTCTACCTTTTGATTTCGTGTTCGACGTCTTGGCGGCATTATCTGATTACATAAAATCATAAATTTAACTTACATTCTAAACCTTATTGTATAAGTTTAACATGTAACACGAAGTATTATACAAAACTTATTCCATTAATTAAACATAGATTCGTATTTATTAATTCAAAGTACTTTACATAACGTAACACATACTGCTATCCCTTTGTAACCACAAAAGTCGGGAATTACTGCGATAACTTACACAAAAGTTGAGAATATTACATTACACACGTACATTATCAAACATACATAATTAACTATTAATCCCACTTATTTCCTAAGTCACAGTCTTTCATCTTTTTTTCCCTTCATGCTCGGAGTTGCACACGATCTGTTGCTTCTGGTTCCCATTTGATCAATTTAGATTTTAAGCTTATCTTGTTCCTCCATAGTTTCCATTAATGCTTTTTGCAACTGACTGTTTAATAGCCTTTCTATTTCCCACAACTTTTTCAGAGAACAAATCTGGTTCCTCAGATTCTGCACTTCTGTTGATGCTTGATCAGCTCCAACTTCGGTGTCCGAATCACTATCTGTTAGTTCCACCATTTCTGGATCTGGTACTACGCTTTTCAATACCACCACCTCATCAAGGTTGCTTGCACTGTGAGCCTCTATTTCAGCTATTGACTTTGATATTGGCCCCTTCTTTACGATTTGAGGGTATCCTAATTCTTTTTCTCCTGACATCTACACACAAATTATCCTGATTAGCATATAGTATATATACACAGCAAATAATAACTTTATAAAAGTTATCTTTTATTTTATTTAACGATGAATTTATTTAATTCATCTCCTTTTAAACTCTATATGAGTTATCTGTATTTTTAACGTTTCCCTCTGTTCTAAGGTTATAGCCTAAGGTCTATCTCACCTAAGGTTTCTAACCCTAAAGCTTTGATACCAACCTATGACGCACCCAAATTCAGATACTTGAAACCCGAACTCGGTGCTTCACAATACCATTTCTATGAGCGGAATCATACAATAATAATAACAATAATATAGATACCAAACTTAATTTACATATGCATCAAAGTCTACTCCCAGGTACGTGACCTTTAAACATTCATTACATCATAGATAATAGATATCATTGTCTTAATAAACTTTAACTATTACACATAATATTATAAAATTCATTCGAACAGCTTTACTTTCCCCTTGTTCTTGCCTGATCCTTCGGGGTGATCATACTTAGCTGAAAACATTTAAATTTAAAGCAAGAATGAGCATTTAATTGCCTAGCAAGTAATAACAACAATAAATATTAACTGAAAGAATTAAATATTTTCTTTGAATGACACTTCTACAACGAATCAATAGTTGTGAAGTAAGCTGAACCAATAATAACAACATATCAATTCTATATCAAATTTTTGAAACTACGTATTGACTATAACTAGAGATTAGTCGACAACCTATGAACATTATTTTCTATTTTCGAAAAGGTTAAACAGAACTTCATCTGTAAACCGTCATAACTTACAGGCACGGGGGGTGATCGACCCGTTATGCCCTGTATTAATCAATACTACATGCAAGAACAATATTATCATTCATCTTATCCACCTTAGGTGTACAAAAGTTTTTCCATGTTCAGGATGTTCATACTTAGTCGGGAATCCGAACCAAAACAATCTGGTTGGATACAATAAAGTTCTATCTTGTTCAATAATATTTTTAAGTTTGTGTTTAGCCAAATAAAATAGCTTAGACGACTTTTAAATCAACGTATACATACTGAAAACCAATAAGTATGTATCAACATGTGATTAAAAATAATGATTATCTAAGTGGGGACACTTGTATAACCATATTTAGCACTAACGAACATAATAAATATCTGGATTATGCACTAATACTGTGTTTATAAACAATGATCGGATAATTTAAGAACTTGTATGAATACAAAGATTGGATACATAATCAATAACAATAGAGTTAATAATCTGGCACAATAATATGATTCTAAAACTTTCTTACTCATGTCCATTGTATAAAGTAAATGCAAAGTTAGGATACTTGCCTGAGCTGCTGCTTACAATAACGCAACTTAGATTAATCTTTTATATCGAAATCTATCATTAATAAGATCATTCGTTCGATTAGAATAATGTATCATAACACATAGTACTGCTATTTGCAGTCAGCACATAACCTAATCACATTGTCACATATTTTAACAGTCATTGGTTCACATGCAAACACTTATCGAGTCCAATTATATAAGTTTAGATCAATTTCTGAAATATTTCGGTGTACCGACGGCTTTATCGGGTAATTATTGAGTCTAAAACTCTATTATGTACTTCAATATTTGATTAGATAATTTAAATATCAGTCATATTATCTTTCATAGCCTTATAATAATTTTTAAATAGTTATTATAATTTATCATGATTTTTCAAATACCGAAATCATTATTAAATGATTTAAATATTAAATAATTATATTATCATTAATGTTTAATTAATATTAAACTATTAATGAAACAATTGCCAAAACATTAAAGTTATTTATAATAACTCAAAATATTTTTAAAGTGTTAATATTACCCTTACATGATTTTGAAAACATTAGAAATCATTTTTAAATAATTACCATTAATATTAAAATATTAACGTATTATTCATCAAAATATTAAAAGTCATTTTTTTATAACTTAAAATATTTTTAATACATTTATACCCTTTTTAAATGATTTTTAAATTAATAAAATCATTTTAAAACTATTTATTTAATATAATTATTAAATAAATTTAATATCATTAGTATTAAGTTAATATCATTAATATTAAATTATTAATGAAATTATCCTTTAAATATTAAAAGTTATATTTTATAACTTAAAATACTTTTAAACACTTTACTTTTATTTTAAATGATTAAAAATTATTTTTAAACTAAATTATTTAATATAATTATTAAATAATTCTAATATCATTAATAATAAATTAATTAATGAAATTTACCTTTAAATATTGAAAGTTATATTTTATAACTTAAAATATTTTTAAATACCTTATTATTATTTAAAATAATATTTAGTATATAAAAAATTATTTTTAATTAATTTATTTAATGCATTTATTAAGTAACTTAATTACCATTAATATTAATTAATTAATGAAATTCATCACAAAATATTAAAAGTCATTAAAAATAACTTAAAATATTTTCTTATATCATAATATAATTTTAAATGATTTTCAAGTATTAAAATTATTTTTAAATAATTTATTTAATATAATAATTAAATATCTTTAATATTTCAAAAATATTAAATAATTATGAAATATATTAAAAATGATTAAAAACTAATTTTCAGACTTTAAAATAATTTTTAGTAATTTAATTTATATTTTTAATAATTTAAAACTAATTTTCTCTATTTAAAAATTAAAATAATTAATTTTCAAAAATATTCGTCGCTAAAGGGCCCTGTAGCGACGAAATTGTTGCTATAGGTGTTCTTGAGCTGATCTTGGCCAAACCCAGAATATCAAACTCATTATCAAGCTGCCTACTTTGACCAATCGTGGATCTTAGATCATACAGATTCAGAGTTGGTATTTATGTTCATGTTGTAGTATACATGTAATACTATAACCACAAATCGATATCATGACTAAATTAGAGCATAATTGCCAGATCTAAGCTGTAGAATTTGTTGTCAGACGTGTTCTTGAGGTTCTTGGTTGCCTATAAACTCAAGGGTCCTGCTTTTAATCATTATATCTTGCACTACAGGTCTGCTTTATGTGATCTAATACTTTTAGTGTGTAGACGACAGGTAATTGAAGAGATATAATACATAAAACACATATAAGATCAACAGAATTGCTAGATACATGCCGGTCAAAGTACCTTCCCGGAACTATTCTTGAACATTTCTGGGTTTTCCAGAAATGTTCTTGAGTAGTTTCGTCTACCCATGTTTGACCATCACTAAATTTGATTCTGCTGAGGATCTAGGTGATATAAAGGCTTTAGTATGTATTATGCATGTCAGTCTACAAGTATAAAACATCAACATGGCAAAACAACTTAAACACAACAAAATCCATGGCCTGCAAAATGGTTGTCAGACTTTTTTGGGAAAAATCTGGGTTTCCAGAACAGCCGGTCAATGACGGCCAACTCACTTTGACTCTTAATAACTTGAGTTCTAGACATGATCTGACAATTATTCAAGCTCCAGAACAAAGACCACATGATATAGAACAGATTCATAACATAAAACAGATCAAATCATTAACAGAGAAGGATCTAAGGCGTCTGACATTCGGCTGTCACACAACAATTTTCTAATTTTTTAGATTTTTGAAAACTTCACTTTGTAGCACTTTGATGTTATGGATCTGGGATCTAACAACCCAGATCACTAAATAACATCTTATTACACAACATTAAACAGCAAACAACAAAATCTAACATCAGATCAAAAGATTTTCAAATTCTAGGGTTTATACCTTTTCTAAGCCTTGATCTTGATTCTAACCTTCTGATCTGTTAATGGTAATCGTGGGGCTTGATTAGGGGACTGATATGCTATACAATTTCATGGGTTTGAAGAGTGAGAACTTAAGTTAGGTGTTTGGAGAGAAATGAGGCAAAATAATGACTTTTCTCTCTCTTTAATTCCTTATATCACTTGATGCAATGTATTTGGCTTACAAGAATAGCTGAAAGCTGGAATTATTTAGCTCCTAGGTAGACTAGGGTGGCTTATCAAGATTTGGAAAGATTTTCTAGCAATATTTCAAGAATGGGACAAAAAGGGTAAAATGGTTATTTGATTATCAATTTTAATGGTATTCTTGTCCATGGTACTTGAATCTAGGGTTTAATCACTAGATTTTAAACATTAAAGTTTCTCAATTAATTTCTAGGGTTTGAAAAATTAAAATTAAAGTGTAATAAAATTTTAATTAAAACACACTAATTAAAATTAGAATTTTTAATAGAAAATTAGGGTTCCTTAATATCATTAGGGTTCCCAAATTAACAATTCAATTTACTAAAATAATAATTAGAGTTTCTAATTTAACAATTAGGGATCCTAATTAGCAAATTAGGATTTCTAATTTTAATTAGGGTTTTCAAATGTTAATTAGGGTTTTTCTAATTAACAGAAATTCTATAATATGCAACGTAATTCATATAACACAATTACTATCCAGTCTTGAACTCATAATTGAGTTTAAAAATTTGGGTTTAATATCTTGATAATAGGGTTTTGACATTATTCCCCATAATTGACCAACCATTAACAATACGTGCGTACTGTATATATTTATAACATTGAAAAATAATATTATATTTATTATAATTTTATTATTCTCATTCATTGCTCAAAATCCCAAAATTAGGGTTTGGATTCCATATCTGATTTATCTTACATATATAACATTATTAATTAAGTTAAAATACTTAACTTAATAATCTGAACTAAAATTCATATAATAAAATAGTAATTATAATAATTTCAATAATCGTTTCATATATTATTTAAATAATATAAAAATCATATTTTCATAGAAAATAAATAATAAAGACATTTCTACTATAAAATTAATTATTATAAGAATATACTTTATAATGATCAATAATTCTAAAATGAAATTATTCATGTAATAAATAAATTTTATTTATCACATAAATACATACACATTACTTGGCACATAATCCCTTCTTTAAAATAAAATAAAAATTATATGCAAAATTTCTCATTTATTTTTATAGAAAATATCGGGTTATTACATAGCCTATATGTATGAAGGAAAACATTATTAATATATATTTGTATACGTAAGTTTTGTAAAGTTCTTACAAATGATTTGATGTACAAGGACTTATATTAGAAAGATCAAATGATGTTAGGTTGATCTTATTGAAATTGATATGATGTATAGCTGATAGGATTTCGTTGACTGTAAGTTTCTCTGCAAATTTGGTGGTATGAAGATGCATCGCAGAGGTAATTCTATTCATGAAACATCAGGTGAATCGCAGAGTTCACTCCATCTCATAAGGAAAAGTTTAACCCGTAAAGTGACAAGATGATCACAAAGTTACAAGGCTATCACAGAGCTATAGGAGGAATCGCAGAGCTGTTACGCTTATCATAAATATCACTTCACAAAGTAATGACCAACTTACAAAATGATCAATGAATAGTAAGGTCAAATAAAGCTCCTTTAGTAAAGGCTGAACGTATAATACTCCAAGCAGACGCTGAATGAAAGTCATATCGTAAGATTACTCCAAGATCGTTCAGTGAAGTCAAAGATCGTAAAGTCAGCCTCAAAATCGTAAAACATTTTTTGTAAAACTGATCATAGAGCTAAAGGTAATTGTAAAGCTTACATGTGTCATGGATATAAGTTGAAAATCAATCAAGAAGAAGCTGATAGTAAAAGGACATACTCTGAAGATGTCTGAGTATAGTTCTCACCAGAAGGAATATCTAGAAGGACTCTATAAAGGTTACATTGTAAAGATACTCTGCCTGTTCATAAAGGTTGTAATAGTTTGCAGAGAAATCAGAAGTTCATAAAGCAACATCTGATAATATAAAGCTTTGGGAGTTAAACATATCGAAGAACTGTTTTCTGTATCCAAGAGCTGCTAAAGTGTTCGAACAGTAAAGAGAAATTTGTTATCAAGCCCATACAACATAAAGTAATTAGATAGTATAACAGAAGTTGAAGTCATAATCGTAGTGATAATACAAAACGTAAGTCTACAATTTCTATCACTCTACTATCAACAGACAGAAGAACATAAAGATGAGCAGAACTTATAGCTCAACTCCACGATTCTTAAGACAACAGATCGTAGAGCCAAGTCAGGTCTGACAATGGAATGTTGTAAGTAGAAGATCCCAAGGTGTTAAACAATGTATCCTTGGTAGAAATCAAAGGTGTGTCCACTGGCTACTTTACCGAAAGTGACCTGTCAAGGAAGTAGGTAAAGCTGTAACTTGATGTGACAAGTCCTGAGTTAGAAAGTATGCTGACACAAAGCTCTAGAAAGTCAACATTATGGATATCAAAGTATCTGAGAATTAAATGTTCCAACAGACACTTTTCAACGGGAAGATTTTAAAAGAGTATAAAAGACAATATCATTCAAAAACGAAAAGATGATGATGGGCATTAAACGACTAACATAAGTAAATGATCATCATCAGAAAAAAAACACAGTGTTAAAAGTAGAAAAACGTAGAGTAAGTATCACTCTACGATTAAAGATGTGTTTAAGGCTACCAAGTACAAAAAGGGAAGGAGATTAAACGTTATCTTGGCAACACATCATCAGACCATGAGAAGCGGATGAGTACTTGAAGAAGCCAGAGCCGCAGAGCCAAGGGCCAAGAGTAAAGAGCCAGAGAGCTACGAAGCCAGAGCCGAAATTCCAAGATAATAAAGGAAATGGCAGAGCTGAAAGCCAAAGTATGAAAAAGTCATGTAGTTGATGTTGGTGAAGTAGGAGTGGTAAATCAGAAGGCAAATCTCAAGTATCACTCTACATTTCCCCAAGAACACTTAACGCTAAACAGATGAAGATGTAGAGCAGAAGTCTACAACCCAACAGGTGTTCATGGTTGCTGTGACGTCCCCAAATCCGGGTACTAATCACCACGAACCTGGTACACCAATTCTATAACTATTGCGGAAGATATAAACATAAATTATTTATACAATAACCTTTATAACATAATCCCCAAGGTCGATAATCTTAACTTAGTACACACATTTATATACTATAGAACTTACAATGTTATTTGACTTTAATACTATTACAAGTTTAACTGTACCATAGCCCAATCCTAGAACTTGTCTTTGCTTAAGCCCGTGTCCGAAGTATTTGTCTTAATCTGAAATGTTTATCGTGTTATAGCAAGGGTGAGCAACAAGTTTGCCCAACAAGTTTAAGTTCAAAGAAAGATATATCATGATTGAAAGAATAAATAATAAGCTGACAAACTTTCAACAATATAATAATTGTGAAAGAACATGAATCAATTTTCATAACAGAATGACCGAGACAATACAAATGAATGGCCAATAATGAACATGAACAACTATAACTGAACCAAATGGTAATGAAGGTGATCAACCTTTCATACCTGATGAACATATACAACATGCACAACGTGCGAATCAACAAATCATAGACGTGATGTAATCAATAATGATTAACCACTAGTTAAAAGTATAGGAACTTGCCTGCACCGTTAATTACTGTTATGCAACCTATTTTAGCTTCAGTTGAAAGACCTATTATTAATAATATCGATTTCTCAATTAGAATAATATCGTCACATACACTACTGTTAATTACAGTCATTATACAACTTAAACACTTATCACATAATCAAATATTAGATTACTCCTTAAAACATCATTATTATTATCGTCCTTTGATAATTCTTTAATCACTATATCATATACATTATGATTTAATATATTATAAGTTCTTCTTTAAAATCTAATAAGTCAAATACTAATCCAACAACCTGGATTATCCAAACATACCAACCCAGTAAACCAGATTGTAATCTAGCAAACTGAATTCCAAATTCAGCAACCAGATGACCAATCCAGCAAACCAAATTGCAATCTAGCAAACTGGATTCCAATCCCAGCAACCAGATTGCAATCCAGCAAGCTGAATTCAATAAATCTTCAATTCAGTAAACTGTTTTTCAATCCAGCAAACTGGATTTAACAGATTTTCAATTCAGTAAACTGCTTTCTAATCCAGTAAACTGGATTCAACATATTTTCAATCCAGCAAGCTAGATTCATTAATTCTTTTCACGAAAATACCAAATCAATTAATTATTTTTCTATCCTTTGTTCGAACATATATACATATATTTCATACACAAAAATTTTTTTTCCATAATTTTTCAACTCCCTTTAGTAGTTTTCAAAAATCATTTTTAGTTCGTAACTTAAGAAATTAGCCCTATCATGCTCAACTCCAGAAATTCTCATCTCATGACATAAACTTATACGTGTTAACTTGAGCTTCCAGTTTAAATTTTGTAACCATCGAAGTTATAGAACTCCGGTTATAGCCGTTTTCGTCGAAAAATCCTAAAAATTGAAATGGGCATAACTTGGTCAATTTAAGTCGGAATGAGCTCATTTTTGGACAGTAGCTACTTTATATCATATATTTTCATATCCCAAAAGGTAGAAATTTATTTCACAAATTAAGTTGCCGAAACAGCCCTTGCAAAATCTTGGGCATTTTATTTTTGAAATTTCTACCTTTTTCTTACTTTACCAAAAATAGTCCATACGAAAATCTACAACTCTTTTTTCAGTGATTCCACTTGAAAATGTTAGAAAACTCATTATATTATGATCCCAATTTTTTTTAGAATTTTTGAATGTCAGAAAAATGACTAAACTATCCCTAGCAATGACTGGACCAAAACAGTCTGTTTCTCTTTAAAAGAAACGAAATTGTTTTGGCTAAAACAGTGACTACGAATTGTGTAATCAACATTTTTGACTGCTACCACTTAGGTTTAGTAGTTAACTTACATATCTAGCACCTCTCTTTGACAGATCGTAAAAATAAGGTGTAGATCAAAAACGGTGGAAATCCAAAGTACATAAAAATTTTATGGTTTATAAACTAGAAAAATCACTTTTTTTTTCTTTTGATTTCCAAACAATTCAACACCTAATATGGGTATATTTAAACATAAAACACTCATCAACAAGTAAATACAAGGTTTTTTTAGTTTAGAAACATAGATTCTTATTTCATCCAAACAAATTAATTAGAAGGAATAACTAGTTTATAGATAGATATTTATACATTTGCTTGATTTCCTTCTCCTTCTTGCTAAGTAAGAGATGAAGTGTGTTGATATGAAGATCAAAACTCCCTCCCTTCTACATCTCAAGGCTACCAAATTGCTCCTCTCTCTCTCTCTTAGTTTTTTTATAAGAATAAGAGATGAAAGAGAAAATAAGAAGAATAAGAGATGAAAGAGAAAATAAGATAGATTTTTTTATTAGATATAGATATACTATAAATGTCTAACTTCATCATCCTTTTCTCTTCTATGAAAATCCAACCATGTGGCCCTTTCTTCTCCTACATAAACATCCGGCCATGTGGCCTATTTCTCCACCAATTCTTGTTTTCATTTAATTGCTTTTATTTCACTCAACAAATGACCATTATGTCCTTCCATACTTGGATCAAGTTTTGGGCTTTTTAAATTTATTGCTTAGGCCTTTAACTAATTTGATTGGGCCAACACTTGGACTTGAAAGTAGTATGCACACAAGCCAATCATGTTTGATGATAAAGCATATACTTTGTAACAATCTTATTCATTTATTAATAAAAAGTATTAATTTATTAAAGAATTTTAACTATCTACATGATGTTATTTTATAATATATGATAAACTCATAGTTTTAAGCAATGCTTTTAGAATAATGATGATCATTCTAATGAGATCTAAATTCTTAGAAAGCTTAAAACTAAAATAGTTCCCAATCGTTGGATTACTAAATTGGGGATTAGTGAATCCGGATAGATTGGTACATACGTTACTTGCTCGTTGGATGAGGATGATTGATCTCATGATCATTTGTGTGGAGACACTAAAGTAAGTATGTAGGTACTTATTAGAGAATAAGTTCACTGAACGTGGCTCGCTAAGGAATACCTAATGGAGTTTTACTTGTCTGTCAATAGGAATTCCTGTAGTGATAGTAGTACAAGTGATCCTTAGACTTGAGATCATCATAGTATCTTGTGTATGAGATCATCATAGTATCTTGTGTATGATGAGTTATACCTTGACTTATTCCTTAAGACCCTTAGAGTATATCAAAGGGTATGCTTGGGTATAATAAGTTGTACATAGAGATAATGTATGATCAATAAAGAATCTACCACTTCTAGTAAAAGAAGAGAAATGTCTTATGTGATTCGATAAATGACAACCCAGTAGTCCTTGGCCAAGGCAGAATGAAATTAGAAAGGAGTTTTTAATTTACATTATTTAGAGTTGTGCATTTAAGAGTCGAAATACATATAATTAAATAAAATAAGACTTGACAGTAATTCCATGTCTTATATTTAATTGGGACATTGTATGGTGGAAGGATTGAATTGTACGGTAACTATTTACTCAAAGGTTCTTTTATGATTAATATTGAAATCTATATTATCTGAAAAGTCATTGAGCGCTAGGGAGGCTTATACTTATTGTAGAATAAATATTATTTATTTAAATAAATTAATAGTTTAATTTATTTATTTAAATAAGATTAGAATTGTTCTAATTGATTTATTCACAACTGGTTTAATATGGAGAACCTAAAGGGTCACACCATAAAAGGAAGAATAATTATTTAAGAAGTTAATGACATAATCGTAATAATAAGTTAAGTATATTTAATTTAATCTATGGTGATAGAATAAATTAAATAGCTTAATATTTATTATTTAATATTTTAAAAATATTAAATATAAATTAATAAGCGGAGTCGCTTATTATTATTATTATTATTATTATTACTATTATTATTATTATTATTTAATTTCTAAAGGAGTTTGGGAATTAATTAATAAAAGTACTATCATTTATTCTTAATAAGATTAAGAGGCTAATTAATTAAAAATTTAATTAATTATTCCTAATAAGATTAGGAGCCTAATTAATTAAAGGAGTTTAATTAATTAAAATAAAGCCCAATTCCTTAATTGTTAAGGAGGATTACCTACATCTATAAATAAGAGGAGTCTTATTATGGGTGGAGAGTTGTTGCTGACTTTTTCACAACATACATGATTTCAATTGCTGGAGAGTACGCTCTTTTTCTCTGAGAGATAGAAAAATTAGGGTTTAGCCAACCACCCTTCTTCTTGAATATTTTTTTCCTTGGTGGATCACCTCTAGAGGCCAAACACTTGGGTGGCTAACGTTGATCAAAGGAAAAAATCAAACCCGGTGGATTCAAGTTGAACGCGAAAAGATTGGAGGTGAACTTGTACCTGAGGAAGCTCGAATATTCAAGGGTATGATTCTTGTTCTTTATCTTTTCGTTTAATTAATAATTATGCATAAAGGATGATCCGGGTATTTGGTTTGTAAAATTTTAAAACTCTAATTTTCCACGTTTCCGCTTATTTTGTGCAATTTGACTGCGTTCATGAATATTACAAACTTAACAGTGACATCAGAGTCAAACCTTTATGCGAATTAGTAATTGTTTTAATTTGATATGTATATTGATATATGTTTAGAACAATTTAATTGGGCATAATTTTATTGTATAAAATTTATTTAAAAAAATTGAAATTTGTGACGCCTGTTTTACAAAAATTCGGCACTGTGATTTATATGTACGGTTTGCTTAAGGATCTTAAAGTATATATGTATAATAATATAATTGATATGTAATCCTGTATTCATATACGATTCGGTAGGTTTTAATGAGTGTCACATAATTCACTATAATATATATATATATATATATATATATATATATATATATATATATATATATATTAATCTTATTATTTTATAATTAAAATAAAATATTTATTTTAATTTTAAAATCAAAGGTTTATTTTAATCTTAAAATAAAAAGTTTATTTTAATTTTAAAATTGGATTTCATGCTAACTAATTAGATTTGGAATTGGATTCCATGATAACTAATTGGAGTTGAAATTAGATTCCATGTTTCCTTAAATAAAGGAGTTTATTTTGATATGAAATAAGATTTCATATTATTTAAAATAAAAGAGTTTATTTGTGAATAGGAAAGAGAATTTGTATTTCCTTAAATAAATGAGTTTATGTAGCTATGGAATAATATTTCATATTATTCAAAATAAAAGAGTTTATTTGTGAATAGAAAAAAAATCCGTGTTTCTTTTAAATAAATGAGTTTTATTTTTTTTACTTGGAATTGGATTCCATAATTAATTAAAATAAAGGAGTTTATTTTGATTAAAATTTTTGATTAAAATAAAATTGTTTATTTTATTCAAGATTGGATAAATTAAAATAAAAGAGGTTTATTTTGATTTAAATTTGGATTAAAATAAATGAGTTTATTTTGATTCAAAATTAAATTTTATGCTAACTAAATTTGTCCATTAAATGATATCAATATATGTATTGAATGTTTATTATTCATAAGATGAATGTTATTTATTGATGCATATGGTGATGTGTATGTGTTGATCGATTTCGCAATCAATGAATACGTGCAAGTATACACGGTCAACAAGTAATAAAGTGATAAGAAAAGTATCGTTCCCACGAGGAATTATTTAATAAAATTTACCCAATACCGACTTCATATCGCTATAATCTTATTCGAACAATTAATTAAAACAAAACATAGATAGATAAAGAACTAAGAACACAATATCCACACACAAGCATTTTATCAAACACTTGGCGTGCATCATTTTGTTCAAATCTCTTAACTCTCTTTTTGATCATGGCAACCACTATGAATTGGAAACACATAAATTATGCATATACATAATCACATAAACAACCCATTCGTATGACACCAATCAAAAGGAAAGCAAATAGAAGTTTAATTCATAACAAATAAATCAAACTATTCCAAATATTTGGTAATCATCCAATGGATAAAACAAGTATCAAAGAAAAGCTATAAGTTTAATTCAATTCCTTGCCTCCATAGGTGTTACAAGTGTTTGCACTAGATCCCCAAGAATGAGTTCTAGCCGCTAGAGAAAAAAAATAAAGAAAGAAATGATGGCTTCCCTTAGTTGTTGGTTGAAGCTCCTCCATTGATGTTGTTGAAGCTCCCACCATTGATGCTCCTTGAAGCTCTTGAAGAACCATGGCCAAGAGCCATGGCCTCCCTATTCTACAAGCCGCCACCTCTCTCTTTTTCTCCTCTAAGTTGCAAGTAGAAATGAAGGATTATGTTTTTGGGTCATTAAGTTGAGCATTTAATAGCTGAAAACTGTCCAAAATTCGTGTCTGGCGCTGCAGCGCCATGATTTGACTTGAACGGGGCGCTACAGCGTGGAAAGGGGGCTGGGCTACTGCTAAGTGGCGCTGCGGCGCCGAAAATACACTAGCAAGTCGCGCTGCAGCGCCGGCTAATTTTCTGCTTGGATATCTGTTGGGAAAATGGCCATAACTTCTTCATATGAACTCCGATTGATGCGATTTAAGATGATCCGGAAAGAGGAGAAGCAGATCTACAACTTTTATTCTTGGAGTTCTTCGAAATAATGGCTAGATCAATGTTCAAATTGTCCTTGAAGTGACTGCTATGCAAATAGCAGTTGGTAGTTTCCAGATTTGACACCCGTTGGGAAAATGGCCATAACTCTCGTATCCGAACTCCGATTGAGGCGATTCAAGATGATCCGGAAAGAGGAGACGTTTATCTACAACTTTCATTCTTGGAGTTTGGACAGATAATGGCCGGAGCATGGCATAAATTGGGCTTTACGGGGCTGCTATGTCAATGGAAAACCAAAAATGCAAATTTGGCGATTCCAACCATCGACCCAAATGACGTTCCATCCGATTCCTACAAAACAAAGTAAAAACACATCAAACTAATACAAAAATACATAAAAGCAATATAAAACTATATTACACAATAATACAATGAAAACACATAAAAAACCAAACAAACTAGCTTAGGATTAACACATTATCAAACTCAAAAGTACCTAATTTGTGTATATAAAACACACTCATCAGTATGATAATAAATGGGATTGATTATGGACTATTGACCAATGTGATTGGATTTTATTTTAGTTAGATGCATGAATGCATGTATTTTATTAAATGGGGTCTGCGTACCTCGTCTTCTCTAATTTTTCTTAATTTAAATTCTATCTCCCTCCTATGTACTTTTCCTTGACTGCTGATCAAGGTTTCTATTTATATTAAATAGTTTTGTAATAGGAATAGTTAGAATTAATTTTGAAAAATTGGAGATCAAGGGGCAATGAGCGCTTGAAGACCCGTTTGTAATGGAGCCCGAGTTTAAATGTAATAGTTATATTTAAATATTAATTCTTGCACCCCTAGGTTTGACCTTTTGGTTCACTTGGTGGCTCTGGTGAACCAAACTAAAATAAAGTCCATAATCAATCCAGGTAGAATATAGTATTCTATATATGCATGCTAGTATTATATATATTATATATTATGCAAACATGCTTCGCATGTTTAATAATATGACTTGTATTTATATATATATATATATATATATATATATATATATGTGTGTGTGTGTGTGTGTGTGTGTGTGTGTGTGTGTGTGTGTGTGCAAGCGCGCTAAACAAGATGAGATAAATTAATTACATGCAAACCCCTCAAATTTATTATATTAAGTCCTAAGCGTTTAAAGATATTTGGAATATCGAACGTCGCCTTCTAGCATAATAAAAATAATAGAGTATCAATTAATTATTATAAGTTTGTTGTGTCATCACAAGACTTTTCTTAATTCTTTGAGATGTTAATTTTATCACATTTGATGCTTATAAAGAAAATTGAACAATGTTATTTTGTTATGTCACCACAAGGACAATATTTCTCTTTTTTGAATATATAGAATGCTAGGTTGGACTTAACTTAAGATAATTTTAATTCGGATGTGCCACCACTTGATCAAAATAATTTAAGAGGCAAAATACAAGGAGTTGCATAGTTGATGTAATTGACAAGAGTTGTCTACTTATTTATTTATATATAGTTTGTTATGTCACCACAAGGATATATACATTTGAAATGAGATCCTTATTTTCACTAGCAATTCTTTAATTAGATTTTACCGAACTATATAAATGAGGGTAATATAGTTTGAAAAAAATAGTGGGAGATACCAATTTAAAACAAGACCTAATTTATTTTGGTAATTAATAAAAGAATATATGCTAAAATATTGTTAATTACAAATTCATTTACAGAATTTTATAATGTCTAAATTACTATCACTGCGTAGTATATTAGATGCTAAATTAATCGGACCAAATTAAACGGATTGGTTAAGAAATTTGAGAATAGTTCTCATGGCTGAAAAGCTATCTTATGTCCTTAATACGCCTATCCCTGCAATGGTTGCAGACAATGCCTCTGAGGAAGAGATTGTTACTTTTAAAAAGTGACAAGATGATGCATAGTTGGCTCAATGCATCATTCTCGCATCTATGAGTAACGTGCTTCAATGTCAGTATGAAACTATGGATGCTCCTACTATATTCCTGCACATCAAGTAGTTGATGGTGAAGAAAGTAGGACTGATAGATATCAGATATCTAAGAAGCTCTTCCGATCTAGAATGACCGATGACACTACAATAAAGATAAATGTCCTTAACATTATCAATTTGATTGATCAATTAGGACAACATATTTTGTCATGGATGGAGAGTTGAGCTAAGATTTGATCTTGCACTCACTCCCGGACTCCTTTCACAATTGTTGTGAATTTTTCATATGAACAAGCTAGATATCAGCTTCGCTGATTTGCTTAACATGTTAAAAAATGTTGAGAGTCACTTTCCAACCAAGAAATATCAAGTCTTATTGGTAGGGCCAAAGGATCTTCTGAAAAGAAGAACGATTCAAAGAAGGTAAATAGAAAGGCAAAAATAAAGGATAATAAGAACAAAACTGATACGGATAGCAAAGGAGTTTGCTTCCACTACAATAAGCTAGGACACTGAAAAAGAAACTGCGAGAAACATCTTGTAGAGCTAACCAGAAGAAGCTTAGTGAAGTTTCGGTTATAAATACAATTTTGTTCATGAATGAAATAAATTTTTCTTTAAGTCAAGATTCTACTTAGGTATTGGATACCGACTTTGGTTATCATAAATATAGATTTATGAAGGGACCAAGCAGAAGTAAAAAGCTAAACAAAGATAATTAATTCTATGTGTAGGAAATGAAGCAAATGTTACTACATTAGCCATAGAAACTTATAGTTTAGCAATGCCTACGGGAAAATTTATTAAGTCAATAAGTTGTTATTGTATTCCAATTCTTGTTAGAAATATTATTTCTATTTTGTTGTTAGACAATAAAATATTTGGTATTATATTTAAGAACAATTGTTGTTCTATTTATAATAGTAATATTTTGTATAAAACTGAAATATTATTTAATGGATTTTGTGTACTTGACTTACGTGAAAATATATTTTGTAAATTGAACAAACTAGTATAAGAAAAGGAGATGATCATTCAAAGAGTTGAATGTGTGTATTTGCTGAAATACAAGTGTGAATTATTTGAAAGGTCCAAAGAATTCAGAAGTGAAACAAATTGAAAAAGTATTAAGGTTCTTTGATTAGATCAAGGAATAAATACTTGTACAATAAGTTTCTAGATCATCTCAAATTATTTTCTCACAATAGACGCCTCTTGATACATAATGATTGATGTATCTGAAAAAAAAAATCGTACTTTGTTAGACATGGCGCGGTCCATAATGATTTTACCGACATTCTAGTATCCCTTTGGGGTCATGTCCTAGAAATGGCTGCATATCTACGAAAAGGTAACCTCAAAATCTGGCCCCAAGACTCTATAAGAGTTTTGGACAAGGAGGATTCCTAATCTTAAGTATGTTAAGATAATGGGTTGTCCAGCTTATGTGAAAAAGGTTTCAAAGGATAAACTTGGGACAAGATTTGACAAGTACATATTTGTGGGACATCCTAAAGTAAGTTTAGGGTATATGTTCTATAATCCTACTTAGCAAAAGGTCTTTGTTGCGAAACACGCTACCTTCTAAGATAAATGTGTTTATCATTAAAAGGGCTAGTGGGAGGATAATAGATCTTGAAGAGTTCAAGAACTACAAAACACTATAAGTCAAATAAGAGGAAACTATAGATAGACCTATTATACCACAACCGAATCGTAAATCTGGAATTGTACCGAAGATACCTAGGAGGTATGAATTCATCATAGATGATGATGATGAGGTACACATCATAGAAGATGATGATCCAGTTTCATACGATGAGGTAAGAGTTATAGACACTCAGAGAAATGGATTGAAGCAAGCTTCTCAAAAATGGAACATTCATTTTGATGAGATAATAAAAAGTGTTTGATTTTATCAAAAACATGAATGAACCTAGTGTGTACAAAAGGGTCAGTGGGAGCGTCGTGACATTTCTAATATTATATATTGATATATTATGGATAAGGAATGACATACTAATGCTACAATCAGTAAAGATAAAGTTGTTAAAATATTCCTTCATGAATGATTTGGGAAGAGTATTGTTATTGGGGATACAAATCTATATAGATGAATTTAAGAGGATACTCAACTTAACCCAAGGAACGTATATTCATTTAATGCTAAAGTCGTTTAGCATGTCAAACTCCAAAAGATGTCTCATGTTGATGAGCCATGGAGTGTATCTCTCTTAATAGTCCCCATAGACTCCTAAAAAGAGAGATCACATGAGTGACAATCATGTATACAATGAAATATACGAGACCTGAAGTTGATCTATCATATTCTGGAGAAGATCACTGTCAGATAGTGAAAAATATCTTAAAGTACTTAACCGGCACTAAGGATGTCATCAGATTTATGGTGGGTCTGAATTAAAACTAGAAGGCTTAATAGACTCAAGTTTTTTAGACAGACCAAGACGACAGAAAATTCATTTTAAGGTAAAGCGTTACCTTGAACGGTGGTACAGTGAATTGGAAAGGTTCCAAACAGCAAAGAGTTGCTGGTTTAGTGATAAAGATAAAGTATGTAGCTGTAAATGGAGCTACAAGTTGATTGTTTGGATGAAAAGTACATTAAAAAACTAGGAATAGTTCTTAAGTATCATTTTGGATCTAAACATGTGTTGTGGCACTTTCATTTGATTAAAAGAATCATTAAAAGATGAGAAATTACTATAGAGATAGTGGACTCTCAAGAACAACATTACATTTCCATTTACTGAAGCTTATCCAACAGCAGGATAATCGTCCCTTAGAGAAGAAGAGTATGAGATACCATGACGATTGGCTTTAGTGCAAGTGGGAGATTGAAAGTAGTATGCACACAAGCCAATCATGTTTGATAATAAAGCATATACTTTGTAACAATCTTATTCATTTATTAATAAAAAGTATTAATTTATTAAAGGCTTTTAATTATCTACATGATGCTGTTTTATAATATGTGATAAACCCATAGTTTTAAGCAATTCTTTTAGAATAATGATGATGATCATTCTAATGAGATCTAAATTCTTAGAAAGCTTAAAACAAAAATAGTTCCCAATCGTTGGATTATTAAATTAGAAATTAGTGAATCCGGATAGATTGGTACATACGTTGTTTGCTCATTGGATGAGGATGATTGATCTCATGATCATTTGTGTAGAGACACTAAAGCAAGTATGTAGGTGCTTATTAGAGAATAAGTTCACTGAACGTGGTTCGCTAAGAAATACCTAATAGAACTTTACTTGTCTGTCAATAGGAATTGCTGTAGTGATAGTAGTACAAGTGATCCTTAGACTTGAGATCATCATAGTATCTTGTGTATGATGAGTTATACTTTGACTTATTCCTTAAGGCCCTTAGGGTATATCAAAAGGTATGCTTGTGTATAATAAGTTGTACATGGAGATAATGTATGATCAATAAAGAATATACCACTTCTAGTAAAAGAAGAGAAATGTCTTATGTGATTCGATAAATGACAACCCAGTAGTCCTTGGCCAAGGCAGAATGAAATTAAAAAGGAGTTTCTAATTTGCATTATTTGGAGCTGTGCATTTAAGAGTCGAAATACATATAATTAAATAAAATAAGACTTGACAGTAATTCCATGTCTTATATTTAATTGGGACATTGTATGGTGGAAGGATTGAATTGTACGGTAACTATTTACTCAAAGGTTCTTTTATGATTAATGTTGAAATCTATATTATCTGAAAAGTCGTTGATCGCTAGGGAGACTTATCCTTATTGTAGAATAAATATTATTTATTTAAATAAATTAATAGTTTAATTTATATATTTAAATAAAATTAGAATTATTCTAATTGATTTATTCATAACCGATTTAATATGGACAACCTAAAGGGTCACACCATAAAAGGAAGAATAATTATTTAAGAAGTTAATGACATAATCGTAATAATAAGTTAAGTATATTTAATTTAATCTATGGTGATAGAATAAATTAAATAGCTTAATATTTATTATTTAATATTTTAGAAATATTAAATATAAATTAATAAATGGGGTCTTATTATTATTATTACTATTATTATTATTTAATTCCTAAAGGAGTTTGGGAATAGAAATTAATTAATAAAATTACTCTCATTTATTCTTAATAAGATTAAGATGCTAATTAATTAAAAGTTAAATTAATTATTCCTAATAAGATTAGGAGCCTAATTATTTAAAGGAGCCTAATTAATTAAAATAAAGCCTAATTCTTTAATTGTTAAGGAGGATTGCCTACATCTATAAATAAGATGAGTCTTATTATGGGTGGAGAGTTGTTGCTGACTTTTTCACAACATACGTGATTCCAATTGTTGGAGAGTACGCTATTTTTCTATGAGAGATAGAAAAACTAGGGTTTAGCCAACCACCCTTCTTCTTGAATATTTTTTTTTCCTTGGTGGATCACCTCTAGAGGCCAAACACTTGGGTGACTAACGTTGATCAAAGGAAAGAACTAAACCCGGTGGATTCAAGTTAAACGCGAAAAAGATTGGAGGTGAACTTGTACCTAAGGAAGCTCGAATCTTCAAGGGTATGATTCTTGTTCTTTATCTTTTCGTTTAATTAATAATTATGCATAAAGTATGATCCGAGTATATGGTTTGTAAAATTTTAAAACTCTGATTTTCCACATTTCCGCTTATTTTGTGCAATTTGATTGCGTTCATAAATATTACAAACCTAACAGGACTTGCCCCTTAAATTTTTTGGGCTTTCTAATAAAAATATTTGGGCCATGAAAATACATCAGGTCTAATACTTTTAATTTTATCTTTCCCTAATTATTTAATTAAGGTTTTTATTTCCTCAATTATAATTTAAATCCTTACTTACATACACTTAAATTTTTTAACCCAATTAGACTTGCTATAATTAGTTAAAAAATTAATTAATTGAGATGTATAAAATAAATCTCTTGAAATTAGTATATATTTTAAATACTATTATTCCCCCATACCATAACTCTTAAGTTATTCAATTTTTTATTCTTAATATATAATTAGGTTACCTTAGTTTCTTTTATTTGTTTATATTAATAAACAAATATAAACCATCACATAATATTTATATTCACTTATTCACATATTCACAATACACAAAACTATATAAGTCTTTCACAAAAAATTTTAAATCCACACCTTATTTCCAGTTTAGGACTTATTATTCAACCTTTATTCAATCATTTAAGATTTTATTAATCGTCTAAAGAGTTAAAATTTTTAAATCATGCAGAGGAGTCATATAGACCATGAACTTTTATTTTCAATTTTCAAAAAGGTTTATACAAAAGTTCATCCGTAAACCGTCATGACTTACGAACACGGAGGGTGATTAGTCTATTATGCCCTGTACTGATCAGGTACTACATGCTGGAACGATTTTTTCGTTCATCATATCCGCCTTGGGCTCACAAAAGTTTCCCAATTTTGGGATGTTCACCTCAATTTTATCATAGGATTCTGCACCAAAGCAATTTGGTTCGGGATAATTCTCAAAAGAATACTTTGAATTTCATAAAATTTGTCTAGCTAAAATCAAATAGCTTAAACTCATACCAATAATTTAATTTCAATCGAAACATGTATGGCCAAACCCTGTTGGCAATAGTTTGTCTTTGAAATTCTGAAAATAATTTTATGACGTCATGATACCGCACTGTATTTACAGCCCGTTTGAGGATTCCGTCATTGTGTGACTTTGTCATAACACATTATACTATAGTGGGCTGACGATCTTTCGATCACATCCAACACTAAGTAATTCTGCATTTATAATTCCATCAATTTTTTATCATCTTTGCATCAGGTTACATAATGTATTAATGATATAAAATATATTTTGATATTTTTAAATCGTTTTTGTCTAGCCAAAACAATTAGCATAGACTATGTGACGCCCCCAAATCCAGGTTCTCTAACCTTAGATTCGGTGCTCACGATCTATCATCATCATAAGCATTCTATAACTATTATAAAATAATAAATATACATTGTTCATTATAATAAAGTTCCATAACATGGTCCCAAGGTCTTCTTAATCTTAACTTAAACACACCATTCATATTACAAAAGGTTTACATAAGAAATCCCATTAGATAATAATAATTAACATTCATTCTAAACTATTCCTGAATCTTTCCCTTGCCCTTGTCCTTCGTATTGGATCCTTCAGGCTTAGCTGAAATAAATGTCATGATATAGCAAGGGTAAGCAACTAATTTGCTTAGCAAGTTTATATACAAGGGAGATATATCATGACTAGAAAGAAGTTTTGCTTTTAATGTTTAACAATAGTATAAGATTGTGTAGGAACATGAAATAATAATCAACAATTGAATATTCGAATAATTGAATAATATGTACTGAGTGGTTTTGAAATAACCATGAACATTTTTCAAGGTTCTCAGTCATTTAAACTGGACCTCTTAATAAGTTTTGGTATTCAAAGGGATCAGCATTTCATACCCCGTGATTTATGCATAAACACTTAATAATCCGGCATTGATATCATGCCTTAATCAAATTCATCATTTTCTCAGTCAAGAGTTCTTATCATATCAATTTAATAAGAACAGCTTTTTAAACCACAATTGATTTAACAAATTTAAACATGCTTGATCTAGCTGATACAATTAGCATAGATCTATCTTATAAACAGTTTATGAATGAAGAACTTTAATTTAATTCACAGTTCAATAATAGTAGAACAGGAATTTAATTGCACCAAGTGCAAATTTTAATAATCATTATAGATGTAAATAATCATCAATAATTATTCACTAATATGCTTTGAAAATAATAACTCGAGTTTGAGTTAGGAAAACTTGCCTCGTCTGTAGATTACGGCTACGCAATTAATTTATATCCACTATGTAGTTAAATTATCTTCCTTTGAGAGACCTATAGTTAATCTTTTAATTAGTCATAGTATAACATTAGATTATGTAATCACATAAATATTATACATTACATTTAGTTCTTATAAACATTATCCTGTCTTGATAATGTTACTATTAAATAACAACTTAATATTATTAATCTTGATAATATTTAATTCACCTCTTAGTATTATTAGTTCCCTAATAATACTTTCATTCGCTTACTAATATTATTAACATCTCAATAATATTTTAATACCTTACTAATATTATTAATCCTCTTAATAATATTTTAATTATGCATTAATATTATTACCTTAATAATATCTTACTTATGCTTTAGTATCATTAATCATTTAATAATACTTTTAGTCATTTACTAATATTTTATTCATTTACTAATATTATTAATCATTTAATAATATCTTATTCCATTACTAATATTATTAATCATTTAATAATACTTTAATCATTTATCAATGTTTAAATCAAATATTATTAACCATTTAATAATATTTTAAAAAAATTTTAATCTTAATATTTTTATTTACTTATCAACATCATATTCTAATATTATTAATATCATAATAATATTTTAATAATTTATTGAATTAATAAACAATTTATTTTAATTGTTCACCCTTTATTAAACCTCTTATTTAATATCCATAAAAGGTCATAAATAATATTTCTCATCATAAATTACCAAAGTGCTCTAAGATAGTTAGGATATGATATATTATGAGTATTCAAACATAAAAATCATATTTTTCTTATTAAAGACATCATTTAACTATTTTTTTTATTCATAACTTAATTATTTTTAGAAAAAATAGCAAACTAATTCCAAAAATTCTCATATTCTGGATTTTGACAGAATATGAACCTACAAGGATCTCCAAATTTTTCTAGAATTTTAGAAAATGATCTACTATTTTTAAAGTTCCCAAAACACTCGAATCTTGCTTCATTTTTCATAAATTGAGTTTTGCTCAGAAAAATTTAAAATTTTCAGGGTATTCTCTCCTACTATATATGAACCTACTGTAATAATTTTGGAATTTTCCAGTGTATACACAGTGAGATATTCGTAGGTAAATATTTAGGAGTCCTTCACGGAAATAGTCATTACGCACAATCTATAACTCGAAACGCGTCCGTTCTTTTTCCTACATGTAGATAACTTCTTAAGGTACCTCTTTAATTTTTACTAGAATTTTAAAAGACATGCAACTATCCGAAACAGTCCCAAGAAAAACGGGACAAAAGCTATTTTAGGGTTTTTTGAACCTTTAACATTCTAAGTGGACTGTTTTGGGGAAAATAGCCCCAAAGGATTCAAAACTTGCTAGATTTATATTCTATCACTTGGGTTTACTAGATAACTCATGTATCTAGCACCCCCCTTTGACGGATCACAAATCTAAGTTGTAAAACTTGAGTTATACAAGATTTAGTGAAAGAAAAACAACTAGAGTTTGATTTCTTACCTTGTCTTGTGGGATGCCCTCCTTTTCTTTCCTAAGTAAGTTAGGAACTTGGGATGCATGAAACATTTCCTCTTCTTCTTCCCCACAAGATCTGAATCCCTCTCTCTCTTTCTCTCTTGGTGTTTTGATGGTTTGGGAGAAAATAGAAGAAGAGGAATGGTGGAAAATGAAATGGAAATAAAATGAAATGTAACAAGATGTTGGTGAAATGAAATGGGATGCTAATATCACCCATGTTCTTTTTGTCCCTTGGACAAAAGGGTTAGTCTTATCCCTTCCTAATCATGCCATTAAGGATGCTAATTAGATTTTCCACCAATGGTGGCATGACACACTTGTTCTTGTATGTAAGACTTCCTACTTTTGGAACTTGATTAGCTTGATTTCTTTGCCTTAAAAGGCTTAACATGGCCAGCTATTCCATGCCCAATAACTCATCCATTTTGCCTTTATTTTAATGCACAAATTAGATTAATCAAATGTCTAAAATACCCTTAATCAAGTAGGCTAAGTGTGCGCTTGTATTTTATTTCTTTTGGGCTTTTTCTTTAATTGTTTTGGGCCATGTAATAAACATAGTCTAACAATTTTAATATATGTTACCCAATTGGATTATTTAGGGTTTCCATTCCTAACATTATGAAATTTAATTATATATATATGTGACTTTAGCTCATAACCTAATTAGGTTCACAAGAATTAGGTTTAAAATTATTAGTTAATTGAAATAATAAGATTATCCACTTAAGTTAGTATACATATTAAATACTAACCTCTCATTATTATCATAACCCTTAGGTTATTTAATTGTCTCACCTAATGTATAATTAGGTTATGAAGCTTTCATTTTTAATGAAATCTATAAATGCATATATCCATAACTATAGTATATATGTTAATTGATCCATGCACCGCTTCACATATGTTATCACATATTAAATCACTGTATAATACAAAGTTTTAAATATCAATACTGTACATACATATATAGTGACTTAAAATTCACGGTTATTACAGACTATTCTTTAAACAGTTCAAAACCATTGAAAATTAGTTTTAGTGTTATCATACCTCACCAGGTAACGATGTGTTAGGGTCCTAAAGTCCACACTGGTCACCATGCGTTGAGAATAACAAAATTCATTTTTCTTTTTTTTAAGGCACATCAGTGCGAATTTAGCTTAATGTCAAAAATTTCAAAATCTAGCATAGCTAGAAGATTTAAAATACATATGCTTCCACCATCAACTCCACTTTCTATAATGATCCATTGCTTAATCAATCTATCTATTCCTATTATCCTTAATTCTCCATTCACAACTTTTCTATATCCCAGTTCATCAAACTTACCACACGTTATGAGTTCAGGAACTTTCCATAATAATATGAGTTTAAGAACTTATCCTAGCAATACGTAGTTCAAGAACCAATCAAGAACTGTCCATACGTTTAGGGGTTCAAAAACCATACGATTATGAGTCACGAACTTACCATAAATATGAGTTTTAAGAACTCGCACCTAATCTTATATTCTCTACCTATCCGTTATACACATGAGAAAAGAATCACCTTCTCAACATGTATATAGAAAATAGCGCGACACAAATATTTCAATGATTATCAGTGTAAGAAACTAAGTGGTTGCTACACCAAGTACAATTCCCCGCCCATACAAAGAATCATACAACTTAGCTGCTGACATGAGTCCTCATTTGAAATTCCACATAATCCTAGCTTTCCCTTACTCCATATGAATTTTATTTAATCCGTATTGTATCATCCACAACTCATTTATGAGTGTGCATAATTCCCATTCATAATACAAATTACGTACAACAATTTTGCTATAAAAATTGTCAATCATTAGATTGATCCTCCTCCCTGCTATGACCTTATCAGATCACGTGGTGATCTTATATTATAATCGTATTGTATTACGATTCTTTTCTATATTATGATCGTTTTGTTTTACGATCTTCTTTCCCTTTATACTTCTAGTCTTTTAGACTCTATCTATTCATTACTACTGTTCGTCTTTATTATCAGAGTTAGGTAACTCTGGATCTTTATTACTTGTCGAGATTTGTCTTTGAATCTTATTAATGCACCAACTCTATTTGAGTTAGTCCTTATCCTTATCCCTGCTTATCCTCATCCCTGCAGTTATAGCCTAAGGTAACCCTACCTAAAGTTTATAACCTACATCTCTGATACCAACTGTAACGTCTCTAAATCTGGGTACTAATCGCTACGAATCTGGTACACCAATTTTATAACTATTGTAAGACCCCAACTTTTATGAATAAAGATTAAAGTTTCTCTAAATATCATTTTGAATATTATGGTGTGGATTTGATATAATGTAATAGTTGTGGGTAATATTTATAAATTTTGTAAAGTAAGCAAGTTGTTATAAAATATTCATTTGGTCAGAGAATATTCGTATGATGGCATAATCATTGGTGGACCCCACAACAAAATTATTGTCGGAGTTAGAAAACGACAGAAATATCTTTTTATAAAAATAATGGCGAAAGTTTTATCGTTAACTGTTGAAATACTCGGCGGTAAAAGTACATTAATACACGTGGTTGCATAGTAGCACACGGTATTGATTATTGATGCTTACGTAAGAAGCTACTCAGTTATACTCAATTATTGCTACAGTAATTGCTGCATAGTATCTCGTATTATTGATTCAATTATTGTCACAGTATCATCTGCATAATATTTTATATTATTAAATCAATAATTAAGATGACAAAGTTATTCATATTATTATTTGTAATATTGACGATGTCTAGAAAGTTCTGTCGAGGAGAGGTTTGGTCACCTAATTGCGCGCCAGTAGAGAGAAATTCTTATCGAAAAGCCCCCTCTTTCCTGAGAATGATCTGGTTGTTAAATATTGTGAGTTATAATATTAATGATGAATAATTGTTGGAAGATTAAAATTGTGTTGAATGAAGATAAAATAATTTGTGGTAATATTTATTCAATCTTTGATATAAATAAGAATTCTATTATGAGACGTTTGTGGTATGTTTGGTTTATTCTATGGGAGCCCATATGTCATCATCTAAGAGTCACTTTTGCCAATAGTAATTGCCTTTACTAGGCATCGAACCACTTGTCATTTCATATTACAGGCGTCGAACCACTTGTCGTTTCATATTACAGGCGTCGAACCACTTGTTGTTTCACATTACAGGCATTAAACCACTTGTTGTTTCACATTACATACGTTAAACCACTTTTTTTTTCACATCACCAGTTGTCAAGCCACTTGCCTCTTCACATTGCAAGGGCTAAGCGAGAAATCTTCTATAAATAGAAGCTTATTTCTTCTTTCATTCTCACCAATTCACTACGACTCACAAGAGAATTCTATAGAGAGAGAATCAGAGAGAAAGAAGAAGAGTATCCTGTTACTACACTATTTCAGTATCCAATCTCCTACTAAGGTAAGGGGTATTATTTCTTTCGTATTCGTAAGGGATATTATTTTTGTTCAATATTCGTATGAAATAATATTTTCTTCCATACTCTGTAGTATGTAAGTAATATTATTTCGTTTCAGATTCTGAATTCTACACTTATGTTGTTAAGTATTGCTTCTATACTCCTTGAAATTAGTAGAATATCCTTAAAATTTGCGCTTCATCTAGTATCGTTTCACAAGGATATTTTTCTGAACATTCTTATTAAAGTTTAATCTTTTCATACTGGAGTACTATTCACGGGGTACTATTCATGAAGTACTATTCACGGGGTACTATTCATGATAAAAATTGATTTCTTTTTTGTCCAAATTATTTTTGATATAATATTATTCTTGAATTTTACTCCACAAAGCATTATCATGTTGACAATTTGGATATTATTGAATTCTGGATAAATTGAATTATAAATCTTTAAAATTTATCCTTGCTCTCGTTTAATTGAATTCTTATATCATTGTCATCATCCTCATGCTTATATTATGATGAAAGTCATCTTTGGTCGTAGTGCATATATGAACTGTTGATTGGTATGATTATGACCAGGGATCATTCAGTATAATCATGACCCGCAATGTTACAAATGATGTGGTAAAAGTCCTCATTGGCCCGTAGTGCATTGATGGACAGTTGTTGGTATGATCATAACCATTAGTGGCAATAATGAATATTCTTGGCCCGTAGTGCATGGATAATTCAGTGATGTGGATTATTTATTTAGCTGAGTCCCAGCGATAAAATTTATGATAAACTTTTTAAATCATAGAAGATAGTAGATATTATGCTCTACTTGACTCTTCTAATGGATTGCTTGTTCCGCTGCAGTTAAACTTGATGTTTGTTGTATTTTATCTGTTTAACATTGTTGAAGGCTAATGATAATTTATTCTGCATTATCTTAGTCATAATATTTCTTACTGGACTAGTTGAGCTCACCCTTTTGTTTTCATTGTTCTCTTCAGAAAATGAGAATATAGATCGAACGAGTCAGAAAATGGAGTGATGGTCCAGATAGGTGGCTATAGTAGTTCTCACTATTATGTGAAATAGTGTGATAATAATTGTAATGAGGACTTTATTTGAGTTTGGATACTCTCTACGAGACATTATCCGTGTTGAAACTCTCAGCTACGTTTTGTCGTACTGTATAAAAGAAGTTTGGATTTAAATTCTGTACCATGCATTTGGCGACTTAAGATGGGTGATGTATTGTAAGACCCCGAATTTTATGAAATAAAAGTATTCAATTTTTCTTATAATTACTATTCAGTAAATGGTTAAATTGATAAATGTTAAAGTTAAGGGTGATATATGAATTTTTTTCAAAATACACAAGTGGTTATAAAATAATCATTCTTGTCGGGGAATATTCGTTTGGTCGTGGAATATTCTTTCTGTCGGGGAATATTCGTACGACGGCGCAGCTATTTGTGGGCCCCATAACGAATAACTGTCGGATGAAGAAAATGATAAATTTGAGTTTTTACAAATAACGGCGTAGTTGTTACCGTTAATACTGTTGAAATACCCGGTGGTTAAAATATAGTAATACGCGTTATTGCACAGTAGCACACGGTATTGCACAGTATTTGTGAAATTATTGATTCTTACGTAAGAAGGCACTACTCAATAATTATTACAGTAATTACTGTTCAATATTTTATTTTATTGATTCAATAATTGCTACGTTGAAATTTTATATTATTGTTGTTCAATAATTGTCACTGCACAGTATTTTCCATTATCAGATCAATAATTCATATTATTTGAATAATATTATTAGATAACATTATTGGCAATGTCTAGAAAGTTCTGTCTAAGGAGAGGTTTGGTAACCTAATTGCGCGCCAGTAAGGAGAAATTTTTATTGGAAAGCCCCCTCTTTCCTAGGAACGGCCTGGTTGTCATAAATGTGATTCTGTAATATTATTTGTGAATAATTAATTATTGATTCATATGATAAGGAAATATTTATTTTATGTGGATATAAATGAGGGATATATTTTTGTGGTTAAAAATGAAGGAATTAATGTTGAGATTTTTATCAGTATTTTTGTCGGAATGGAGGTATTAAAAATTAGGGTTTTTGAGATATTTTGCGGGGGTTATAATTTTTAATCCGACCGTTGGATCGTGGTAATATTTAGATATGTTATACATATATAAGTTGAGTATATGTCCACAAATTTTGAACCGTTAAAAATGAACGTATAATTTGTTATGAATTTTACGAGATGATTGGTTCAGAAATTGTTGAATTTTCGGAGTTAATCATTTTGGTGGAAAATTCTAGAATTGGTGGGCCCCACTCTTGGTTGGTGAAGAAATGTGCTGAAATTTTTATTCAAATGTGGTGGGTGAGAATAGTAGCAGGTAAAGCCATCAGGTTACAGGTTAAGTCTGATTCGGCGTGCTAACATTTTCCTATAAATAGAGGGCTAAGTTAGAATTGAAAATCACACCAGAATTCATAAGTTTTCTCTCCTTCTCTCTCTAGATTATTGAGTGTATTTTGTGAGTGTTTAGATACTTTATGAGTTTCTATTCAACAGTGCAAGTTTTCTTCAGCCTTATACCGATCAGAAGTACTGCTCTTTTGAGGTAAGGGATAGTAAGGGATTTTAAGGGTTGTTATATTTTTCAGTTTCGTAATTTTTCTGAGTTTCAAAAATTCTAGAAAAATTTGAAATGATATTTTGATGAGTTTTCTTGATTGTGTCCAAAAATAGTGATTTTTGGATGTATAGATTAAGAGTTATGAATTTTATAAGAAAAGACTATTTTAAAAGTAACTGCTTATAACTTCTTGTGGTTAACTCCAAAATTGATGAAATTTTTATTGGGAGTACATGTATATGATAGGAGTATACTCTGTGAATTTCAAATTTTTTAGATAAAAGTACAATTTTTGATAAATGTCTAAATATTCGGCTGTTTTGGCCATATGAAAAATAGTAAATGACTTTTAAAAATTCTGAGAAAAATATATGTTCACTATGGGACTATATTATGCTAAATCCCAGAAAAGAAATATTTTTGGAACTGATTTGGTATTTTTCATAAAAATGGTCTAGTTATGAGTAAATGAATTAAATATGTTATGTGAAGTAAGAAAATTGAAAAATAGGATTTTATGACTTGAGAATCCTATATGAGGTATATGCAGATTTTTGATGAGGGTTTTGGTTATTGGTGATGAAATCTTATGAGTTTGGCATTTTGAAATGATTAAATGCATTATTTTAGTAAAGTATAAACAATTAAAATAAATTGTTTATAAATTTAAGAAATGTTATTCTTTCAATATCATTATACCGAAATATTGGTATGGATTTTATTGTGGAATTTCTACCTTTTTGAGTTGGGGTTACTATTCACGAGTTACTATTCATGAGTTACAATTCACGAGTTACTATTCACAAGTTACTATTCATGGGTTACTATTCACGAGTTACTATTCATGACAAAATTAGTTTCTTTTTCTGACCAAATTATAGTTGAGTTATGAATATTACTCTTGAGATTAAATCTATATGTTGATTATATTATTTTTATTATCATATATAACATTTTTATAACCCTGATGTTGAATTTCTCTTTCACTTGAGTGTAAAGATGGATAAATTATTGGTATGATCGTGACTGAAAAATGTCTTTGGCCTGTAGTGCAAAGATGAATTGTTAACTGGTATGATCATGACCATTGAATTTATAATTGAATATCTTTAGCTTAAGTGTAAAGATGAATTGATTAACATGATTATAATTATTATTTATATAAATTCTGAAATGATTATATATTTCTTTGAGATATGAATATATTTGGCCTGTAGTGCAAATATGAACTGTTGATGAATATCTTTGGCCTGTAACGCAAAGATAAATTATTGATGAATATCTTTGGCCTGTAGTGCAAAGATGAATTATTGATGAATATCTTTGGCCTGTAGTACAAAGATGAATTGTTGATGAATATCTTTGGCCCGTAGTGCAAAGATGACATGTTATTGAATATCTTTGGCCAGTAGTGCAAAGATGAACATGTGTTGAGATGAACATGACCAACTGGTGATACAAATGAATATCTTTGGCCGTGGTGCAAAGATGAAGTTATTAGTATGATTATGAACAGAAAATGTGATTTGGTGTAACCATGATCTTTGATGTTTCAGGTAAAGATAGGTGATGAAAATTATCTTCGTCCTGGATGAGAAGAGGAATTTAGAACTATAGTTATGATTATGAGTTATTCATATGATTGTGGACCAGAATTATTGATTGATGTTACAGGGATAAAACATTGTTGGTGGATTTCTAACATGGAGAAGATAATAGACTCTATAGTCTATTTGACTCTTCTAATGGATTGCTCGTTCCGCTGCAACTATGGTTGAAATTTTTATCATTTACCATATGTTCTAAATCTCTGATTTATTATTGATGAAGGCTATTGATAATTTAATTATCTTTAGTCATGATATTCTTTACTGAGCTAGTTGTGCTCACCCTTTTGCTTCACAATTCCTTTCAGGTAATAAGAGTGTAGCTGGGTCGAGCGAGGGTAACGGGAAAATAGAACGGTGGTCTCTAGCTGTGGAGATTCTCCCGAAGCAGTATAGAAAAGTTCGTTTAGTAGTTTTATTTGGTGAATCCAATAGGGTAAGGTGTACCCAACGTTGGAGGGGTGTTTTTTCACTATCATACAAGATGTCTAACGACATACAACCTCGTGTTATCATAAAATAGGGTTGTGCACATCCACTTGCTGAGTATATATACGAGCACTACTTATATAATCTTGGTGTTTGTGTGAAGTATAATTCTCAGTTAGAGACAGTGGAGATAATGATAAGTCAAGAGAAGACTCACCATTGGGAAGAATATGATAGTAATCTTCTCGTTTTTCTTTGGGGACTATTAGGTCAACCAAGGATAATTCTGTGGCCATATGATATCTATCATAACCTAGAAGCATGGCCTCCCATGTACGAAGGTTTCCTTGAGCACTTCCCAAAGATTCTAGTTTTTAAAACAGTTTTTGACTGTACCTTTATGTAAGGTACCTTTGTGAGGTGCTAACACATGATGGTGTCCAATGTCACATTTGGTATATATTTATTCAAACTCAAAGTATATGTGTTGTTGTATTTTGCACGACAATTGTGATAATAAAGTTGTAGTTGTTTTCTGTACCATGTATTTAGTGACTCAGAATAGGTTGGATGGAATGGACCTGTTTTGGGGTTGTCACATGTATACCTATTTTGGGGGCATCACAGTTGGTATCTGTTAGTTCCCAGTAGGCACAATATATATCTAAAGGGGGGGTTGAATAGACCCTTTTAATATTAAATACTTTTCTCATTTATTTTGTATTGCTAATGAATTAGCATATGACAAACATAAGAATCTTTTCAAGCACAGCAGAATAAGTAAAAAATCCCCTTCATTGATATATTCGTAATCATACATACATTATTCTTAGAGTTAGTTCGGTTGTATGCAGTTAAAACATACATAACAGTTATAGCAGTTAAAATACATAATATAAATGACATAAAGTAAAAGACACAAGGAGTTTTAAGTGGTTCAGAAACTCAAGCTCCTAATCCACTCTTCTGCTTTTAACTAGCAGGATTTCCATTAAGGAAGGGCAGCACCCTGAATCACTAAGATTGCTTTAAGGCCAGCAGCCTTGGGATTTCAGTTCACTAAGAACTCTTCAAGGCCAGCAGTCTTGAAACTTCTCTAGTTCCCTAGGAACTCTTCAAGCCCAGCAGGCTTGGAACTTCATTTAGTCCCTCCGGACAAGGACCCCTCAGGCCCTATCTTCTTATTGTTGAGTTGTTTGTTTGTTTGTTTGTTTGTTGGAGTTGGTGCTGAGCTGCTAAGATGTCTTTATGCTCTGAACATATTCTGTACTTAGCAGCTTGGCGTGATCATCCTTGAATTGTAGTTGAGTGTTGTATGATGTTCAGCTTCTTCAGTTACTCAACCACTTCTGATGATCCCTTGATGAACTGTCTTGAAGATCATTCCTCTTGATACTTGATGCTTGCATATGATGGGTTTCTAAGATGATTGTAAGCTCTTCTGCTAGGTACTTAGAAACTTTCTCATGCTTGCCACCATGATGGCGTTGGTGATCTTCTTTTTTGATACTTGATGCCTTCTCATGATGGAATTGCTAAGATGACTGTAGGCTCTTCTCTCTGGTACTTAGAGTCTTCCCATGATGGACATCAAGATGACATTGATGCTCTTCTTTCTCTCGGCAGTTCAGAACACTCTTCTAGTAGTAGAACTCTCACTTCTACATTATAAAACTCTCATTTCTACTTCTTTCTTTTTCTGTCTCTAAGTGTTCTTGGTGGATCATACAGTGAGCCTTCAGACCTTCATTGGTCACTCACTATTTACGTTGGTTAGATCAGTCCACCATTTCTCCAAAATCAGCAACTCCAGCAACCCTTGATCTTTGAAGCTCTAGCTGATTTATACTCCTTCCCAATCTTTCCATTGGAAAGTAGCCGTTGAGAGCTCTTAGATTTACTTCGCTGATCTCGAGTTATTTGGTGTAGACTGTAGATGTGACATGACATCTCCTTTTCTGACTTTCTGACACTGCAGTCTACTGTTTCACCTACCCCGTCAGAGATGTCATTTTTATGCCTCGGGCAGGTCGACGACTTCATTTTCTCCTTCTGATTTCTCGATCAGAGGTTGTCCTTTTACATCGATGCTCTCAATAAGCTGTTGTTCGAATACCAACCTTCAGATCGAACCGTTACCAATGCTTTAATCTTCGGATGACCGAACTCTACGATTATGATGCATATTTTCTTGGACCTGATCGTAGTGTCTAGTTGACTGTTTCTCATTGACATGTAGAGATAACACTACGATCCTGAAGAGTATTTATTGGATCTTCAATGTAGAACACCTCTTCCTTTTTCTGTGCAGTGCTTCAATGCTTCTGTTTGCCTCAACTGCTCTCAGATACTGATGGATTGACTCCTTGCTCTGGCCCCTTCTGAATAGCAAGATACTTCAGATTTGTGGCGTATCCAGCTCACTTTCTCCTTGTGATCTTCCGTTCACTTATCATCAATGGACTGACCCAATGCTTAATCACTTTAGCCTTGTTCTTCAGAGGCTGACCAGTATCTCTGTGTACACTCCATCAGTTCTTTCTTTGTTTGGCAAACACTATGATCATGGTTCCTTCCAAGATCGTTGTCTTCTATTCACTTGATAGCTACTGAACTTTCTAACTTTCCTCAATCAGTTATTGAAGTCTTCTTATGATCAACTTGTGGAGGACTTAATTTCGAATGGCTTCACAACTTAATCTGAATGCTGATTGAGTTGATTCTTAGATCTGCTGTTAGCTTGCATGCCATTCGTTGAGTGCTCTCTAGTTTCCTTCAGGTGGGATGTATCTTTGCAGTACCAACCAGAGGCTTGGTTCCTTTGGATATTCTAGGAGTGCTCATTTATTGAGAATCGTGTTTGCTTTATGATTCTGCCTTGGCATTGTGAGCACTTCTGTTGAAGTCTTAGTTCTGCACTCTACGATTCAGCTTCGGCTGTGCAGACACTACGACTCCAGGATCAAATCTTGACACTCTACGATTTCTACCCTTGTGCTCGTTGTCTTCATCTGATCTTGCTCGACTACGATCTCTGCCTTAGATATGATTAGTAAACTCTACGACTCCGAGTGTAGTCTATGATTCTTGACTTGCCTTCGGCATCAATAGACTCTACGACTTCGAGTGTAGTCTATGATCCTTGACTTGGCTTCGGCAGATGCTCGGTCGGCTTGTAGGTAGGTTGTCTCTACAATTCTGAACATAACTTCCTCAGCAGACTACGGCGCTGAGAAAGTTCTCCTTGACACACTACGATCCTTCCTCGTCTCTCCTGGCAGTCTACGAACTCCGAGATCTACTATCTTGCAGACTACGATTCTGCCTCGATAGCTCTTGAGTTTTTCTTGACTCTCCTGGCAGACTACGTTTTCTGGTGCAGTGCTCGACGATCAGACAAGCATATCTATTACATCATAAGATCAACCTAACATGCTTGATCTTTTTATATTTATAGTCCTTCTACATCATTTCTTTTTAAGTACTTTACAAAGCTGTTTTGCTTATGTAGGATCAACCTAACACATTTGATCAATTCATTCTAAGTCTTTGTACATATGTTCCTATTATCTATCAAAGGACTTTACAGTTTTTCTTAATGCAAACATACTTGCATATTCATTCATATATATCATAATCAAATCATATAGGAATATCATTCACATGCTTATTCTTGACAATCTCCCCTTATTTGATTGTGACAAAAAAATAAGTGCATATGCATGTTATGAATGAATCTTATATACAGTATTTCTAAAACAGATAGTCATGAATGTCATTTATAATAATATGGAATTTTAATACACTATGACATTTCTATATCCTGGATCCAGAACATACCTAATGGTTAGAGATATACCTCTTTGGCTCCATGTGTATTTCCAGGATGTCTGTTGATCAGCTATTCATCTGTTTGATCTTCTTGCACCTGCTCACCCTGGAATGTGGACTTCATTTCTTTTGTCTGCTCCCCCTTAGATGTATGCTCCTCATCTTCTTCTTTTGGCTCCCCCTCAGCCTCTGCAAATACAGTCTCATCATCCTTTGACTCTCCCTCAGATGATGACCCAACTTCTTCTTCTGCTGTCTTCTTCTCTTGTTTCCTTCTGCCCTCCTTGCCCTTTCTTGAATGCCTCTTACTATGCCTCTTTCTATGCCTCTTTTTCTTCCCCTTTTTGTCATTAATCATTTGAGAGAGCTGTTCCATATTGGACATAAGCTGCTCCATCAGATAAGAGGAGTTACAAACTTCAATCTTGAGTTCTTGTTGACTTAACTCAAGTTGTATAGAGAAAGACTGATTCATGTTGTCAATCTTATTAGAGAGGACTTGGAGTTGTTCTTCATTTGCCTTCTGTGCTTGTTGAGCTTTTGCCTTCTGATCATTGATGACCTTCAGATAGATTTGATCTCTCTCTTTGATTCTGAGAGATATATCAGCCATAGAGGCTTGAAGTCTGTCTTGAACTGAATTATCTCTTGCTGTCAGCATCTTTGACTCTTCATTGATTAGAGATATCTTCTTGACCAGCTCATCAGAATTCTTCAACAGCTCCTGCTCCATAGGAATTTGGTCATCTGGTTGGGTAGCCTTTTGTTGAGCATCAGATTTGACTCTATGATTTTCATCCTTGGATAGATTTTCGAAAGCTTTGAGAATCTAAACAATCGTTGAGTACCAATCGCCATTGGAGGATGAAGGAATGTCAGATAGCTGTGCTTGGGCAGACGGAGGCTCTTCATTTTGGACTTGAGCACCATCAGTGGTAGAGTGAACAGACTCTACGATTATCTCCTTGGCCATAATCATTCTGCCTTTAGAGTCCACTCTACGATCATAGGGAATATAATGATTGCCAGCATGTATGTAGACTTTGTAGTGGGGCTGGTCTTTGATCATCATTATTGTATGACTCTTAATCCCTGGGAAGTTCTGAGCCACCAACTCTAGGCTTGGAATTTCTAGAAGTACTTTCGGTTATTCATTCAAGACTTCCTCTGCTATCTTTCTGTTAATCCTGGCCAGAGAAATGACATAATGATCTTTTGATCCCTCTGATTCCTGATGTGCAGAATCAGAATCTTTCTCTAGTTCTTCTCTTCTTGAACTTGAATCTTGCTGACCCCTTTCATTAGATTCATCAGTGAATTCTTCTTGCTGAATTTCATTACCAGAGCTTTCTTCAGCAACATCTTCCTTGGATTTGTCCTCTTCATTACTAGTCCTTTCTTTAGCACTTTCTTCCTGTGATTCAGATTTATCATTGCTTAATTCAATGATTGCAGTAGAGTGATCATTTCTCTTCTTAGAGGCAAATTGAGCAAGTAATCTGTAGCTCTTCCTTCTCCTTGGGGGTTCAGCTCTGGCAGGAGCAGGTTCTTCTTCTTCGAACTCATCATCTTTTGAGCCATCATGTGGGCTTGTAGGAGTAGTTGCAGTGGGAGATGCAGATTTGTCATCTTGCAGACTTTCTTCATTTTCAGAGTGAATGCTCTGAGAGTTAACAACAGGGCTTGTGCATTCTTCTTCATCATCAAAGTCTGAATTTTCTTCCATGAATCTAGTTCCACCTTCATCGCTGGATTTGTTCTTTGGGGACTTAGTCTTGACATCATCAGTTCCCTTTTCTTCTTCTGACTCTATACCCTCTTCTTCGTCAGATGTACTTTCTTGGAAAACTGGTGCTGGCCTGTTTTCCACCTTAGCTTTCTTTCTTGATGGCCCTTGAGACAGTCTGTAACTTTTTCTCTTGGTGGTTTCTGCAGTCAGGACTTTTTCTTCTTTATCCTTATCTTTGATGGAGAGACTTCTTGGTGGGGCCTCGATTTTCTTCACACCGCTGGATCTCTTCCTTACTGGTGTAGTTGCTACTGATGCAGAGTCACTAGACTCAGAACTTTCCACCTCTTTCACCTTCTTCTTCTTCACAAAGTTCTTTTTGTTGCTTCCAGTTGTTGTCAACCTCCTGTTTTCCTTTGGGTTTTTCTTCCAGTTCACAAATAGTTGTGGAGACATTACTTTGTGAACATTCAGAGGCTCTCCTTCATCATCCTTAATCTTGCCTCCCAACTTCTTCTTTATCACAATGCTCAGCAGTCTTCCATGAAAGACCTTAGTTAGGGGTCTATCTGTAGACTTCTTTATCTCAGCCTTTTCTACCCATTTGGAGATCTGATCGAACAAGATAGCTCCAAAGTTGATTCGCTTCTTTAGAACTATTGCAAACATAATCTTCAACTACTGATTAAGCACAATGTCATGTGCAGTATCCTTGCATAGTATACACTTGCCCACTATTTCAGCAAGGAGCTCGAATTCCTCAGGAAACTCCTTCTTCTTCATGTCCTTCAGACTAGGGTTTCTTTGGTATCGCATTAGCCTCTTGCCTTCTTCAATGTCGACCTCATCCAGGTTTATCAGACCTTGGTTGGGAAACCCTAGACATTGATTGATGTCTGATGCTCTTATCTTCAGACATGATCCTTTCACCTTAGTGGTCAGAAGTCCAAAATTCGTTAACGCATTTGAGTAGAAATACTTCACTAGCTCTGTATAGACTGGAGTGTTGGCCTCCAAGCACTCAGAAAACCCAGTCTTCTTTACGAGCTCAAGTATGTCCTTGAACTTCGTTTCTGATTTTTTAAACTTTTTGAAGCCGAGTTGGATTCCTGTTATAACTCGCCATTCTGCCATTTGAAGAGTTCAAGGTATATGGGTATGTGATTCCGAGAGATTTATGAGAGATAGCTGATTGTGATTTGGGTTCTGGAGGTGTAATTGATTTAAGCTTTGAAAAGGGTTCTAGGGTTTGAAAATGGGAGGGAGAGAGGTTCGATAGTTTCTGGTAACTGTTTGCAGATTTTAAATTTGTCTTTGTGACAGTTCCTTCTGACTCTGCATACGTTGTGATGTGTCAACTAGCCATTGGTTGCATGATGCCCAGTAATGAGTTGTAACTCCCCCATTAACTCTTCAGCTTAATGTCCCCTAAATAAATAGTTGTCAATGACGTGGATTGACCGTTGACCATCTTGGTTCGTAGAGTAGCATGTTAAGGCAGCTATGGACTTTAAGTTTTCCTTTGTTGACTCAACGATCAACTTTTGAGAGATGCTGCAGTGGATGGTCTTGACATTAATCCTCATCTTGAAACTACATAGCTAGATCACTGATGTACCCCAAGCCAGCTTGGGCACTTAAGTTCTAAGATGCGTTTGCATGATATCTTTCCAAACTATATTCGAACTTATCTCCTCATAATTTGAATGGTTGAGCAATTGTCCCGTTCTTTCAAGCTCTTCATGAGTTAGAGTAACCTCTCGTAAGACTGCGATCATCGAGTCTGCTTCTACGATCGATGAGGTTGCACTACAATCGTTGAGGTTGCATCACGATCGTTGAGTTCTCTTTAAACTTTACTCTACGATCGTTGACTACCTTGGTCCTTGAGATGAACTTGATCAAGCAATCCTTCTGGGTTAAGGTAGCTCAGGAAGGGCCAACCTCTTAGAATGAGCTAAGGGTCAGGTTTGTCCATGAGGCACTTTCCAGATGAAATACTTTGGAAGTGATTTGCACCGATATCTCATTTGACATTTTCTGGTGGTGAGGTCCTCTACCAACTTTAGAAAATTGCATTTGTTGTAATCGTGGTGTCCTCCTGCTCTTACACTACGATCAGATGTTTGATCGTAGGCACTCCACGACTTTGAGTTGGGTGGCTGAAAGGTTATCAGTAGTACGTTTTGAGATGTTCCTACTGACTATGGATCTTCATTTAGTTCATCAGCCACAAAGTTTTGGGACTCTGTAGCTGGTACACTATTTTATAGTACATCTCAGTGCTGTTATTTCTTAACAGATCACTGCTTCCCCATGTTTATACTATCTTCTAAGTAAGATGTGATTTCCTTTTCTTCATGTGCGTTAGGAGGCATCCTTGCATGTTTCTTTCTGACTGGAATCACCACTGACAGTCAAATCTATTTTCATCGTTGATATGGATATCTCCAGGACTGATCATTTTACGATCATTTGACAGCACTACGAATGTAGTCTTCTTTGTCAGCTTGTGCTCGTGGAGTTCTGCTCCCGTAATAAGTTCCTCATGTTGGATGCTCGATGATCCTCTGTGGTGAGCTTCCTTGAGGATTCTTCTATTATGGCATGCTTTGCATGACTGAGCATCTAAGACCCTTTTTCATCTTTGGTTGAATGGCCTGTTCTCATATAAAGATCAACAACCATGTGAGCTTTATTTAGATCAGCTCAGCAGGTCTTTAAGGACAGGCTTTGACATATAGGAGTTTTATCAGAATCATTTCTGAACAGTCTTAAGCCTTCTGCTGGTTAAATCTTCTTGACTGAAGTCTTCTGCTTTAACATTCCTTAGTGTGGCCAGATAGACCAAGTACCTGCAGGTTATAAATTTCTATTTTTGGTACCCATGGTTAAATGGGTCCTGCTAGGTTAGTTTTCTAAACCCCTGTTCCTCATATATTTGGATAATCATCATATTTATCACCAACAGTTATATTCATGCATGTAACTAATTTAGATAATACATTTTGAGATGCATGATGGTGAGTGTGTGTAAGATTTGCTATTTTTAATAAAACACTCTTTTTCTTTAATGGTTTCATCATTTGCTAGGTTATGTTCACAGGGTTTAAATGTTCATAGAGTGAGAATCAACTCTACGATTTATTTGTATCTGGTTGATTCATGGAGGTGATCAGTTTCTACGAATCTTCAAGATACTTTTATCGAACTGATCATACTCTGTCTGTTATTAAATACTTAGAACATATGTTGCACATACATACTAACCCATCAGCAAAGATTACTTCACATAAAATTAATTTAACCTGTGATGCACTTATGACCCATTTTAGATTTCCTTCAAGATGTCATCTTCAACCTAAAACTTGGATGGAGAGAGAGTTTATAAGTATTTGAGATTCCACCCTCAGTGTACTTTCTCTCTTCACCTTTTTAGGTAGATTATGATTCCTTGAAAGAATATTGTTATAGTTCATAAGGAGGTGTAATCATGATGTACATATTTATATTAGTGAGGAACCTTACCTTTTTATGGTCAGTTTCTTAATCAGTCATTTATCTTAGATATAATTAGTTTAGGCATTGATGTGCATAGTTTCTCATTTGCTCCTGACAGCTTGTTGCTCCACTTGTCCTTCAATCAATTGGTTGTGGTCTTGAAGATACAAGCTAAGAAAATCTTAGCATCTTTAGTTCTTTGACATCCTTGAGTTCACAAGATTTACACCCAGCTGCTGGTTGGCCAGATACATGTTTAAGAAGTTCTTCTTTCTTCTCTGGATAAGCATTTCTTAGCATGTGTGGCCTTTTCATCTATTTAGTCTGGTAGATGTTTGACTCTTTTCTGTTGATGTCTCTTGAGCTTTCTAGCCTGGTGTGAGGGCCCCAAATCCGAGGTCCCGAATCACCGCGGATCCGGTTCGATAATTTTATACAACTATTACCATTTGCGGAAGATATAAACATAAATTGTTTATACAATACATTTTACACACTATTCCCCAAAGTCGAGTAACCTTAACTTAATACACATTACATAACTTACTTGACTTATAAAACGTAAGATACAACACAATTACAAATCTACTGCACGCGTATACTAAAGCTAGAACTGTCTTTAACCTTTCCTTGTATCCGACGCATTTGTCTTAATCTGCAATGTTTTATCATGATATAGCAAGGGTGAGCATAAGGATTGCCCATCAAGTTTAATTTCAACAATATAACGAAATATCATGATTGAAAGAGTCTGAATAACAAGCTGGCTATAATTCAACAATATAATTGTAAACTAGCAGGAATAAATTTATGACTGAACAAGTATTATATATGAACAAATATATCTGAACCAACTGGTAATGAAGGTGATCAGCCTTTCATACCTGACTTATACATGAAATATGTACAGAGTACAATTCATGGCAACCAACAATGATTAACCATAAGCTTATCCGAATGAAGCACTCTTAGTAGAGTTAAGTAAAAACAAACTTGCCTGAACCGTTGATTACCGCTACACAATTTATATCGCTTTATCCGAAGACCTAATACTAGTAATATAGATCTCCAATATTAGAAAAAAATCTCATTACAGTAATAATACTATTATATATATATATATATATATATATATATATATATATATATATATATATATAAGCATAGAATAACCTAAACACATAACATATAACCCTATCAGTCTATAACACACATAAGACTCGGTATCAAGTCAAACTATTGAAGTCTGAGTTGAACCTGACACAAATCTGACGTCCCGACGGTCTATTCGTACTTTATTTCGAGTCTAACTTCAATTAAACTCTGTCTAAACACTTTACAAGTAACTCAGATAATTTTAATACCAGTCGAAATATTTTTCGTAAGCTCGCAATAATTTTTAAATAATTATTACTATTTATCATGATTTTTCAATCATTAAAAACGTATTTAAATGAATTAAATACCACATAATTCTTTTATCATTAATATTTATTTATTATCAAATATTAATGAAATACATGTCATAATATTATAATATATTTATAATATCACAAAGTATTTTTAATATTTTAAAATCACCTTTATATGATTTTTAAACCATTAAATTCATTATCCGATAATTACTATTAATATTAAAATATTAATATTTTCATGATAAAATATCAAAAGTTATATTTTATAACTTAAAATATTTTTCTAACACATAAATCACTTTTATATAATTTATAAAGCATTAATTCTATTTTTTCATAATTTATTTAATATATTCATTAAATAAATTAACTATCATTAATATTAATTAATTAATGAATTTCATCACAAAATATTAAAAGTCATTAAAAATAACTTAAAATATTTTCTAATACCATAATATTATTTTTCATGATTTTTCATGTATTAAAACTATTTTTAAATAATTTATTTAATATTATAATTAAATAAATTAAATACCATTTATATTCCAAAAATATTAAATATTTATGAAACATACTCAAAATAATTAAAAACTATTTTTTAGAATTTAAAATAATTTTTCGAAATTTATTTTGTATTTTTAATTATTAAAAACTATTTTTATCTATTTATTAATTAAAATAGTTAATTTCATTAATAAACTGTCGCTAAAAGAGGCTTAGGCGACAAATCTGTCGCTAAAGGTGTTCTTGGTGTTCTTCAGCAAGAACCTAGAAACTCATAGGCAGTAACAAGGTACCACATTTGACCGTGCATAAATTCTTGGTCTTCTTGATTCTAGGTTATCTAAAGTGTTACACATGTAGTAGATATGTCATACTACACAAACAAACTGATTCCAGAGTCATGCAACAAAATAACAGAGAGATATGATCAATCAAAAAGTTTGACAAGCCTGTTCTTCATTTCTGGGTTTTTTCAGAAAATGAAGAACAGTATAAGGTGCTATATTTAGGTCCTTAGATCTTGAGCTATAAGGCTGATTTATGTGATTTATGAGTCCATACTTATAGTAATGATGTCATAGTACAATAACATATCATTAAATCTGTCTAACAACAACACAAATGAACAATTGAGACTGGTTAAACCTCGCCCCAAAAAATCGGTTGATGAAGATCTGGGTTACCTAGAATCTTCATCCGGCGTGATGGTCAACGGTTGTTTGACCGGTATTATCTTTGATCCTGTGATAGATCTGATGGTTTTGATGGCTTAGATGTGTAATATGAATGTCAGGCTACAATACCAAAACAACAACGTGACCTAAAACATAACAGACAAGCAAGATCAACGCCTGCAAAAATGCTGTCAGGCGTTCTGGGTTTCTGGGTTTGCCCAGATTTCCAGAAATCGTGCACGGTCAATGCCTTTTGACCACCTATAAAACGAAATCCAGACATGCTATGACCCTGTTTTCAATTTCAGATCATAGACCACAAGGCATAGAACAGATCTGAAGCATAAAACACACAAAATATCGAACACATAAAGATCTAGAGGGCCTGACATTCGACTGTCAGGTCACTTTTTGAACTATTTCCAGATTTTTCAAAACTTTAGATTCGAGCATCTGGACGTTATGGATCCATGATCCAACAACCCAGATCTCTAATTGACACCTTATAACACATATTTAACCAACAACTAACATTAAACATCATAAGATCAAAGGATTTCCAAAAATTAGGGTTTATACCTTCTTATGCTTTTGATCTCTGATTCTGATCCTTGGATCTGATATTGGTGAACTAAGAGGCTAACATGGCTTTGTATCTCACTATCTATTACTCCCCATTCCTGAATTTTTAGAGAGAGAGGGTCATGGGAGAAATGATAATTAAAGTGACTCTTTTTATTTCTCTCAATCTATATAAATGAATGTGTATAATGAAATGGGCAGCTAGCTGGCTGATATGTGATATAATTGAGTTAATGGCTGATCTATAATTGCTCACCAACTCCATCATTGGCTAGATTTGCAAGTAACATCCAATAATGCACTAAAGGGCATTTTAGTCATTTTACATACAAAATTAATGGCATTCTTGTCAATTAGCCAAACCCTTAGGGTTTAGGGCTTGGGTTATGGTTTAGGGTTTGAGAAATTTAGGGTTTGAATTTTAATTTCCTAAAATTTCCAATTTAGGTTTCCAAAAATAGAAAATTAATATTTCTAAATTATAATTAGGATTTTCTAATTATATTAAAATTTCTTAATCACAAATTAAATCTTGCTAATTGGGATTAATATTTCCTAATTAAAATTGCTAATTTAGCAATTAGGATCGTAATTGTGAAGACCCCAAACTCAGGTACTTGAAACCCGAACTCGGTTCATCACGATACCATTTCTATGAGCGGAATAATACTAATAATAATAACAATAATATAAATATCAAACTTAATTTATATTTATCAGAGTCTAATCCCAAGTACGTAACCTTTAAACATTCATTACAAACCATGATAGATAATATATATCATACTTGTCTTAATAGTGTTAAACTATTACATTAGATAACGTTCATTCATTCATTCAGCGACCTTTCCCTTTTCCTTGTTCTTAGCAGAGCTCTCTGATCGTTCACACTTAGCTGAAAATATTTAAATTAAGCAAGGATGAGCATTTGAGTGCCCAGCAGGTAATAGCAATTATATATATATAATCTGAAAGAATTTAAATATTTTCTTTGTACTATTCTTCTACAATAAGTCAATAGTTGTGAAGTATTCTGAACCGATAATAATAACATAACAACTCTTTTTCAAATTTTTGAAACTACATATTGACTATAACTAGGGTTATGGTGACATGCCATGAACATTGTTTTCATTTTCGAAAAGGTTAAACAGAAATTCATCTGTAAATCGTCATAACTTACGGGCGTTAGGTTGTACTTCCCATGGGCCCTGTATTGATCAATACTACATTACAAGAACGATAAGATCGTTCACTCTGTTCCGCCTTGGGCGCATAAAAGTTTTCCCGTGTAGGGATGTTCATACTTGTCTGGGTTCTAAATCAAAGGTTTTATCTTGTTCAACAATAATCTATAATTCAACATATATGTATACGGGTAATTGACAAAGGTATATCAACATGTGATGAAATACAATGATTATCCAAGTGGGGACACTTGTTTAACCATTTCTAGAAATTAACGAACAGAATATATATATCTGAATTATCATATACTAACATGTTGATAATCAATGAGCTTATATAATATAAGGTTCATAATCTGTACAGTAATAATATAATTTAGAAACATTCTTACTCATGTCCATTGCATAAAGAAAATGCAAAGGTAAGATACTTTCCTGAAGCGCTGCTTACAGTTTGTAATTTTGATTTATCGCTTATCTCACGACCTATCATTAACAAGATCATTCGTTCGATTAGAACAACATACTATAACACATAACACTGCTTATTGCAGTCAGCACATACCCTAATCACGTTGGCACATATGCTTAAAAATCATTGAATCACAAATAACCACATATCTCAATAAATTATCTAAGTCCATATCAATTTCTGAAACATGTCGGTGTACCGACAGCTTTATCGGGTAATTATCGAGTCTAAGACTCTGACCTGTAACTCAATATCCGTACGTATCAGTCATATTATTTTTAAATGACTCATAATAATTTTTAAACATTTACTATCTTCTATCACACATTTTCAAACACCGGAATCATTATTAAATGATTTAAATATCAAACAATTCTATTATCATTAATATTTAATTAATATTAAACTATTAATGAAACCATTGCCAAAAGGTTAAAGTTATTTATAATAACTCAAAATACTTTTAAAGTATTAATATCATCCTTAAATGATTTTTAAAAGAATTAAAATTATTTTTAAATAATTATCATTAATATTAAAGTATTAATGCATTATTTATCAAAATATTAAAAGTCATTAATTATAACTTAATATATTTTTAATTCATTTATTTCCTTTTTAAATGATTTTAAAATAAATAAAACCATTTTAAAACAATTTATTTAATATAATTATTAAATAAACTTAATATCCTTTATTATTAAATTAATATCATTAATATTAAATTATTAATGAAATTATCCCTTAAATATTAAAAGTTATAATTTATAACTTAAAATATCTTTAAACACTTTATTTTCATTTAAAATGATTTTTCTAATATAAAAATTATTTTTAAACTAATTTATTTAATATGAGTATTAAATAAATCTAATATCATTAATATTAAAATATTAATATTCTTCATGATAAAATATCAAAAGTTATATTTATAACTTAAAATACTTTAAAATCATTTTTCTATAATTTTTATATCATTAATTCTATTTTCCATAATTTATTTAATACATTAAATAAATAACTTAATTATCATTAATATTAATTAATTAATGAAATTCATCACAAAATATTAAAAGTTATAAAAAATAACTTAATTTATTTTCTTATACCATAATATAATTTTAAATGATTTTTCATGTATTAAAATTATTTTTAAATAATTTATTTAATATTATAATTAAATGAATTAAATACTTTTAATATCCCAAAAATATTAAATGTTTATGAAATATATTCAAAATAATTAAAAACTAATTTTCTGAATTTAAAATAATTTTTAAAATAATTTTTGTAATTTTTAGAATTTATTTTCTATTATTAATGATTTTTCAGAAATTCAGAAAATAAAAATAAAAGAAACCGTCGCTATAGGCCTTTAGCTACACTTGTCATCGCTGTTGGTGTTCTTGAGCTCAAGAACACTGACAGCTTCGTGCCCGAGGGGTCAACTTTGACCACTTATAATTCCTTTGTTCCTGCATGATCTGATCGATCTCAAGCATTGGTCGTGTAGTATAAATGTAGAACTACAATTATTCACAATTATTTTGGTCATACAACAACTCAAATGCAATATCTAAGCCATTAAAACTATTGTCAGGTCTGTTCATCAAGTTCTGGGCTACCCAGAAAAATCCGGTCAATGTCGGTCAACGACATTGGTAGTCTTATTCTGGTCAACCAGTTGATGAAATGGTGGTGATAGACGTCGGGCCTCATAGAGGAACTAGCATGGTATCCATATTGATCATTTCTAAAGTCCAGATATCATTAACGTACAAGATCTAAGCTGCAGAAATACATGTCAGACATTATCTGGGTTTCTTCAGAAACCCAGAACTTCGACTAGCCACTTCCATGCCCGAAAATCTAAGTGTTCTATTTATCATTTATGTCGTCTAAAGGTTCAAATCTGTAGAATATATGTCAAGGTACAAGTTCATAACATCAAAACATTATATCATCAAAACATGTGTAAGATCTGGCATGGTCAAACCATGTCAGAAATCTGTTCTTCATGATTTCTGGAAATTCCCAGAAATGTCGATTCAGTGCAAATGGCCTACTTTGACCGCTTGTCACGGTTGATCTGTTGATTGTTTATGGGATATTAAGACATAAATCTATATTCCACATTACCAGCTACAACATGTAACAAACAGAAACATTAAATCACTTAAAACCTGACAGATCCGGACTTACAAAGTTCTTGTCAGACGCTGATCATACTTTTTGGGTTTACCCAGATTTCGATCGGTCATGCCCGGTTAACGGGTTTTGACCGATCATAACTTCAAATCTACAACAGATTTGACTTTCATTCTTGTACCAGATGAAAGATCTCATACTAGACTACAACATCAAACACTTAAATAACAAAAACACACAACATACAAAGATCTATGAGGACTGAAATTTGACTGTCAGATACAAAAACAAAAATTTCCAGATTTTGAAAAACTTCAATTTCGAGCACTTTGATGTTATGGATCTGCATGATACCAACCCAGATCACTTAAATAGACTACAAACAACATATTTTAACACAAAATTATAACATCTAACATGCAGATCAAAGTCAGATTTTCTAGTTAGGGTTCTACCTCTTTACACCTTGATTCTTGATTCTTGATTCTGATCTTGTGATTTGTTATGGATACTAGTGGGGCTCGGTTTTGGGACTGGTATAGGTATTAATTTCATGGGTCTTGTGCTTGAGAGCATTTAGTTGAGTGTATGAGAAAATGTAAGTAACAAATGAATTTTCTCTCTCTTCCAATCTATATATACAACTTGTATGCTATGTATTTGGCTGGAAATTGGGCTGATCTGCTGAGATTTAAGGCACATGGGGTGATCTAAGTTGGTTACCTACTCCATATCTTGCTAGATTTACAAGTTACCTTAAATAATACAAGAGGGGCAAAAATGTCTTTTGGCTTTTAAAAATAATGGCATTATTGTAATCATGCCAAATCCTTAGGGTTTAGGATTTGGATTAGGGTCTAGGGTTTGGGCCACTTTAGGGTTTAAAATGATTTCGAGAATTAGCAATTTAATATTTGTAAGAATAAAATAAAATAATAAATTTTAGTTTCTAAAATACAAAATTAAGGTTTCTTAATTAATTAGGTTTTTAATTACTTAACACCTTACTAATTAGGTTTAAGATACACTAATTAGAATTAAGCTTTCCAAATCAATAATTAGGGTTTACAATTTAAATAAATTAGGGTTTATAAAATAAATATTAGGGTTTCTAGAAATTAATATTTCTAAATATTAATAGGGTATACCTAATTAATCAAAAAGTCATATAATACATAACATTCATGCACCATATAACACAATTATATAACAGTGTCGAACTCATCCTGAGTTTTAAATTAGGGTTTTCATTTATCAATAAGTTAATTATTGATTTAAGGTTTCTAATTTACGAAATTAGGGTTTTAATTTACAATTAATATCTCCTATAATTAGGGTTTTCCCAATAGCATCCAATATTTATAATACACATCATACACCATATAACAAAGTTTCTTAACAGATTTTAAAGTCTCATATGACTTCGAAATTAGGGTTTAACAGTAATACTAGGGTTTTGACCTTATACACCATAATTGACCAACCATTGTCAGTCCACAAGCATACAGTAAATATTTATAGCACTGAAAAATTAAAATATAATATTATTATATTATTATTCTTATCTATTGATAAAAATCCAAAATTAGGGTTTGGATTCCATATCTGATTTATTCTTCATATATAACATTATTAATTAAGTTAAAATAATTAAGTTAATTAATCTTGCATAAATTCATATAATAAAATAAATAATTATTATAATAATTCTAAAAATCATTTCATATATTATTTAAATAATATAATAATCATGTTTTCATGGAAAATAATTAATAAAAATATTTTCACTATAAAATTAATTATTAAAAGAATAAACTTTATAATAGTCAATAATTCTAAAATAAAAAATTATTTGTAAACATTCATGTAATAAATATATTTTTGTTTACCACATAATTATATATACATATTATCTTGTACAAATCCTCATCCTTGAAATAAATAAATAAAAAATTTATACGCAAAATTTATGATTTAATTTTTATAGAAAATATCGGGTTATTACAGTAATTGGTCATTAGGGTTTATAAACCACTAATTAGGGTTTCTAATAGAAAAATAATTTTCCTAAATTAGAAATTAGATTTCATAATTAGATTAATGTTTTCTAATTACTAATAACTTGAAAATTAGGATTAATATTTCCTAATTATCATTAAAACTATTTAAATTAACAATTAGGTTTTCCCTAATTATAAATTAGGACTCCCGAAACCGAAATTAGGGTTTCCAGAACCAATTTTAGGGTTTCTTGTAATTCGCTAGAGTTTTCTAACCAAACATTGACGTTCTTAATATATACCTAAGGTTTGTTACAGATATCAATTATCTGGTCAACCCTTGACCCTTAACCACATATTGTACATATATACACAGAACATATTCACATATTACTTAATCCTGAATAATTCACTTAAATCCTTTACAGAATTTTGAAATCCTCAAAATTCGTTCTTAAAAATATCAAACGCATACACTAATTTTCTGTCTAGGTTCTAATTTTGAACCTTAAATCAATTAATAAAAATTTTAAAAATATTCAAAATTCTCGGGTTGTCACACCTGGTCTTCAGACTACAAGATTGATTGCGAGCAAGGATTGGTCTTGTTGATATGGCAATCAAGCACATGGACCAATCTGAGCAGCTTCAGGTGTATATACACATTTACCTGTACACAATATTTCCAACGTGTGAGCTCATCTGCATATAACAAGTGACTTACTACTAAACTAAGTTTAGAACAATGTCTGTGCCTAGGATCAGGCTCAAAGCGATTAGCTTTTGAACAGCATGAGAACCTACTCTGATACCAATTGTTAGTTCCCAGTAGGCACAATATAGATCTAGAAGGGGGGTTGAATAGATCCTTTTAATTTCAAATACTTTTCTCGTTTATTTTGTATTGCTAATGAATTAGCATATGACAAACATAAGAATCTTTTCAAGCATAGCAGAATAAGTAAAAGAACACCTTCATTGATATATTCGTAATCATACATACATTGTTCTTAGAGTTAGTTCGGTTGTAAGCAGTTAAAAAATACATAGTAGTTATACCAGTTAAAGTACATAAAGTAAAAGACATAAGGAGTTTCAAATGGTTTAGAGACTCAAGCACCTAATCCATTCTTCTACTTTCAACTAGCAGGATTTCCACTAAGGAAGGGCAACACCCTGAATCATTAAGATTCCATCAAGGCCAGCAGCCTTGGGGCTTCAGTTCACTAAGAACTCTTCAAGGCCAGAAGCCTTGGAACTTCTCTAGTTCCCTAGGAACTCTTCAAGCCCAGCAGGCTTGGAACTTTATTTAGTCCCTCCAGACAAGGACCCCTCAGGCCCTGGCTTCTTGTTGTTGAGTTGTTTGTTTGTTTATTGGAGTTGGTGCTGAGCTGCTAAGATGTTTTTATGCTCTGAACATCTTCTGTACTTAGCAACTTGGCGTGATCATCCTTGAAATGCAGTTGAGTGTTGCATGATGCTCAGCTTCTTCAGTTACTCAACCATTTCTGATGATCCCTTGATGAACTGCCTTAAAGATCATTCCTCTTGATACTTGATGGCTGCACATGATGGGTTTCTAAGATGACTGTAAGCTCTTTTGCTAGGTACTTAGAAACTTTCCCATGCTTGCCACCATGATGGCGTTGATGATCTTCTTTCTTGATACTTGATGCCTTCTCATGATGGACTTGCTAAGATGACTGTAGGCTCTTCTCTCTGGTACTTAGAGTCTTCCCATGATGGACATCAAGATGACATTGATGCTCTTCTTTCTCTTGGCAGTTCAGAACACTCTTCTAGTAGTAGAACTCTCACTTCTACATTGTAGAACTCTCACTTCTACTTCTTTCTTTTTTTGTCTCTAAGTGTTCTTGGTGGATCGTAGAGTGAGCCTTCAGACCTTCATTGGTCACTCACTATTTACGTTGGTTAGATCAGTCCACCATTTCTCCAAAATTAGCAACTCCAGTAACCCTTGATCTTTGAAGCTCTAGCTGATTTATACTCCTTCCCAATCTTCCCGTTGGAAAGTAGCCGTTGAGAGCTCTTAGATTTGCCTTGAAGATCTCGAGTTATTTGGTGTAGACTGTAGATGTGACATGACATCCCCTTTTCTGACTTTCTAACACTGCAGTCTACTGTTTCACCTACCCCGTCAGAGATATCATTTTTATGCCTCGGGCAGGTCGACGACTTCATTTCCTCCTTCTGATTTCTAGATCAGAGGTTGTCCTTTTCCATCGATGCTCTCAATAAGCTCTTGTTCGAATACCAACCTTCAGATCGAACCGTTGCCAATGGTTCAATCTTCGGATGACCAAACTCTTCGATTCTGATGTATGCTTTCTTGGACCCGATCGTAGTGTCTAGTTGACTGTTGTTCATTGACATGTAGAGACAACACTACGATCCTGAAGAGTGTTTATTGGATCTTCAATGTAGAACACCTCTTCCTTTTTCTGTGCAGTGCTTCAATGCTTCTGTTTTCCTCAACTGCTCTCAGATACTGATGGTTTGACTCCTTGCTCTGGCCCCTTCTGAATAGCAAGACACTTCAGATTTGTGGCGTGTTCAGCTCGCTTTCTGTAACGCCCCGAAATCCGGTCTATTTTCACATCCAAACTCCGTACATCACTGTCCCATTTTCTTCCAAACATACATCATTATATACTAAAATATAATAACATATATTCTAAAATCCCAGGTTCTATAACCACAAAATCTCTTTCATTACAAATAATGATAATTACATTATTCTTTACATCTTACACGAGTGACTTTCATCCGCCACAAAGGATTCATAACTGTTCATTAAACTAGTCTATAGTTTAATTCTATCATTCTATATTACAAGTCTTCACTTGCTCTTCACGCACATTCATATAATGAATGACACTTCGTCTGAATACCGCTCAGCTTGATCTTTACGAGATCCTTAAGTTCTTTCTAACATCGTTCGCTGAAAATGTTTTTATTTAAAGCAAGTGTGAGAATTCAATTGCCCAGCAAGTCATACAGTTGAACAAACAACTTCAAGAGTTTAAACATTTTTCAGAACTTCAATAACCGAACAAAGGTTACGAAGCAGCTTGAATAATAGGAATAGTCTTGATTCCTATCATTTTAAAACATTAGTCACATGCACTTTGAAATACTTTCATTCTCTACTTTCTTTCATTCACAATCGGTCTGGCTAGAATCAATAGCACAGACTTAACAATAACGGTTCATGTATAAACCGAACATTCTTTTATTGAACAGTTCAAACATAGAACATTTCATCTCACAGAAACACCGAAGTGTTCAAATTGTGGCACAAGGCCTCATACGTTCTACCACCTTGTACAAATATCACACATTCGCACATAGACAAAACTTCTCTAGTTCAACATCTGAGAAGTTTTAGAAACTAGCATTCATTTAAAATATGAATGAAGTTAGGAAACTTGCCTTACGCATAGCTACATCTTACAGTTTACGCTGAAATGCTTATTCCAAAACCTTATATAACAAATAAGGAAATAACAAGTACACCAATCAGTCATATACTTGACTTACGCATTGGTTTACTTAACTTTACTTCTTAAGGTTCGCGTTCTTGTAATTTAAGCTTACGCGACTAACTTTCATTACCAGATTATGGCTTTATGACATACTGAGATGTCTTACTCAACACGTTCATCATCTTTGATGATTCACATTCTTATCTTCTTCTTATACTTCTCTAGGACTCAGCACACATCGCTTTTCTGCTAGTAGTCCATATGGTACTCTGAGTGGTTTCCCACAAACAACCAACAAACAAGTTCCCGTCTCATCTACACTGCCCACACAGTGAGTTAGATCGGTTGCCAGTTTTGTATATACCTTCGCTCTCTGAAGGAATTGTTCCCATATGTCAACCATCAAAGGTTACGATTGTACTACAACCTAACTTACCTTAACTTATCCGAACCATTAAACTATAATGTTCGTTAAGTCAACTTCTTATTCCTTATGGCTTTCTGGCAACTAAATGCCATACCTCAGGAATCATTCTTTATTGTCTAAGTCATACAATCTTTTGTATACTCGGAACGACCATTCATTGTCAATACTATGAGACCATAGTGTTAAACATTTCATATGAACTTATTCATATCTTACACCATCCGGTTCCCTCAACTCGGAACATTGTCCAAGTTATACTTATTAACTCGGCTTCTTAACGTTATACGTTATTATCTCCAATTTAGTTTCTTCACCGTTCACGGTTAATCAACATTCTTCATTACATTACGGTTAAACCATACACAGGGTGTAGGTTCTGCCCGTTTAACACTCGCTTACACTCAACCCTTAAGCTGGTTAAAGTGTTCAGCGCTTACTTTTCATTCTATCATTCTCACCCGACTTATATGCGGCTTTCAGTAATCTTATTACCGTTCTTTATGGCTCTCTTGATACCATTCGTATCTTACTTACTACCTTCATCAATGTCTATGTCATACAACCACGGTATACTTAGAACGTTTGTCCATCCCCATGGGGTTTACCCATCCGTTTACCCATCGGTTTGATCCGCTGTTTCTTTTCTTGGTTTGGGCCTTAACCCTAATTCTTATTGGGCCTAACTTGGGCTTAACTTCACAAATCATTGGGCTTGACATAATCCAAGTCCAATTGGATTCTACAAAAGTCTATGAACACAAAGTCCATTAAGACTAATCGTATTCTACACATTCCATTCTCGTATGCTCGTATTCTCTTTGTATATTGTTCGTACGATATTCGTATTATACGTCGTACTAATCTTCGTAATATACTCGTATAATAACTCGTATCATACTCGTATTTCTCACGCATAATAACCCTAATTATTATACGCGATCATAATATTCTCGGAACTCACTTTCCCTAACCCTTAGGTTTTGAGTCCGCAGGCAAAAACTTCGTTTTTGCCATAACTGAAATATTATTGAATATTCTATCACGTCCTAAGATTTCAATCAATCAAAAACTTCTCGGAATTTCAAAATAAATCTCCGAGCAGAAACGGGTGAATAGTGCCTATTTCGTCTTTTTCCCCGAAAAATATTTTGTTCCCGGAAAAATTTCATTTTCGTCTTGAAAATTCTTACTCGTTCAGTCTAGCTCGTAGCCAGAATCCTCCCGATTAATAATCATTCTAGGTTATAGAACGATTAATGAACACATAGCACATAATAGTATTAATAAAAATTCATTTTATTAATAACTAATTCTTTAACTTAAATTCTTGACAATCCGATTTTCCGGGTTGTCACATTCTTCCCTTCTTCAAAGAATTTCGTCCTCGAAATTTTAGCTTACCCTTCTCCTCAACTTCTCTTCAAAGAAGTTCTTATCTTTCCATCATTCCTAACCTCCATAACCTATCAAGAATCATGAAGCGAAAGGAATAACTAGGAATATAAAGATTCCTTTAAAACATTTCATTCTTTTGCTGAGGGGTCAAATTGACCATGAACTCTTACAAGGTTAAACAACCTCTCGCCGTAAACCTTTCTTACACGGTAAGTTTACAATCACAAAGAAGGTAAACTACCTCTTCCATACATAGGTGATTAGCCTAACGTATAACCCCATTTCAGGATATGTTCACCTCAAACTTAGTACCAAAAATTTGGATATTTCTTGAAACATTCGTCTAGTCAACTCGCTTGACATCGACTACTTCTTTAAATTCTTTTCAAAACGTTTCATGACGTCATGATACCGTATTCTTCACAGTACGTTGAGGACTTCGTCAGTTTATGATTTCGTCATTATACATCATACCATAGCAGGTTATTGATCCTCTGATCAAATTCCATACCAGGTTTAATTGCATTAACAACTCCATCTTTTTACCATCCTTGCATCAAATGCACTGATGATATAAAATTTATTTTGATATTTTAAATCAATTTCTGTCTAGCCGAAACAATTGGCATAGACATAAAAAAACATAGCTCTTTTAAAATCCATTGGTTCCAAAAAGTTGAACCAATTCTTTTCTTTTTCAAAATGTACAATTCAGCACGATTTGAATAAACTTCGAAATCTAGCATAGCTAGAGGATTTGAAATATCCTATTCTCCATCTTCCTTCATTGTCTTTCTGCGACAATACTTAAACTTCTCTAGCACCTTCAATGCTAAGTCTACTGAAAATACTTCGTTTTCAGTCTAAACATTCCTATTTCTTAGTACAGTCCACCAACTTACCACACATTATGAGTTCAGGAACTTTCCACAATAATATGAGTTTAAGAACATGCAGACAGACCTTTGGCGTCCATTCGCTGAAATATTCGAAAACATACCATACAATTATGAGTCACAAACTTACCATAAGTATGAGTTTCAAGAATCGCACCTACCTTAACCTTCTCTATCTATCAAGTATATAAATGAGAAAAGATTCACCTTCTCGTCATATACATCTTAATAGCGCGACCAATTCCAATGATTATCACTGTAATAAACTGAGCAGTTGTTACACCAAGCACAAACCTCTGCCCATACAAAGGTTCATACAACTCAGCCATCACATGAGTCCTCAATTGAAATCTTACAACTTCTGACTTCCTCTGTACTTAATACAAATTTTCTTTAATTCGTATAGTAACCTTTACAACTCAATCTGAGTTCTTCTTCCCGTACTACTTCGTAGTACCATTCATTCATAGCATTAGCTATAAATCATTCATCGTTTAACAGCTCATCTATTACTACGATTTACTATGATCACGTGGTGATCTTCTTATCATTCTCTCTACGATTATAGTCTTAGGTACTCTTACCTAAGATTTATAACCTATCAGCTCTGATACCAACCTGTAACGCCCCGAAATCCGGTCTATTTTCACATCCGAACTCCGTACGTCACTGTCCCATTTTCTTCCAAACATACATCATTATATACTAAAATATAATAACATATATTCTAAAATCCCAGGTTCTATAACCACAAAACCTCTTTCATTATAAATAATGATAATTACATTATTCTTTACATCTTACACGAGTGACTTTCATCCGCCACAAAGGATTCATAACTGTTCATTAAACTAGTCTATAGTTTAATTCTATCATTCTATATTACAAGTCTTCACTTGCTCTTCACGCACATTCATATAATGAATGGCACTTCGTCTGAATACCGCTCAGCTTGATCTTTACGAGATCCTTAAGTTCTTTCTAACATCGTTCGCTGAAAATGTTTTTATTTAAAGCAAGTGTGAGCATTCAATTGCCCAGCAAGTCATACAGTTGAACAAACAACTTCAAGAGTTTAAACATTTTTCAGAACTTCAATAACCGAACAAAGGTTACGAAGCATCTTGAATAATAGGAATAGTCTTGATTCCTATCATTTTAAAACATTAGTCACATGCACTTTGAAATACTTTCATTCTCTACTTTCTTTCATTCACAATCGGTCTGGCTAGAATCAATAGCACAGACTTAACAATAACGGTTCATGTATAAACTGAACATTCTTTTATTGAACAGTTCAAACATAGAACATTTCATCTCACAGAAACACCGAAGTGTTCAAATTGTGGCACAAGGCCTCATACGTTCTACCACCTTGTACAAATATCACACATTCGCACATAGACAGAACTTCTCTAGTTCAACATCTGAGAAGTTTTAGAAACTAGCATTCATTTAAAATATGAATGAAGTTAGGAAACTTGCCTTACGCATAGCTACATCTTACAGTTTACGCTGAAATGCTTATTCCAAAACCCTATATAACAAATAAGGAAATAACAAGTACACCAATAAGTCATATACTTGACTTACGCATTGGTTTACTTAACTTTACTTCTTAAGGTTCGCGTTCTTGTATTTTAAGCTTACGCGACTAACTTTCATTACCAGATTATGGCTTTATGACATACTGAGATGTCTTACTCAACACGTTCATCATCTTTGATGATTCACATTCTTATCTTCTTCTTATACTTCTCTAGGACTCAGCACACATCGCTTTTCTGCTAGTAGTCCATATGGTACTCTGAGTGGTTTTCCACAAACAACCAACAAACAAGTTCCCGTCTCATCTACACTGCCCACACAGTGAGTTAGATCGGTTGCCAGTTTTGTATATACCTTCGCTCTCTGAAGGAATTGTTCCCATATGTCAACCATCAAAGGTTACGATTGTACTACAACCTAACTTACCTTAACTTATCCGAACCATTAAACTATAATGTTCGTTAAGTCAACTTCTTATTCCTTATGGCTTTCTGGCAACTAAATGCCATACCTCAGGAATCATTCTTTATTGTCTAAGTCATACAATCTTTTGTATACTCGGAACGACCATTCATTGTCAATACTATGAGACCATAGCGTTAAACATTTCATATGAACTTATTCATATCTTACACCGTCCGGTTCCCTCAACTCGGAACATTGTCCAAGTTATACTTATTAACTCGGCTTCTTAACGTTATACGTTATTATCTCCAATTTAGTTTCTTCACCATTCACTTTTAATCAACATTCTTCATTACATTACGGTTAAACCATACACAGGGTGTAGGTTCTGCCCGTTTAACACTCGCTTACACTCAACCCTTAAGATGGTTAAAGTGTTCAGCGCTTACTTTTCATTCTATCATTCTCACCCGACTTATATGTGGCTTTCAGTAATCTTATTACCGTTCGTTACGGCTCTCTTGATACCATTCGTATCTTACTTACTACCTTCATCAACGTCTATGTCATACAACCACGGTATACTTAGAACGTTCGTCCAACGCGAATACAATTCACAAGGATCGTTTACGTATTCAATCACGTTTTACTTGTTCGTCTTTTAATCTCTCATTCAACCTTTACTCAAGGTTTCAATTACTTTCATCATTATCCAACCCATGAACCCCATGTTCATTATTCTTTCTTAATGTCGAAGCCATACCGTTTGTTATATGCTAAGACCGATCGTTCATTGTAACCACGTTGCGTTCATAGCGTCTATACGCTTTACATTCATCTCTCAATGCCATGTCATAACATCAAAATGTTATACATTAACATCTTCAACCAACTTCTAAGGAATCACAACCATAGCAATCCCTCACGTTCGTTTATCGCGACTACGGTCCCCGGACATCGGTTTCGTAACTCGCATCTACATTCTTTGTCTTTTATTCTCGTTTAATCTTTTCGTTCAGCCTTTGCTAAAGGTTTAAAACACTTGACTAAGTGTTGCATTACGTGAACTATATGTTCATACTTTTTTCTTGCACATCCCCTAGTATCTGAGAACTAAAAATCTCATTTCTGGGCAGTGTCTTGCACTGGCGCTGCGGCGCCGTGCCCTTCCTTTTCCCTCGCGCTGCGGCGCCACTCTCTAGAAGTGTATGGCCGAGCTCGCACTGCGGCGCCCCTTCTTGCGCTGCAGCGCCCCTTGTCGCGCTGCGATGCCCCTTCTCGCGCTGCGGCGCCAAGACAAAAACCTAGAAAATTTTTTCTAAGTGTTAAGTCAAGTTTGAGATGCTTACTTTACGATCTCATAACTTCTTCGTTATAACTCGGAACGAGGTCGTTCCAAAGCCATTCTCTTCCTTATCTTACGTACTTTAATATGCCTTGGACAGAACTTCATTCTAAATCCGTTAACATGCCATTCAATTGGCTTAATCTTAACCCTTCGTTCATTTTATGCTTTTAACGTTCTTCGTTCGTTCGTCCGTAATTCGGTCATCCGAACTTGGAATTCGTTCGTTCTTGAGTCCACGACTCACGTTTTATACGTTCTCTTACATTCTTATGAAACCCTATACGTTCGGGTTCATTTACTAACTTTCAAATTCTCGTTCGTCTTTTACGAAAATTTCGCCATAACTTCGTTATAGCTCAATTTAAATCCGTTCTTCATGAACGTTTCTAACTCTCCTAACCAAGCAAGAAGTAACTAATTTATACACGATGGTTTTAAACTTGTCCATCAACAACATTTACACTACGATGGTTTTAAATTTGTCCATCAACAACGTTCTACGCGTTCTTCGCGTGTTCTTCGCGTTCTTCGTATTTAATCGATATTTTGGATTACGATTTCACTTTTTATTGGAATTTGATGTTATAGAACACCATTCCTTACTTAATTCACCTACTCGTTCATAATATTCATTCGGATCGCTCAAAATCCTCACGAATCTTATACTTGCTTAAGAAATTTATAAACTAAATTTCTTATTTCTCATTTCTTATTTTCTCATGATTTCAACCATATGAAATCATTACTAACATCTTTTACTTCTTATTCTCATTAAGTTATGTTTTAAACATATTAAACTTAAAGAAAATAGCAGAAGAAACTAGGGTTCGGATTACCGTTCTTCTTTATTTCTCTTCCGTTAGACAAAGCCGGCGATTTGCGAGTTTTTCTATTTCACGATCACTTTTGATCCGAGCGTTCATGATCATGCTCTTCCTCTTCTCTCCCAACCGAGCTCCCTCTCTCTCTCTCTCTCTCAAGGTAGGATTTTCAAAAAAATCCTAGAAAATGAAATTCTAGGTTTCTATTTATTGAAAACCAAAGCTAAGGGCAAAATAGTCATTTCACCCCCACCTCCTTACTATTCCAAACTTTGCAACCAAGTTTACTTGGCCACCACCCTTACTTGGTGGCCAAGTGGCCGCCCCTTATGTCCATGGGTCATCCCCATGGGTTGCTCCATGGGTTTTACCCATCCGTTTACCCATCGGTTCGATCCGCGGTTTCTTTTCTTGGTTTGGGCCTTAACCCTAATTCTTATTGGGCCTAACTTGGGCTTAACTTCACAAATCATTGGGCTTGACATAATCCAAGTCCAATTGGATTCTAAAAAAGTTTATGAACACAAAGTCCATTAAGACTAATCGTATTCTACACATTCCATTCTCGTATGCTCGTATTCTCTTCGTATATTGTTTGTACGATATTCGTATTATACGTCGTACTAATCTTCGTAATATACTCGTATAATAACTCGTATCATACTCGTATTTCTCACGCATAATAACCCTAATTATTATATCATAACATTCTCGGAACTCACTTTCCCTAACCCTTAGGTTTTGAGTCCGCAGGCAAAAACTTCGTTTTTGCCATAACTGAAATATTATTGAATATTCCATCACATCCTAAGATTTCACGCAATCAAAAACTTCTCGGAATTTCAAAATAAATCTCCGAGCAGAAACGGGTGAATAGTGCCTATTTCGTCTTTTTTTCCAAAAAATATTTTGTTCCCGGAAAAATTTTATTTTCGTCTTGAAAATTCTTACTCGTTCAGTCTAGCTCGTAGCCAGAATCCTCCCGATTAATAATCATTCTAGGTTATAGAACGATTAATGAACACATAGCACATAATAGTATTAATAAAAATTTATTTTATTAATAACTAATTCTTTAACTTAAATTCTTGACAATCCGATTTTCCGGGTTGTCACACTTTCTCCTTGTGATCTCCCGTTCACTTATCATCAATGGACTGACCAATGCTTAATCATTTTAGCCTTGTTCTTCAGAGGCTGACCAATATCTCTATATACATTCCATCAGTTCTTTCTTTGTTTGGCAAACACTACGATCCTGGTTCCATTCAAGATCGTTGTCTTCTATTCACTTGACAGCTACTGCACTTTCTGACTTTCCTTAGTCAGTTACTGAAGTCTTCTTATGATCAACTTGTGGAGGACTTCATTTCGAATGGCTTCACAACTCAGTCTAGATGCTGATTGAGTTGATGCTTAGATCTGCTGTTAGCTTGCATGCCATTCGTTGATTGCTCTCTGGTTTCCTTCAGGTGGGATGTATCTTTGCAGTACCAACCAGAGGCTTGGTTCCTTTGGATATTCTGGGAGTGCTCATTTGTTGAGAATCGTGTTTGCTCTATGATTCTACCTTGGCATTGTGAGCACTTCTGTTGAAGTCTTAGTTCTGCACTCTACGATTCAGCTTCGGCTGTGCAGACATTACGACTCCGAGATCAGATCTTGACACTTTACGATTTCTACCCTTGTGCTCGTTGTCTTCATCTGATCTTGCTTGACTACGATCTCTGCCTTAGATATGATCAGTAGATTCTACGACTCCGAGTGTAGTCTACGATTATTGACTTGGCTTCAGATTCAGTAGACTCTACGACTTCGAGTATAATCTACGATCCTTGACTTGGCTTCGATAGATGCTCGGTCGGCTCGTAGGCAGGTTGTCTCTACAATTTGAAACATGACTTCCTCAGCAGACTATGACCATGAGGAAGTTCTCCTCGACACACTACAATCCTTCCTCGTCTCTCCTGGCAGTCTACGAACTCCGAGATCTACTATCTTGCAGACTATGATTCCGCCTCGATAGCTCTCGAGTTTTCCTTAACTCTCCTGACAGACTACGATTTCTGGTGCAGTGCTCGACGATCAGACATGCCTATCTATTACATCATAAGATCAACCTACCATGCTTGATCTTTCTATATTTATAGTCCTTGTACATCATTTCTTTTTAAGGACTTTACAAGGCTATTTTACTTATGTAGGATCAACCTAACACATTTGATCAATTCATTCTAAGTCCTTGTACATATGTTCCTATTATCTATCAAAGGACTTTACAATGTTTCTTAATGCAAGCATACTTGCATATTCATTCGTATATATCATAATCAAATCATATAGGAATATCATTCACATGCTTAATCCTAACAATATCAAAGCTTAGGGATATGATCCCTGCCTAAGATGTGAGACTAGAACTAGGGGGGAGAGACAGGAAAATCCTTCGCTAGTATGACCTACCTAAGTTTATTTGTTATTTAATTAGTCGGTCATAATATAGGGATAATATGTGGCATGTTAATTAACCTTTCTTTTGTGTCAGTGTTTGAAAATGGCATCCTAAAATGTCGAGTTAAGCAATCGAGCACATGAGACTGTTGAGTCACCACTGATCAATACCCAATATAATGTGCATCAGAAAGGCAATAATCCTCAGGTGAATAACAACACTGACCAAATGGCGAACGACGGAATGTTTAGGAGCTTTCTGCAATTCGTGCAACTTCAGGCAAGAGAAACTCCTATTCAAAATGCAGGTGGAAACACTGGCAACTCTCGGATGGTCACCGCTAAGCAGTTCAAGGAGCTAGGACCACCGGAGTTTTTGGGAGAGCCAAAACCACTTAAGGCGGAGACGTGGATAAAGCAGATCCCCAAGATATTTGATGTCTTAGGATGCTCCGAGGAGCAAAAGGTTCCCTTTTCCACCTTCATATTGCGAGAAGTGGTAGATTACTGGTGGGAATCCGTAAAATGTACCCAACCTGCCGCAATGAAGATGTCTTGGGAGAAGTTCCAAGAACTGTTCAACGACAAGTACTTTCCCAAAAGTATTCGTCACATAAAGGAGGTGGAGTTTATCAAGCTGGAACAAAACAATATGACCGTGTCGCAGTACGAGGCTAAGTTTGCCGAGTTGTCCCAGTTTGCATCCCATTTGGTTGATAATGAGGAGAGAATGACGCGAATGTTTCTGCGAGGTTTGAAACCCGAAATACGTCAATATCTCATTTCTCACAAACTGTGTTTGTATTCAGATATTGTAAATATGGCTCATTTATTGGAGCGCGATAATGAGTCAACCCAACCAAGAGAGAGTAGCCAGCAATTGATAATACCAGTGGTAGCAGTCATCGAAGCAGTGACAACAAACGTGGAGGAAATCAACATGTCAGAAATGGTAACCACTTTGGTGGTAATCATGGCCAAGACAATAGAAGTGGAAATTTCAAGAAGAGGAGATTGAATAATGATGGAAAGACATCAGCACCAACATCTATTTTCAAGAAAGGGGAACGACCACCGGTCGTATGCTACAAATGCGGAGCGGAGGGACACATCAGTCCAAACTGTACGTAGCAATCCAAAACATATTATAATTGCAAAAGAGAGGGTCACCTATCCCGATGTTGTCGTATAGTGAAGTCAAGTCCAGGTGGGATAGAGACACCAAAGACCGTCCCAGACAAGTCAAAGCCGGTATTTCAAGGGAGAGAGTTTGTTGTGACCTCCCAAAAAGCGAGGAACCCGAATGAAGTTATCACGGGTAATAAATTTCCTGACGTATTCCTTGAAGAACTTCCTGGCCTACCCCCAGAACGTGAAGTTGAATTCTTTATTAATCTTGAACCTGGTACGAAGCCCATTTCCAAAGCCCCATATCGAATGTCTCCTATTGAACTTCAGGAGTTAAAAACCCAACTACAAGAATTGTTAGACATTGGTCTCATTCATCCTAGTACGTCTCCTTGGGGTGCACATGTTCTATTCGTAAAGAAGAAAGATGGAAGTACGCGACTTTGTATTGACTATCGCAAGTTGAATCATGTCACCGTCAAAATAGGTACCCGTTACCTCGAATTGATGACCTATTCGACTAGTTGCAAGGTGCTAAATTCTTTTCAAAGATCGATCTTCGTTTTGGATATCATTAGTTAAAAGTTAAAACTGATGACATTCCAAAGACTACTTTCAGAACTCGGTACGGGCATTACGAATTCCTAGTCATGTCTTTTGGATTGACTAATGCTCCTGCGACTTTCATGGATATGATGAACCGAGTATTCAAGGAATATTTGGATCAGTTTGTTGTTGTCTTTATTGATGACATCCTTATCTATTCCAAAAGCCGTGAAGATCATGAGCACCATTTGAAGCTGGTACTTCAAAGGCTCGCGAAAACAAGATATATGCCAAGCTGAAGAAATGTGAGTTCTGGCTTGAGGAAGTAGCATTCCTTGGCCACGTGGTGTCAAAACATGGAATATCGGTTGACCCGACGAAGATTGAAGCAATACAAAGTTGAGAGCAACCGAAGTCGGTGACCGAAGTACGTAGCTTTCTGGGTTTAGCTGGTTATTATCGGAGATTCGTGGAAGGATTTTCTCGAATCGCTACTCTGTTAACTCAACTGACTCGGAAAGATACAAAATTCGTATGGAGCAAGGAATGCGAGAAGAGTTTTTAAGAGCTTAAAAGGAGACTCATTTCGGCACCTGTTCTGACAATACCATCTGGTTCGGATGGATTTGTTATCTACAGTGAAGCTTCGGGCAAAGGGTTAGGCTGTGTTCTCATGCAACATGGGAAGGTCATAGCCTATGCCTCGCGACAACTTAAAGAATATGAGAGGAATTACCCTACTCATGATCTAGAGTTAGTAGCAGTCGTTTTCGCGTTAAAAATTTGGAGGCGCTATCTATATGGGGAGAAAGTGGAGATATATTCAGACCATAAAAGCCTCAAATATTTCTTCACCCATAAAGAACTCAACATGCGACAATGACGTTGGCTCGAGCTATTGAAAGATTATGACCATACCATTCAGTACCATCCTGAAAAAGCGAACGTGGTAGCTGACGCATTGAGTAGAAGATCATATGCTGGAACGAGTGCGATGTTATCAACATAAAGGCCCATTTTATATAATTTACAAAAGATGAATATAGAATTCAAGACTCCGGGGACCCATGCGATGATGTCAAGTATACGCATAGAACCAATTTTAATCGATAAAGTTAAAGTTGCTTAAGCCACAGACCCGGAGCTGATGCGTATGAAGAAGAAAGTACAAGAAGGTGTTATCCCAGAAGTAAGAATCGATGAAGAAGGAATAATTCGAGTCAATTTTAGACTTTGTGTTCCTAATGACTCTGATTTGAAGAACAAGATCATGATTAAGGCACATAATACATCGTTTGCAATCCATCCTGGAAGTACCAAAATGTATCGTGATCTTCGACATACATTTTAGTGGAACAATATGAAGAGAGAGATCGCGAAGTTTATCTCGAGGTGTTTAATTTGTCAACATGTAAAGGCAGAGCATCAAGTGTCGAAGGGTCCATTGCAACCACTTGAGATTCCAAAATGGAAGTGGGAACAAGCTACCATGGATTTCGTTACAGGTCTTCCCAAGGTTTCTTAAGGCATATATGCGATTTGTGTTATTGTTGATAGATTAACTAAGTCTGCTCATTTATTGCCATACGAGAGACTTATTCCCTTGAACGTCTTGCTCGTATGTATGTAAATGAGATTGTGAGATTGCATGGCATGCCAGTATCCATAGTTTCGGATCGTGACCCAAGATTCACTTCACTATTTTGGGTTAGCTTGTAGAAAGCTATGGGCACGTATTTATGATTCAGTTCGATATACCATCCTCAAACGGACGGACAATCAGAGAGGACTATTCAAACTCTTGAAAATCTATTAAGACTCTGTGTCCTAGACTTCAAAGGGAGTTGGGATAAGTATTTACTATTGGTGGAATTCTCTTACAACAACATTTATCAGGCAAGTATAGGTGTGGCTCTATTCGAAGCATTATATGGACGAAAGTATCGCTCTCCAGTATGTTGGGATGAGGTGGGTGAAGCAACATTGTTGGGACCAGAGTTAGTACGTATGACTACAGAAAAGATCTAAATGATTCGACATCGTATACAAACGGCACATGATCGACAAAAGAGTTATACGGATCTTCATCAAAAGGACGTGGAATTTAGTATTGGGGATCATGTATTATTGCGAGTTGCTCCATGGAAGGGTGTTACAAGATTTGGGAAGAGAGGAAAGCTCAATCCATGATTTATTGGCCCATTTCAAATTCTTGACCGAGTAGGAAATGTGGCCTATAGACTCGCGTTACCTCCAAGCATGCCTCGTGTTCATAATATTTTTCACATATCTGTGCTTCGTAAATATGTGAAAGACTCAAACCACATTATTGAGTTAGAACCAGACGAGATAGCTGAAGACTTAACGTACGAGGAGGTACCTATCAAGATCTTGGATAGGAAGGAGCATGTCCTACGCACAAAGGCCATACCACAAGTCAAAGTTTTGTGGAGAAACCATGCTATTGAGGAAATGACCTGGGAGTTGGAAACGAAAATGAAAGCGAGGTATCCTTACCTTTTCAAAATACCAGGTATGTATGTCAATTTCGAGGACGAAATTTCATAAGGAGGGGAGGTTGTAAGACCCCAACTTTTTATAAATGAAATTAAATTTACTCTATTTATTATTTTGAAATAGTAAGGGTTGATTTGATTAATGTGGTAAGTTATGGGTAAAATGTGTAAATATTTTAAATAAGCAAGTGGTTATAAAATATTCATTGTTGTCTGGGAATATTCATTTGGTCGTAGAATATTCTTACTATCGGGGAATATTCGTACGCCGGCGTAGCCTTGTGTGGGCCCCATAACGAAAAGCAATTGGATGAAGAAAACGACAAGTATGAATTTTTTATAAATAACGGCGTAGTTGTTACCGTTAACACTGTTAGAATATCCGATAGTTAAAATACAGTAATACGCGGTGTTGCACAGTAACACACAATATTACACCAATTATTGATTCTTACGTAAGAAGGCACTACTCAATAATTGTTACAGTAATTACTGTTCAATATTTTATTTTATTGATTCAATAATTGCTACGTTGATATTTTATGTTATTGTTATTTTAATAATTATCACTGCACAGTATTTTCCATTATCAGATCAATAATTCATATTATTTTAATAATATTATTAGATAACATTATTGGTAATATCTAGAAAGTTCTGTCTAAGGAGAGGTTTGATAACCTAATTGCGCGCTAGTAAGGAGAAATTCTTATTAGAAAGCCCCCTATTTCCTGGGAACGGCCTGGTTGTCAGTATTGTGATTCTGTAATATTATTTGTGAATAATTAATTATTGATTTATATGATAAGGAAAATATTTATTTATGTAGATATAAATGGAGGAATTTTTAGAAAAGTGACAATTGTTGAAAATTGATATTTTATCTTTTTTGATAAAATAATTTATTTAAATATATTATTATATTTTAATAATACAATAATGATGATATTTTTACGATGAATGTGTGATATATAAATAAATGAGGAGGAAGAGTATTTTTAATGTAATAAATGATAAAAACATGTTAAACATGTCGGTGGGCCCAATTTTTGACTGAAATTTGATTATAGCCTGTAAAATCGTCCGAATATGGATTTCAGTCAATTTCTATTTGGAATTTGGAAAAATTTAAACTTACAAAGTTGTAGAGAATTGAATTTCCTATGGAATGGACATAAGATTCAAATTTTTCTGATAAAATGGCTATTTATTATGAATTATTGAAGTTTCGGAATAATTAATTTTTGAAGTCTTAAATATTTTTTTTAATAAAAACATTTTTTGCAATTGGGTGGCCCCACAAATACAAATATTATCTTCTAGAGAGTATTCATACTCAAAAGGAGTCCTCATTACATTTATTAACACACTATTACATAGAATAGTGAGGACTACTAACTAATACTATCATTCGAACCATCACTCCGTTCCCCGACTTGCCCCAGCTACGTTCTCATTTCCTGAAGAGAACAGTGAAAGAAAGGGTGAGCTCAACTAGCCCAGTAAGAAATATTATGACTAAGATAATGCAGAATAAATTATCATTAGCCTTCAACAATGTTAAACTGATAAAATATAATAGACATCAAGTTTAACTGCAGCGGAACAAGCAATCCATTAAAAGAGTCAAGTAGAAAATAAACTCTACTATCTTTTATGATTTAAAAGGTTTTTCAACACTGTTATCGCCAAGGATATTCGTGTATTCATTAATAGTCATGATCATGCCAACAACTATCCATCAATGCACTACGGGCCAATGAGGACTTTTACCACATCATTTGTAACATTACAGTCATAATTATACCGAATAATCCCTGGTCATAATCATACCAAGTCCATCTATGCACTACAGGCCACAAGTGACTTTCAACATTTTATAAACATGAGGATGATGACAATGATATAAGAATTCAATAAAACAAGTTCAAGAATTAATTTATCCAAGAATTAACAACGTCCAAATTGTCAACATGATACTGCTTTGTGGAGTAAAATTCAAGAATACTTAGAAGAATATTTTCATGAAAAGATACTGGATGAAACGCAATTATCAAGATATTCCACAAATTTCATGAAGTATAGAAGTCAAAACTTAACCAACTGAGTATAATAAAGAATGGAATAACAAAAGAAATCACCATGCATGCTATAGACCGCACAGACAGGTTATTCCAACAGAATAATAAATAATGGAACCAGGTCCGGCGTAAACGCACAGACATGATATTCCGACAGAATAATAAATAATGGAATCAGGTCCGGTGTAAACGCACAGACAGGATGTTTCGACAGAATAATAACAAGACGGAACCAGATCCGGTGTAAAACACACAGACAGAATGTTCCAACAGAATAATAATAAAAACGGAACCAGGTCCGGTATAAAACACACAGACAGGATGTTCCAACAGAATAATAAAAGAATGTCACCAAGTATAGGGTAGACCGCGTATACAGGTTATTCCAACAGAATAAATGGAATAACAACAGTTCTCTTCATGAATAAGAAAGAATAACACCCCTTACAGTTTTAAAGAAGAGCTGAAATAAGGAAGTAGTTAAGTAGCAGAATACTCTTCTTCTCTCTCTCTCTATAGTTTCTCTCTATAGTTTCTCTCTCTAGAGTTCAGTGAATTCGTAAGAAATAATGAAGGAATGAGTTGCTATTTATAGAAAAATAGAATGCATAGTAACTAATCCATGAACGGTCCAGATTAATTACTTTAATCTGACGGTCCATATTTAAAGAAAAATCTTTTAAATAAAATATAATATATTCTATTTATAGAATAACTTTAATAAAGTATTCTGTTTTATATAAAAAGATGTTTCTGTTTTATTACGTTAATAATACGAATAAAACAAAACGTCATTATCGCTAAATAATTCATATTATTAACTGACAATAATTGAATCAAACTGAGTGACTTTTCACATAAACATTAATAATCAATACCGTGTGCTACTATGCAACCACACGTATTACTGTACTTTTACTACCGAGTAGTTCAACAGTAACAATGGTAAAACTTCCGCCGATATTTTTAATAAAATATTTTTGTCGTTTTCTCAATCCGACAATAATTCCGTTTTGGGGTCCACCAATAATTGTGTCGTTGTACGAATATTTTCTGTTAAAACGAATATTCCTCGACCAATCGAATATTATATAACAACTTGCGTACTTTGTAAAATTTATAAATATTACCCACAACTATAACATTATATCAAATTAACTCCATAATATTCAAAAATGATATTTATAGAAAATTCATCTTTATTTATAAAAGTTGGGGTCTTACATATTATTAATAATACCGATCTCTCAATTAGAATAATATCATCACATACACTACTGCTAATTACAGTTATTATACAACTTACACTTATCACATAATCAAATATTAGATTACTCCTTAAAACATCATTATTATTATCGTCCTTTGAAAATTCTTTAATCACTATATCATATACATTATGATTTAATATATTATAAGTTCTTCTTTAAAATCTAATAAGTCAAATACTAATCTAGTAACCTGGATTATCCAAACATACCAATCCAACAACCGATATTGCAATCCAGTAAGCCAGATTGCAATCCAGCAAACTGGATTCCAAATTCAGCAAATCAAATTACAATCCAGCAAACTGGATTTCAATTCCAACAACCAAATTGCAATTCAGCAAGCTGAATTCAACATATTTTTAATTCAGTAAACTACTTTCCAATCCAACAAACTGAATTCAACAGATTTTCAATTCAGTAAACTATTTTCAAATCCAGCAAACTGGATTCATCAGATTTTCAATCCAGCAAGCTGGATTCATTAATTCTTTTCACGAAACTACCAAATCAATTTATTATTTTTCTATCATTTGTCCAAACATATATACATATATTTCATACACAAAAAGAAATTTTCCATAATTTGGCAACTCCCTTTAGTATTTTTTAAAAATCATTTTTAGTTCGTAGCTTAAGAAATTAGCTCTATCATGCTCAACTCTAGAAATTCTCATCTCTTGACATAATCTTATACGTGTTAACTTGAGCCTCCAGTTTAAATTTTGTGACCATCGAAGTTATAGAACTCCGGTTATAGCTGTTTTCGTCGAAAAATCCCAAAAAATTGAAATGGGCATAACTTGGTTAATTTAAGTCGGAATGAGCTCATTTTTGAACAGGAGATACTTTATATCATATATTTTCATATCCCAAAAGGTAGAAATTTATTTCACAAATTAAGTTGCTAAAACAGCCCTTGCAAAATCTTGGGCATTTTATTTTTGAAATTTCTACCTTTTTCCTACTTTGCCAAAAACAGTTCATACGGAAATCTACAACTCCTTTTTCAGTGATTACACTTGAAAATATTAGAAAACTCATTATATTATCATTTCAAATTTTTCTAGAACTTTTGAATGTCAAAAAAATGACTAAACTATCCCTAGCAATGATTGGACCAAAACAGTCTGTTTCTCTTTAAAAGAAACGAAATTATTTTGGCTAAAACAGTGACTACGAAATGTGTACTCAATATTTTTGATTGCTACCACTTGGGTTTAGTAGTTAACTTACATATCTAGCACCTCTCTTTGACGGATCGCAAAAATAAGGTGTAGATCAAAAGCGGTGGAAATCCAAAGTGCATAAAAACTTTATGGTTTATAAACTAGAAAAATTACTTTTCTTTTCTTTTGATTTCCAAACAAATCAACACCTAATATGGGTATATTTAGACATAAAACACTCATCAACAAGTAAATACAAGGTTTTTTTGAGTAATACAAGGTTTTTTGAGTTTAGAAACATAGATTCTTATTTCATCCAAACAAATTAATTAGAAGGAATAACTAGTTTATAGATAGATATTTATACCTTTGCTTGATTTCCTTCTCCTTCTTGCTAAGTAAGAGATGAAGTGTGTTGATATGAATATCAAAAATCCCTCCCTTCTACTTCTCAAGGCTTCTGAATTGCTCCTCTCTCTCTCCCTCTTGGTTTTCGTTTTGGTAAGAATAAGAGATGAAAGAGAAAATAAGAAGAATAAGAGATTAATGAGAAAATAAGATAGATTTTTTTATTAGATATAGATATACTATAAATATCTAACTTCATCATCCTTTTCTCTTCCACAAAAATCCAACCATGTGACCCTTTCTTCTCCTACATAAACATCCGGCCATGTGGCCTATTTCTCCACCAATTCTTGTTTTCATTTAATTACTTTTATTTCACTTAACAAATGACCATTATGTCCTTCCATACTTGGATCAAGTTTTGGGCTTTGTAAATTTATTGCTTGGGCCTCTAACTAATTTGATTGGGCCAACACTTGAATTTACCCCTTAAATCTTTTGGGTTTTCTAATAAAAATATTTGGGCCATGAAAATAGATTAGGTCCAATACTTTTAATTTTATTTTTCCCTAATTATTTAATTAGGGTTTTCATTTCCTCAATTATAATTTAAATCCTTACTTACATACACTTAAATTTTTTAACCCAATTAGACTTGCTATAATTAGGTTATAAAATTAATTAATTGAGATTTATAAAATAAATCTCCTGGAATTATTATATATTTTAAATACTATTATTCCCCCATACCATAACCCTTAAGTTATTCAATTTTTTATTCCTAATATATAATTAGGTTACCTTAGTTTCTTTTATTTGTTTATATTAGTAAACAAATATAAACTATCACATAATATTCATATTCACTTACTCACTTATTCACAATACACAAAACCATATAAGTCTTTCACAAAAATTTTAAAATCTATACCTTATTTCCAGTCTAGGTCTTATTATTCAATCTTTATTAAATCAATTAAGATTTTATTAATCGTCTAAATTCTCTGGTTGTCACAGTTGCTAGCCACAAGAAAATGTCGAGCTTAATGGAATTGGTTAATAACACTGTTAGTTTCCAAAGGGCACACAATAGATCTAGAAGTGGGGGGGGGGGGTTGAATAGATCCTTTTCATTTTTAAAAATCTATTCCATTTTAGTTTACATTGCTAAGTAATTAGCAGATGACAAACTTAAGAATTATTTTAAACACAGCGGAATAAGTTAAGGTTCCCCTTCTTAAATATTTTATTGACCATTTTTCTAGAGTTAGTTTAGATGTAAGTAGTTATCATATTCATAGCAGTTATAAATTCATAATGTAAATGACTGTATATAAAAGACACAAGGAATTTTAAGTGGTTCAGAGACTCAAGCTCCTAATCCACTCTTTTGCTTCAACAAGTAGGAATTCCACTAAGGAAGTCTTTATATCTTTAAATCACTAAGATTATTTCAAGGCCAGCAGTCTTGGAACTTTAGTTCACTAAGAACTCTTCAAGTCCAGCAGACTTGAAACTTTAGTTCACTAAGAACTCTTCAAGTCCAACAGACTTAGAACTTAGTTTAGTCCCTAGGACAAGGACCCCCCAAGCCCTGGCTTCTTTTTGATGTTGTTATTGGTGCTGAGCTGCTAAGATGACTTAAAGCTTATTCATCATTTGATACTTAGCAGCTTGATGTGATCCACTTTAGATTCTGCATCGAGACTGGATCACCATTGGACAGACTGCTAAGTTGTTCATGAAACTCGATCTCTTTAAGTACTTAGCAGTTTGTCACTTCTTCTTTAGTGCAACTGATTTTGTGGTTGGTGCTAATCTTTATCTGATCTCAATTTGCACACCTTCACCACTTGAGGTTTGTTAAGTCTTTGTACTTTTGATAGTCTCCGTCTGACATTTAGCATCCCCTGAACCTTGGTTAACTTGTGTACATATTTGGTTTTGTATCTATTCTTCTTCAGCTATTGGTGGTTCATGGTGATTCGTAGAATGACTCTTTGAATTTTCTTTCTGGTCTACCACTTTTCTGAATGCTATCTTCTTGGCCTTCTCGACTCTCAGCTTAGTTACCATTCTGATTGGCATTCTCATTGTTACTGAGTGAAGCCTTTTTCTGTTAAAGCTCTTCTCTTATCTTGCTTCATTTCTACTTTCGTAGTCTCACTTCCATTGAGACTTATTCTTTTTTGTTTTATAGAACTCGTAGAGTCAACAACTTATCAACACCAACAGCTCTTCTACATTCAAGCTTTAGTTGTTAAATATCCTTCCATAAGTTTCCCGTTGGACTATAGCCGTTGGAAGATATTTGAATTGATTCGCAGATCTCGAGTTATTTTGTGACGCCCCCAAATCCAGGTCCCAAGAACCTCGGACTTGCTACGTTACGGTACTTCATCATCATACATATTCTATCATCTAATGCGGAACAAATAAACATATATTGTTTATTTTACATAATTCTATAACATTTTCCCATGTTTATTAACCTTAACTGAATACATACCTTTAAAATTACAAAGGTTTACAATAAGATAACTAAATAGTTATTCTTGTAGCGATCTATTACTGTATTTTGCTTTTGTCTCTGTCCTTCTTCAAGCCTTCGCCTTTATCTGAAATTTATTATCATGATATAGCAAGGGTGAGCAACTACTTTGCCCAGCAAGTTTAAATTCAATAAAGATATATCATGAGTAAAAGAATAATAAGCTTTCAAGTTTTCAACAATTTAATAATTGTGAAGGAACATGAATCAAGATGTCAATAATTGAATGACTGAATCAATAACGTTTAAAGTCAACAAGGACTAGAATTAACTTTATCTGAACCTTAGGGTAATGAAGGTGACTGATGAACATATGCAACATGCACTAAGTGCGAATCAATAATCAGTTTAGACGTGAATAATCATCAATAATCATTCACTGACATGCTTTGAAATATAACTCGAGTTTGAGGACATGCTTTGAAATATAACTCGAGTTTGAGTTAAGGAAACTTGCCTGCATAGTCGATTACCGCTACGCAATTTAATTTATTCTCTTTATTGAAAAGACCTATTAGATATAAGATTGATCTTTCAATTAGTATCTCATACCCTATTCCATAATACTATCTAACACTTAATCACATCGTCAAATATTAGATAATCTTACCACCATATTCATTTACTTACTTATAATCTCATCATATTATATTAACTTGTCTAACCTTCAATCACAAAGTTAAGTATTAGACATTACATCTTAATCTTAGTATTATCATTATGCTTTGATAATCTTTTCATCACTTATAACTTATACTTATAAGTTTTTTCTTTATATATGTTATCTTAGTAAGCTAGATAACCTTTCAGTAAGCTGAAATACCATTTCAGTAAACCGAATTACATTTCAGCATCCTGAAATCATCATTTCAGCAGACCAAAATCAGCTACAGTAAACTGAAATCAATTTCAGCAACCCAAAATCAAATTTAGCACCCTGAAATCAAATTCATCACCCCGAATTCTCATTTTACTCTATTATAAACATAACATAGTTCATTGAATATCAAATTCAACAACCATATCAAAAAAAATAACGTAAATCTCTTATTTTAATCTCCCGTCGAATATTATTATTTATGTAATAATATTTTACGCTAAGGTTATCAACCTTTTAATATCATTTCAGTCAAATACTACTAATAATATCTTAATCCAATATTATTAGCCCTTTAAAAATAATTTAAATTATTAATCACATTAATAAACAATTATTTCAATTATTTTCCTTTTATTAAATAACTAGTTTAAGCATTCTAAAATGTCATAAACTTTATAACACCTCACACCCGACCCTAAAACTTCATCAAATACTTGCATAAACCATGCTCAAGGGTCTCAAGTCATAAATCGCATTTTTCATATTTTTAGACATCATATCTTTAATTAAATCCATTTATCCATTTCTCATCATTTAGATGAAAAATACCAAATCACATCCAAAAATATTTCTTTTCCAAGATTTGACGTAATATAGTTTCATATTGAACATATATTTTTTTTGGAATTTTTAAAATAGATTTACTATATTTAAATAGTCCATAATAGCCAAATCTTCTCCGATTTTTCATAAATCGAGATTAACTCCAAAAATTCTGAAATTTTTACAGTATGTTCCTGCAATACACATGTACTTCCAGTAAACATTTTGTAATTTTTGGACTTATATACAGAGAGTTATACGGGCAGTTTCATAAAAGAAGTCCTTTACCGTAAAATTCATATCTCTCAAACCGTATGGCCAAAAATTTCCAAATTTTTACACAACCTGCATAACAACTGATATTATATCTCCAAATTTTCCCAGAATTTTTAAAGCACAAAAATGGATGAAATTTCCCCTGCTACGAACTGCCCCGAAATAGTCTAAAAAAACGGGACTGTTTTAACAAAAATCCACACGACGACTTTTAGAAACGTGATTTTTGAGTCCTACCACTTGGGTAAACTAGTAAACACATATATCTAGCACCCCTCTTTGACGGATCGTAAAAAGGAGTTGTAGATTTAAAACAGTGGATTTTCAAAGTAAATAGAAATTTAGGATTTCTAAACTAGAAAAATTAATTTTTCTTTTCTTTTGGTTTCCAACCAAATCAATAACCAAAATAGATAGATCCATACTTGAATCCAAGAAAAACACATAGATTATAGGGTTTGAACATCCAAATCAAAACCCTCTTTTTCTCAAATCACAAAAATAAAGAAAGAAAAGCTTAGGAAGAATTTTTTTTTATACCTTTCTCTTTCTCTTTCTTCTTCTTCTTCCTCTTCATGGAGAATTTTTTTTTCTCCTCCTTTCTTCCCTCATGGCTTCTGCCTCTTCTCTTTCTCTCCCTCTTTCCCGTTCTTCCCTCTTTCTCTTTCTTCTTTCCCTTCCTATCTTCTTTCCTCTCTCTTCTTATCTAAATAGCCGATCTTCACTTTTTTTTTCCGGCACATGTGGCCTCTTATCATCCAATTCTTATTTTATTTTAATTGCTTTATTAAATGCCCACAATGCCCTCATTAATTTGGGCTGAAAATTGGGCTTAACACTTAATCCTTTGGGCCATGTAATATATACATAGTCCAATCATTTCATCTTAACTCACCCTAAATATTTAATTAGGGCATCTATTCCAAATAAATAGAATTTAAATCATCACTCTTGTACCTTAAATTCTATAACCCAACTAAACTTGTTTAATTAAGTTATAAAATTAATAACTTGAGATAATAAAAATATATCTCTTAACTTAATATAATTTTTAATATTATTGTTCTCCCACAAGTGGCCCTAATAAATCCCATAGAGCTAACAAATTTATTTGTTTTACTTACTAACAAAAACTAACTTGGACTTTCAACCCTAATTAAATTGGGTTATGTAATACTTGTCTCATACATAACATATTGGGATAGATTAAATAATTTAATTGCCCTTAATCACTTTATCTACAAGTCCCATGCTTAATTAATTAATTGGGCTTGTTTAAATAATATAACTTCCTTAGTCCATCAAATTTTAATTCACTTGAATTAATTCTATGACCACTAAATAAAAATAATCCTTTAGGTCATTTAAATCTCATACCATATTTAAATAACTTATTTAAGTTATACAATTTATATTGTATAATTAAATTTAATTTCCTCTTCCTCTCCATAAATTATCTTTAAACAATTTATTTATATATTAAATATATAAATTAATATATTCAATCATTTATTCAAATATGAATTTAATTTACTAACTGCTTTGATACCAATATACATATTACATATTGTATCTCATCTCATATTTTACTTCTCACACTAATTTTGACTTTTCTCCATAAAAAGTCAACTGTTGACTTTGACCAAAAGGTAACCTTTACACATTTTGTGTTTATTGTCCATTCTGACTAAACTTGACGTTCCGGACGCAACCGAGCAGTCCGTGCATCAACATTCTATCTCTAACTCAAATTTTGAATTTTAAATTACTCCTTTCTTATTGCTAATCGTATTAACTAACGACTTTATACTTATTCAAATTCTTATTTGCCATTCAAGGCCAACGTTCAGGCTATGTTAATAGTTTTATCTTGATCCTTATATTATTAACTTAATTCATCACTCCTCTTGCTAAAATATATATAGCACCTTACTACGTATATATATTTCTATACATATACTCATCTTCGTTTAACCTCATAACATCTCTTCATGTGAAATCTTATCTCCTTAATAAAATTTTTATATGTACTTATATAATATTTCTTAAACTATTCAGTTCACATCGAATTTACAGGTATCGTAATACCTTATTCTTGACATTCCTTCAAGTACATATTAATTCCTTTCTAGGGTTTTGGAATTTTGTAACCCATATTTTCTCTATTCTCTTTCGAATAGCAAACCATATAGGTTTTACTTGAAAATTTTAAATAAATCCTCAAATTCTCATCTAGGTTTTATTCTTTAACCTTTATTCTAATCATTCAAGATTTTATAAATTTTCGGGTTGTCACATTCACCCCTTCTTCTAAGAATTTCGTCCCCGAAATTAAAGAATACTAATCTCTACTTATTCTCTTGATCAAAACTAGGTTGTTTTTTTTAACTTAACCTTTACAATTTCCTCCTTTGAGGATTTCTCATCTATTATCACATTTCACCATAATTACTCACTAGGAGTTTACATCTTCTAAACATTTACCAAAACTAGGTTGTCATAATAACCTTTATTCAATCATCTCAGATTCTACTTGTACGCAACAAGTTCACAATATTTCATATTTATCATCACATACTACCTCAACATTACTCTAAAGAGTTTAAAATATTCATATCTGTCTGAGGAATCATAAAAACTATGAATTTTGAGGTTTAGGGGTATTTCTACCTGCTACCTCTTTCAATTACGAAAGAAAGGTACTCTACCTCTGAAATATTTTATATTTGGTATGTTTACGATCACAAAGAAGGTAAACTACCGATGCGGGTACTTTAGATGATCAGCCTGTTGTACCTGAGTAATCGGAACGACTATATGCGTTCTTAGATTGGAATATTTTATCTAATTAGTATATCCCCATTTTCAGGGTTGTTCACCTCAGACTTATCATAAGATTTCGCATCAAAATAATTTGGTTTGGCATAAGCTTTCAAAGAATACTTTGAATTTCATAAACATTTGTCTAGCTGAATCAAATAGCTTAGACGCATATCAATAATTCAAATTTTAATCGAAACATTGCTGGCCAAATTCAGTTGGCAATAATTTATCTTAAAAATTCTTAAAATCATTTTATGACGTCATGATACCGCATTGTATTTACAGTCCGTTTGAGAATTTTGTCATTGGGTGACTTTGTCATACTACATCATTCCATAGTGGGCTGACGATCTTTAGATCATATCCAACACTAGGTAATTCTGTATTGATAACTCCATCATTTTTATCATTCTGCATCAGGTTCCATGATACATTGATGATATAAAAATACATTTTGATAATTCAAATCATTTTCGTCTAGCCAAATCAATTAGCATAGACTCTTCTTTGAACCGTTCAAAAATCTTTGAAAATCATATTTGGTGTCATCATAACACAACAGGTAACGATGTGTTAGTAGTACGAAGCCCACTTCTACACAGTTGTAACCCTGTGTTGCTGATAACAAAAATTCATTTTATTTCGAAAGGCACATCCGTGCGAATTTAGCTTGATGTCAAAAACTTCGAAGTCTAGCGTAGCTAGAAGATTTGGAATACCTATGCTTCCACCATCAACTTCACTTTTTCTACTGATCCATTGCTTAATAAATCTATCTATTCCTATAATCCTCAATGTTCCATTCACCACATAACTATACCCAGTTCGTCAAACTTACCACACATTATGAGTTCAGGAACTTTTCACAATCATATGAGTTTAAGAACTTGTCCTAGTCAGACCTTTGACGTCCATTCACTGAGGGGTTCATAAACATTTCATATAATTATGAGTTATGAACGTACCATAAGTGTGAGTTTTAAGAACTCGTACTTAACCTTATATTCTCTAACTATACCCTACCTATCTGTTATACACCTGAAAAAAGAATCACCTTCTCAACAGATATATAGCAAATAGCGCGACACAGACATTTCAATGATTATTAGTATCAGAAACTAAGTGGTTGTCAAATCAAACTCGGCCACTAATCAACATAGGAAGCTAAGCGAACAATTCTCCGCCCATACAAAGAATTGGTCAACCTAACCACTATATCGACCAGGAAGCTAAGTGATTCTAAAACTAAGTACAAATTCCCCGCCCATACAAGGAATTATATAACTCAGCTGCTGACCTGAGTCCTCAGTTGAAATCCCACACAATTCTAACTTTCACTTTTCTTAATACGAATTTTCTTTAATCCGTATCTTAAAATTTACCACTCTTTTCTGAGTTTACATAGTACCATTTCATAGTACCTTCTCTTTATAGCATCAAGCTATATCATTCCAATATGTTAACATATCATATGTTATTAATTTGATCACGTCGTGATCTTATTTTGTAATCATTTCTCCTTATACTCATGATCGTTTTATTTTACGATCTTCTTATTCTTCTCTTTAATCATATTATATTATGATTTTATTAACACATTTCATCTTATAGACACAGTCTATTTATTATCACTTTTCATTTTTATTACTGGAGTTAGGTAACTCCAGATTCTTGTCCTTATAGCTCTTCAAGATTCTTCTTTGAATCTTCTTTATCTTTTTCTTTACTTTAATGATGAATTTCCTAAATTCATCTCTTACCACTTAAACTCGATCTGAGTTTATTCCTTATCCTCATCTCCGCGGTTATAGCCTAAGGTACACATACCTAAGGTTTATAACCTACAGCTCTGATACCAATCTGTGACGCCCCCAAATCCAGGTCCTAAGAACCTCGGACTTGGTATGTTACGGTACTTCATCATCATACATATTCTATCATCTAATGCGGAATAAATAAATATATATTGTTTATTTTACATAATTCTATAACATTTTCCCAGGTTTATTAACCTTAATTGAATACATACCTTTAAAATTACAAAGGTTTACAATAAGATAACTAAATAGTTATTCTTGTAACGATCTATTACTGTATTTTGCTTTTGTCTCTGTCCTTCTTCAAGCCTTCGCCTTTATCTGAAATTTATTATCATGATATAGCAAGGGTGAGTAACTACTTTGCCCAGCAAGTTTAAATTCAATAAAGATATATCATGAGTAAAAGAATAATAAGCTTTCAAGTTTTCAAAAATTTAATAATTGTGAAGGAACATGAATCAAGATGTCAATAATTGAATTTCTGAATCAATAACGTTTAAAGTCAACAAGGACTAGAATTAACTTTATCTGAACCTTAGGGTAATGAAGGTGATCAGCCTTTCATACCTGATGAACATATGCAACATGCACTAAGTGCGAATCAATAATCAGTTTAGATGTGAATAATCATCAATAATCATTCACTAACATGCTTTGAAATATAACTCGAGTTTGAGTTAAGGAAACTTGCCTGCGTAGTCGATTACCGCTACGTAATTTAATTTATTCTCTTTATTGAAAAGACCTATTAGATATAAGATTGATCTTTCAATTAGTATCTCATACCTTATTCCATAATACTATTTAACACTTAATCACATCGTCAAATATTAGAAAATCTTACCACCATATTCATTTACTTACTTATAATCTCATCATATTATATTAACTTGTCTAACCTTCAATCACAAAGTTAAGTATTAGACATTACATCTTAATCTTAGTATTATCATTATGATTTGATAATCTTTTCATCACTTATAACTTATACTTATAAGTTTTTCCTTTATATACGTTATCTTAGTAAGCTAGATAACCTTTCAGTAAACTGAAATATCATTTCAGTAAACCGAATTACATTTCAGCATCCTGAAATCATCATTTCAGCAGACCAAAATCAGCTACAGTAAACTGAAATCAAATTCAGCAACCCAAAATCAAATTCAGCACCTTGAAATCAAATTCATCACCCCGAATTCTCATTTTACTCTATTATAAATATAACATAGTTCATTGAATATCAAATTCAACAACCATATCAAAAAAATAACGTAAATCTCTTATTTTAATCTCCCGTCGAATATTATTATTTATGTAATAATATTTTACGCTAAGGTTATCAACCTTTTAATATCATTTCAGTCAAATACTACTAATAATATCTTAATCCAATATTATTAGCCCTATAAAAATAATTTAAATTATTAATCACGTTAATAAACAATTATTTCAATTATTTTCCATTTATTAAATAACTAGTTTAAGCATTCTAAAATGCCATAAACTTTATAACACCTCACACCCGACCCTAAAACTTCATCAAATACTTGCACAAACCATGCTCAAGGGTCTCAAGTCATAAATCGCATTTTTAATATTTGTGGACATCATATCTTTAATTAAATCTATTTATCCATTTCTCATCATTTAGATGAAAAATACCAAATCACATCCAAAAATATTTCTTTTCCAAGATTTGACATAATATAGTTTCATATTGAACATATATTTTTTCCGGAATTTTTAAAATAGATTTACTATATTTAAATAGTCCATAATAGCCAAATCTTCTCCGATTTTTCATAAATCGAGATTAACTCCAAAAATTTTGAAAATTTTACAGTATGTTCCTGCAATACACATGTACTTCCAGTAAAAATTTTGTAATTTTTGGACTTATATACAGAGAGTTATACGGGCGGTTTCATAAAAGAAGTCCTTTACCGTAAAATTCATATCTCTCAAACCGTATGGTCAAAAATTTCCAAATTCTTACACAACCTGCAAAACAACTGATACTATATCTCCAAATTTTCCCAGAATTTTTAAAGAAAAAAAAGTGGACAAAATTGCCCCTGATACGGACTGCCCCGAAACAGTCTAAAAAAAATAGGACTGTTTTAACAAAAATCCACACGACGACTTTTAGAAACGTGGTTTTTGAGTCCTACCACTTGGGTAAACTAGTAAACACATATATCTAGCACCCCTCTTTGACGGATCGTAAAAAGGAGTTGTAGATTTAAAACAGTGGATTTTCAAAGTAAATAGAAATTTAGGATTTCTAAACTAGAAAAATTAATTTTTCTTTTCTTTTGGTTTCCAACCAAATCAATACCCAAAATAGATAGATCCATACTTGAATCCAAGAAAAACACATAGATTATAGGGTTTGAACATCCAAATCAAAACCCCCTTTTTCTCAAATCACAAAAATAAAGAAAGAAAAGCTTAGGAAGAAATTTTTTTTATACCTTTCTCTTTCTCTTTCTTCTTCTTCTTCTTCCTCTTCATGGAGAATTTTTTTTTCTCCTCCTTCTTTCTTCCCTCATGGCTTCGGCCTCTTCTCTTTCTCTCGCTCTTTCTTCTTTTTCCCGTTCTTCCCTCTTTCTCTTTCTTCTTTCCCTTCATATCTTCTTTCATCTCTCTTCTTATCTAAATAGCCGATCTTCACTTTTTTTTTTCCGGCACATGTGGCCTCTTATCATCCAATTCTTATTTTATTTTAATTGCTTTATTAAATACCCACAATGCCCTCATTAATTTGGGCTGAAAATTGGGTTTAACACTTAATCCTTTGGGCCATGTAATATATACATAGTCCAATCATTTCATCTTAACTCACCCTAAATATTTAATTAGGGCATCTATTCCAAATAAATAGAATTTAAATCATCACTCTTGTACCTTAAATTCTATAACCCAACTAAACTTGTTTAATTAAGTTATAAAATTAATTACTTGAGATAATAAAAATATATCTCTTAACTTAATATAATTTTTAATATTATTGTTCTCCCACAAGTGGCCCTAATAAATCCCATAGAGCTAACAAATTTAATTGTTTTACTTACTAACAAAAACAAACTTGGGCTTTCAACTCTAATTAAATTGGGTCATGTAATACTTGTCTCATACATAACATATTGAGCTCGATTAAATAATTTAATTGCCCTTAATCACTTTATCTATAAGTACCATGTTTAATTAATTAATTGAGATTGTTTAAATAATATAACTTCCCTAGTCCATCAAATTTTAATTCACTTGAATTAATTCTATGACCACTAAATGAAAATAATCCTTTAGGTCATTTAAATCTCATACCATATTTAAATAACTTATTTAAGTTATACAATTTATATTGTATAATTAAATTTAATTTCCTCTTCCTCTTCATAAATTATCTTCAAACAATTTATTTATATATTAAATATATAAATTAATATATTCAATCATTTATTCAAATATAAATTTAATTTACTAACTGCTTTGATACCAATATACATATTACGTATTGGATCTCATCTCATATTTTACTTCTCACACTAATTTTGACTTTTCTCCATAAAAAGTCAACTGTTGACTTTGATCAAAAGGCAACCTTTACGCATTTTGTGTTTATTGTCCATTCTGACTAAACTTGACGTTCCGGATGCAACCAAGCAGTCTGTGCTTTAACATTCTATCTCTAACTCAAATTTTAAGTTTTAAATTACTCCTTTCTTATTGCTAATCGTATTAACTAACGACTTTATACTTATTCAAATTCTTATTTGCCATTCAAGGCCAACGTTTAAGCTATGTTAATTACTAACATAGTTTTATCTTGATCCTTATATCATTAACTTAATTCATCACTTCTCTTGCTAAAATATATATAGCACCTTACTACGTATATATATTTCTATACATATACTCATCTTCGTTTAACCTCATAACATCTCTTCATGTGAAATCTTGTCTCATTAATAAAATTTTTATATGTACTTATATAACATTTCTTAAACTATTCAGTTCACATCGAATTTACAAGTATCGTAATACCTTATTCTTGATATTCCTTCAAGTACATATTAATTCCTTTCTAGGGTTTTGGTATTTTGTAACCCATATTTTCTCTATTCTCTTTCGAATAGCAAACCATATAGGTTTTACTTGAAAATTTTAAATAAATCCTCAAATTGTCATCTAGGTTTTATTCTTTAACCTTTATTCTAATCATTCAAGATTTTATAAATTTTTGGGTTGTCACATATTTGGTGCAGACTGATGATGTGACGTGACAACCCCTTTTTGATTTTTCTGACACTGCCATCTACTATTTTACCTACCACATCAGAGATGTCACTTTAACGCGTCAGGCTGGTAGTCACCTTTATTTCTTATTTCTGACTCCTCGATCAGAACATCAGGAGTTGTCCTTCTGCATCGATGCTTTCAATCAACAATGTTTGAATGTCAGTCTTTATATTGAGACGTTGCCAAGACTTCAATATTCAGATTTTTGAACTCTACGATTCTAATAAAGACGACCTTGAACTTGATCGTCGTTTGTTCGTTGAATATTGCTCATTGACTGATTGAGACAACACTACGATTCTGAGAGTGTTCTTTGGATTTTCAATGTAGAACCTCTCTTCTTCACTCGTGTAGTGCTTCAACACTTCTGCTTGCCTTGACTTGCATTAGGCACTGACAACTTATTTGAATGCTTTGGCCTTCTTGAATTTTAAGACTCATCTGATTGGTCATGCTCAGCTCTCTTTCTCATTGTGATCTCCCGTTCACATACCATCAATGGTCTGACACATGCTTAATCTTCTTTGTCTATTCTTTATAGGTTGGCCAGTATCTCTGTATAAATCGCATCAGTTCCTACTTTTCATCTGAAGTCTTCTTACTGTTGCTTGTGGAAGACTTCCCTTGAATGGCTTCACTTCTCAATCAGGATGCTAATTGAATTGGTGCTTCGATCTTATGTTTACTTGCAAGCAATTTGGTGAGTGCTCTTTAGCTTCCTTCAAGTAGATTGCATCTTTATAGTTCTGACCAGAGGCTACATTCTTTAGATGCTTTGGAAGTGCTCATGTGTTGAGAATCGTGTTATCACTATGATTCTTCCTTGACAATGTGAGCACTGATAGACTGCCAAATACTTTGTTCTACAGACTACGATCTAGCTTTGATTCTGCAGACACTACGCCTCCGAGAGCAGATTATACAGTAGACTACGATTTTTGCCTTAACACTTGTTGTCCTTGTCTAATCTAGCTTGACTACGATTTCTGCCTTCGATATGATCAGTAGACTCCACGTCTTTAAGCGTGGTCTACGATTCTTGACTTGGCTTGGCAGGCGCTTGGACCAACTCTACGATTCTGAGTGAGGCCCTCCAAAGCAGACTACGATTCTGTAGCAACTTTCTCGATACTCTACGATTTTTCCTTGACTTCTGCAATTCCTTAGCTGGCTCGAAAGACTACAATTCTACCTTGATAGTCTCCGAGTTCCTTGTCTCTCCTAGCAGACTTCGAAGGCTGGTGCAGTGCTCGATGATAAGACATGCCTATCTATTACATCATATAAGATTAACCTAACAAGCTTGATCTTTCTATATTTAGTCCTTATACACTTTTTAAGGACTTTACAAAGCTGTTTTGTTCATGTAGAATCAACCTAACATATTTGATCATTTCACTCTAAGTCCTTGTACATATATTCCTATTTTCTGTTCAAGAACTTTACAACTTATTTCAATGCAGACATATTTGCATATTCATTTATTAAGATCATAATCAAATCTTATATACATAGGAATAGCATTCTCATACTTATTCCTAACAATCTCCCCCTATTTTATTATGACAAAAATAATAAGTGCATATGTATGAGATGAATGAATCTTAATATACAGTGAGTAGCTGTATTTCTAAAATAGATAATTATGAATGTCATTGATGATAATATGAAATTTACACACTATAAGACACTCTACATCTTGGATCCAGAACATACCTATATAGCTAGAAATATACCTTCTCTGCTTCATGTATGTCTCCAGAATGTTATTGATTAGCTACTCAATTTTCTTTTCCTCTCCAGTCTGCTCCCCCTCACTTGCATGCTCCACTGCTTCATCTTCATGATGCTCTAGCTCAGATGTATGCTCTTCTTCTTTGTCTTCTGCTTTGTCTTTCTCTTGTTCTGGCTTCCCCTCAGACTTTGTCTCCATAGGGTCATCATCCTTTGGCTCCCCCTCAGATGATAACACACTTGCTGCTGCTGTTTTTTTCTCCTTCTTCTTCTCCTTTTTTATTTTTCTGCTCTTGCTCTTTTCTCTTGCCTTCATTCTTCTTTCCTTGCTCTTCCTTGAATACCTCTTTTTCTCCCCTTTTTTGTCATTAATCACTTGAGAAAGCTATTGGACATTTGTCTTAAGCTGCTCTATCAGATAAGATGAGTTACTTAGCCCAGTCTTGAGTTCTTGTTGACTTAGCTCCAACTGTAGGGAGAGAAACTACTTTAGGGAATCAATTTTGTCAAAGAGGGACATTATTTGATATGCATTAACCTTCTGAGCTTGCAGAGCTTCTTCCTTCTGATCATTGATAAAATTCAGATATATTTGATCTCTCTCTATGATCTTGAGAGATAGATATGATATTGTGGCCTGAAGTTTGTTTTGAAGCACACTGTCACCTTCTTCTGACAACATCTTAGCTTCTGTAGTAATGATAGATATCTTCTCAACCAAATCATCAGAGTTCTTCAGTAACTCTTGCTCCTTAGGAGTTTGGTAATTTGGTTGAACAGACTTCTGCTGAACATCAGATTGGACTCCACGATTCTCATTCTTGGACAAACTTTCGAATGTAGTGAGAATCTGATAGATCATTGAATGCCAATCACTATTGGAAGACGAAGGAATATTAGACAATTCTGCTTGGGCAGAGTAGAGCTTCTCAAACTGAGCTTGATCATTTTCAGTTTTAGAGTGAAAGGACTCTACGATCATGGACTTGGGTATAATCCATCTGCCATTCGAACCTACTCTACAATCGTAGGGAATGTAGTGGTTGCCAGCATGTCGATAGACCCTGAAGTGGGACTTATCTTTGATCAGCTGTGTTGCAAATTTCTTTACCCTTGGGAAGTTTTGTGACACCAACTTTAAGTTGGGAATATGAGAGAAACACTATGAGAAGTAGCTGTTATCACCAGTGATGGATGCTTTTGCCCATGGCATGTGAGGATAAAACCACCTTATTGCACGATCCTTAGTTTCAGATTCATATATCAGAGTTGAAGTATCCAACTTCATAGCCTTGAGATTGTTGAGCAGATTTGCTGTGGTCATCTTCACCACATTCAAATTTTCATTTCCAAGGTTAACCCATTTTCCTGGAAGTACATCTAGTGGTTCATCATCAACTTCCACCACTATTCTTTTCTTACGATGAACATGACAAGGGATATGAAAATCTTCTGGCATCTCATCCTCAAGACTGAAGTCTTCTTTACTTTATTCTTATCATGACTTGGAGTCAGATTGGTGTAGACTTTCTTCAACTGACTCATCAGAATTTTCCTACATTTGATCATTATCTTCAGCAGAGCCAGTCTTTGTAGATCCACTTGGCACTTCGTGCTCTGCAGTTTTTAGTCTCTTGCTACTAGCCTTTGTAGATATGGACTCTGGAATGATTGAGTCCTTATAGTGTGATAGCTCCTCCTCCATATCATTTGCCTTCCTCTTCTTAACAGTGCTCTTGCTGCTGCTGCCATATATCACTAGCCTTTTGTTTTCCATTGGATTCTTCTTCTAGTTAACAAATAATTTTGGGGACAACACCTTCTGACTGTTTAGAACTTCACCCTCATCATCCTTAATTTATTCTTCAGCTTCTTCTTCAGAATGATGCTTATAAATCTTCCATGAAAAACCTTTATAAGTGGGTTGTTTGTTGACTTCTTAATTTTAGCCTTGTATAGCCACTCAGACATTAAGTCGAATAGTATAGCACCAAAATTGATTTGATTCTTGAGAACAATGGCAGTCATGATTCTCAGTTAATGATCACTTACTGTATCATGAATAGTATCTTTGTTCAACATGCATTTCCTTACTATCTCAGCAAGAAACTCATACTTTTCAGGAAACTCCTTCTTCTTCATATTCTTCAAAATAGGGTTTCTTTTGTAGCGCATTGCTTTCTTCCCTTCTTCAATGTTGACCTCTTCAAGGTTCTTTAGACCTGAGTCTGGAAGACCTAAGCACTGATTAATGTCTGTAGGCTTTAACTTCAGGATCTTGCCTTTGACCTTACTCGATAGAGTTCCAGAACTTGAAATTGCATTTGAGTAGAACTCTCTCACCAGGTTTGAGTAGATTAGGGTGCTTGATTCCAAGCATTCAGAGAATCTAGCCTTCTTTACCAATTGAAGAATATTTCTGAACTTCTTCCCAGATTTCTTGAACTTCTTATTTCCGAGTTAAATACCAGTGATTACAAGTAAATCTTCTATTTGAAGAGTTAGGGAATTCAGGGTTTATGTCTTTGTGATAGCATTGTGAGATATCAGGAAGCAATTTGAGGATAGATGGCTGTTTGAGAGGATTTGACAATTTAGAGGTGTTTAAGTTTTGGCTTGAGAGAGAGAATATGGATTAGACAGGCTTGCAGCTTTTGATGAACTCTCAAAAGTATAATTGCCATTAATTTGAATTTTCCCTCTTATAACTGTTCCCTCCACGTTTCTTAATGGGACAGTTGTAAGACTCTGATAGGTCACAATCTGTAACATCTTCTAACACGTCAATTTATCAGATTTGACTTTTCTTCAGTTGACTATTGACTTCTTTAGTTCGTGGAGTGGCCTTATAACTTGGCTCAGTGCTCCACGACTTCTTAGACTGATCTACAACCTTTGTGCCTTCTTCGATGATCGTAGTCTATAGGTATGCTTCCATAGACAACTTCTTCATTAGACTTCAAGAGAGTGGCAATACTCATTTGCTATTTGTATTCTTTTGAGGAGTTACTGCTTGCTTCAGTAGAGATTCTTGTGATGCCAATCAGTTTCTGCATTTCTTCAAGGTTAAGGTTCCTCAGGAAGGGCCAACCTCTTAGTCCAAGACTAAGGGTCAAGTTTGTCCCTGAGGCGCTTATTAGATGAAGAGCTTTATAAGTATGGTGGCTACAATGACATCACATTGGTCTTTTCTGTTAGAGAGTTCACTTACCAACTCTAGATACTCTTTGATGTTGGTATTTGTTTAGGCTGCAATCCTGGTGTCATCATGCTCTTACACTACAATCACTGAGATTAATCGAAAGTACTCCATGATTTAAGTGTTTGGTTGATATGGTTATTAGTAGCACATTTTGGGACGTTACTACTGACTATGGATCTTCATTTTGTTCATCAGTCACAGAGTTTCGGGACTCTTTAACTAGGATATTTTAGTTTTGGATTAGCTCATCTCTATGATCTTGATAGGAGTGGTCTTGATATTTGTGGAGTGGTTAACAGACATGTACCCTGGTTGACCTATCCTTCAAGCTTGTCTCAGATCTTCTGGTAATTATTCCACTTCTTTATTTTGTTCCCCAAGCTTCACCATCTTCATCATTTGCATCTAGAACTTCCTCAGACTGATCAACAACTTCAGGATGTACTTCCTCAGCAACATCACTTGATTCTGGCATTTCCTCTTCAGCATTGATCATGGTTTGATCAGGTGCAGTAGTGTGCTCTACATGATTGATCATGGTCTGACCATCTTCTATGATTCTCGTCTCTTCCACAGTTAGACCAGATACTTGAGGTTGACTGCTTTGTTCAGCCTTTTCATTAATAATCCTTTGACCATCTTCCTTCAATACTTCCTCATTTGCCAGAGCATTATTCTTAACAAGCCTCTTCGTTCTCTTCTTTGGCTTGGTCATAATAGCCTTTGCACTTTCTTCAGCTTTAGCCTTGACAGTTTGTTTAGGCTAAGAGGCTGTTGCAGCATCTCCTTCAGGCCGAAATCATCATGAATGAATAAACCTAAATGAATCATAGGGAGGTATCCTTAGAACTGATCACTCCACGATTGTTGACAAAACTACGAACATAGTCTTTCTTATTCAGGCTTCAGTATCTTCTACACTCGTGAAGTTATGCTTCAATGGTGCATTCTTTATCATCAATCCTTGATGATCCTTTTATATGAATTTCCTAGACGTTCCCTTTGGAATGATATGCTTTGCATGGATACAATCAGTAGATTTCTTTCGTATTGACATGAATAGCCTGCTTCCATATGAAGATCATCGACCATATGAATCTTCATTAATGGGGACTCAACATGTCTTTAAGAACAATCTTTGACTTTGGATAATATAATCAAGAACATTGTCAAAATGTCTTGACCTTGCAGCTGGTTGAATCCTTGTGACTGAAGCTATCTGCTTCAGTATTCCTTGTGTGGTCAGATAGACCAAGTACCTGCAGGTTAGGTAAATTTTTATTTTTGGTACCCATGATTGTTTGGGTCCTGCTAGATTAGTTTTCTCAAAATCCCAATTCCTAATATTCTTAAAATTATATCACATTAGTATCAACAATCATATTTATGTATATATCAGATTTAGATATGACATTTATGATGCATGATGATGAGTGTGTGAATGATTAAGCATTTTGATATGACACTCTTTTTCTTTGATTGTTTCACCCTTTGCTTGGATATATTTATAGGTTTTGAATGTTCTCAGAGTAGGAATCAACTCTATTACTTATTTGTATCTGGCTGATTCATGGAGATGATCGATTTCTAAGAATCTTCAAGATGCTCCTCTAGTGTTGATCATACTCTATATTTTATCAAAAACTTAGAACATTGGTTTTGTATATATTTGCATACATACCAATCCTTCAACAAAAGTTAATCCACTTAAGCATCATATATAGGATTTAGATTAACTTACGACTTACTCTAGACTTCTTTCAAGATGCTCTCTTTAACCTGAACTTGAGTGGAGAGAAAGTTTGTTGACAATTAAGTTTCCAACCTTAGTGTATTTTCTCTCTTTCCCTTTTTAGGAAGAGTATGGTCTCTTGATAGACTATTGTTGTATTACATAAGGTGATGCAACATAATGTACATGTAAGTATTAATGAGGAACCGTACCTTTACACTGTCAGTTTCTTGACAGTCATTTTTCTTTCTATAATGATGTTAAGCATTGATGTGCAAATCTTTACATTCATTGCTGACAGCTTGTTGCTCCATTTGACCTTAGATCAACCATGCATCGTTTTGGAGTTGACTGTAACAACCCGATATTTTCTACATAAATAAATAAAAAAAATTTTGCGTATAAATTTTTTTTATTATTTAAGGATGAGGATTTGTACAAGATAACGTGAATGTGTATTTATGTGGTAAATAAAAATATATTTATTACATAAATATTTACAAATAAATTTTATTTTAGAATTATTGATTTTTATAAAGTATATTCTTATAATAATTAATTTTAAGGTAGAAATATTTTTATTAATTATTTTTCATGAAATATATAATCATATATTATTTAAATAATATATGGAGTGATTTTTAGAATAATTATAATAATTATTTTATTATATGAATTTTAGTATGGATTATTAAAGTAAATATTTTACCTTAATTATTAAGGTTAAATAGGAAGAATAAATCAGATATGGAATCCAAACACTAATTTTGGATTATTGCCAAGGTATGAAAATAATAATATAATATTAATTATCTTTTGATTTTTCAGTGCTATACATATGTACTGTATGTACGTGTTGATGATGATTGGTCAATGATGGTGTTTAATTTCAAAATGGTAATATTATTTGGTTAAACCCTAATTTTACTAAGGAAAAACCCTAATTTGAAAATCAGTTGTGAGTTTAAGATTGTTATATAACCGTGTTATATGTTTTATGATGAGTATTATATAATGATTTGATTAATTAGGTAAACCCTAATTAAAATTCTAGAAATCCTAATTTTAAGTGTAAACCCTAGTTTGAAACTCAATTATGAATTCGAGATTACTATATAGCGATGTTGTATGATGGTATGAACAATTAGGTAAACCCTAATTAACAATTTGAAATATTATTTTCTAGAAAACCCTAATTTCTATAATTAGTAATCCTAATTAGAAATTATAAGACCTAATTACAAATTGTAAACCCTAATTACTATTTTAGCAATATTAATTATAATTAGAGATATTAAACCCTAATGTTCCTGTATAAGGTAATTATAAAATTAATCATAATTAGGAAACCCTAACTTCAAAATTTTAGAAACTAAAATTTATTTAATTTTTATTTCATTTTATATTTTGAGTAAACCCTAAAATGAAAATCCTAGATTTTTGCTAAAATGGTCCAAACCCTAAACCCTAACCCAAACCCTAAACCCTAAGGGTTTGCATGATTACAAAATTGCCCTTAAATTTCCAAGCAAAAAGACCAATTTACCCTCTTAAATTATTGGATTTTGACAAGTGTATGAGTTGTTGGAGTTGGTGAGCTAACCTTGACTTTTTAAAGACTTAAAATCTCTAGCAAAACAAGTAATCTAAGCAGCCATGTGCATTATAACATCTATATATAGAATTGGAGAGAGAAAAATCTCATTTGGCCACTTATTTTGCACAAACTCACATCCTTGAGTCTCTCTCACTAAAACCCACGAAATTTCTTAGCATTTCAGTCCCAAAATACAGCCCCACGTCCACCATAAACAAATCAGCAACACAAAATCAGAAATCGATCAAGAAGGTATAAAACCCTAGCTTTAATTTCTGTCCATGATCTGATCTTTGATGTTGTTTTTTGTGTGTTAAATGTGTCATATAAGATGTCTAATGATGATCTAGGTGGATAGATGTTAGATCCATAACATCTAGAGGCTCGGATTGAAGATCTTCAAAATCTGGAAAATTTTTGTTTTGTGTTCTGACAGTGAATGTCAGAGGCTGTAGATCCTTATCCTGTTATGTTTTTTTGTGTTTTTAAGCTTTAATCTGGTAGTATGCTATAAGATCTTTGATCTAAAACTGGAATCAAAGTCAGATCGTAAGCCAGTAGCAAGATATTCAAGGTCAAACATGGTTGACCGGCCATGACCAGGCGTTTCTGGGTAACCCAGAAACAGCCCAGAACCGGCCTGACAACATCTTTGACCATCTTGATCTGTCAGTGTATTGGTGTTATGATAATGGTTATGTGTCTAAGTTGTAGTATGTAGGTTACCCTACATATGTATGCCTTAACATTTCCTAAACATTAAACTTAGTAATCGTGGTGGACGGTCAAACCAGGCAAGTCGAACATGTTCTCTGTTTTCTAGGTAACCCAGAAAACATATGAACATGTCGACTGACATGGTTTGACCGGAGCATACATGTTGATTATGTTGTTGTTTTATATGTTTTAAATGATAGATCTCTTCACTTACATGTTGGTTACCTACTGTAGCTTATAGATCATAAAAACATTACACATATTTCAAGTTGTGGAAGCCCAAATATGGCTACACGAACTGTTCTTCATTTCTGGGTAGCCCAGAAAATGAAGAACAGCTCTGACAGCTACTTTGGACGATTAGATCTCTTTGGTTGTGTGATGTATGAACATGTTGGTCGTTTGATCTTGTAGTCTTGCACTAGTTCTACATGATCTGCTCAATAGAATTCCTAGAATCACAGCACCCACTGAATCATTGTTGGTCAAACGTGGTACCTGGCAAACTGACTATGCATTTCTGGGTTTGGCCAAGAACATGAAGAACACCTATAGCGACGGTTCTGTCGCTATAGGTGGTCTTTAGTGACAGACACTATTTTATTTTTCGGAAATTAATAAAAAAATAGAAAAAAATAGTTTTAAATTATTAAAAATACAAAATAAATTATTAAAAATTATCAAAAATTCTGAAATTTAGTTTTTAATTATTTTTATTATATTTCATAAATATTTAATATTTTTGGAATATTAAAAGTATTTAATTATAATATTAAATAAATTATTTAAAAATGATTTTAATATTTAAAAAATCATTTAAAATTATATTATGATATAATAAAATATTTTAAGTTATTTTTAATGACTTTTAATATTTTGTGATAAATTTCATTAATAAATTAATATTAATGATAATTGAGTTATTTACTAAATGAATTAAATAAATTAATTAAAAATGATTTTATGATATTAAAAACTATTTTAAATAATAATAAGGTATTTAAAAGTATTTTAAGTTATAAAATATAACTTTTAAAATTTAAAGGTAAATTTCATGAATTGATCATTATTAATGATATTAAAGTTATTTAATAATTAGATTAAATAATTTAGTTTAAAAATAATTTTAATATTATAATAATCATTTTAAATGAAAATAAAGTGTTTAAAGATATTTTAAGTTATAAAACATAACTTTTAATATTTAGAGAATAATTTCATTATTAATTAAATATTAATGATTATTAAGTTATTATTAATGATATTAAATTTATTTAATAATTATATTAAATAAATAGTTTAAAAATAGTTTTATTAATTTAAAAATCATTTAAGAAGGATATAAATGAATTAAAAATATTTTAAATTATACTTAATGACTTTTAATATTTTGATAAATGAAACATTAATACTTTAATATTAATGTTAATTATTTAAAAATGATTTTAGATGTTTTAAAAATCATTTAAGGGTAATATTAATACTTTAAAAGTAAATTGAGTTATTATACATAACTCTAATATTTTGAAAATAATTTCATTAATAGTTTAATACTAATTAAATATTAATGATAATAGAGTTGATTAGTATTTAAATCATTTAAATATGATTCCGGTGTTTGAAAATTTATTATAAACTATAATAAATGTTTAAAAGTTATATTAAGTCATTTAAAAATAATATGACTGACATTTACAGATATTGAGTTATAGTATAGAGTCTTAGACTCGATAATTACCCGATAAAGTTGTCGGTAGACCAACATGTTTCAGAAATTGATCTGGACTTAGATATTTTGATTGTATAAGTGATTATTTGTGATTCAATGGTTATTAAACATATGTGCCAATGTGATTAGGTTATGTGCTGAATGCAATAAGCAGTGTTATGTGTTATAGTATGTTGTTCTAATCGAACGAACGATCTTATTAATGATAGGTCGTGAGATAAGCAATAGATCTTAATTACAAGTTGTACGCAGCGCTTCAGGCAAGTACCTAACCTTTGCATTTTCTTTATGCAATGGATGTGAGTAAGAATGTTTCTAAACTATATTATTACTGTACAGATTATGAACCTTATATTATATAAGCTCATTGAATATCAACATGTTAGTATATGATAATTCGGATATATATATTCTGTTCGTTAATTTCTAGAAATGGTTAAACAAGTGTCCCCACTTGGATAATCATTGTATTTAATCATATGTTGATATACCTTTGTCAATTACCCGTATACATATATGTTGAATTATAGATTATTGTTGAACAAGATAAAACCTTTGATTTAGAACCCAGACAGGTATGAACATCCCTACACGGAAAAATTTTTATGCACTCCGGCGGACAAAGGATGAACGATAATATCGTTCTAGCAATGTAGTATTGATCAATGCAGGGCATAACGGGCTGATCACCCCCCGTGCCCGTAAGTTATGACGGTTTACAGATGAATTTGTGTTTAACCTTTTCGAAAATGAAAACAATGTTCATGGCATGTCACCAAAACCCCAGTTATAGTCAATACGTAATTTCAAAACTTTGAAAGAGAGTTGTTATGTTATTATTATTGTTTCAGAAATACTTCACAACTATTGACATGTTGTAGAAGAATAGTATAAAGAAAATATTTAAATTCTTTCAGAACTGGTCTGTAGACTGCTAATTTACTTTGGACACGGATTGGCCTTGTTGCTGCATTAATTTAGAACAGGGACCAATCTGAGCAGCTGCAGGTGAATATGCACATTTACCTGTACGCATACTTTTCAACGTGTGAGCTCATTAGTAATCACAAGCGACTTACTACTAAACTAAGTTTAGAACAAGGTTTGTGCCTAGTATCAGACTCAAAGCATCAGCTTTAGAATATAGTATGAGAATCTGCTCTGATACCAATTGTTAGTTCCCAGATGGCACACAATAGATCTAGAAGGGGGGGTTGAATAGATCCTTTTCATTTTCAAAAATCTTTTCTAATTTAGTTTACATTGTTAAGTAATTAGCAGATGACAAACTTAAGAATTATTTCAAACACAACATAATAAGTTAAGGTTCCCCTTCATAGATATTTTGTTGACCATTTTTCTAGAGTTAGTTTAGATGTAAGTAGTTATCATATTCATAGCAGTTATAGCATTTATAGATTCATAATGTAAATGACTGTATGTAAAAGACACAAGGGATTTTAAGTGGTTCAGAGACTCAAGCTCCTAATCCATTCTTCTGCTTCAACAAGCAGGGATTCCACTAAGGAAGTCTTTACATCTTTGAATCACTAAGATTCCTTCAAGGCCAATAGCCTTGGAACTTTAGTTCACTAAAAACTCTTCAAGTACATCAGACTTGGAACTTTAGTTCACTAAGAACTCTTCAAGTCCAGCAGACTTGGAACTTAGTTTAGTCCCTAGGACAAGGACCCCTCAGGCCCTGGCTTCTTTTTGATGTTATTATTGGTGCTAAGCTGCTAAGATGACTTGAAGCTTGTTCATCCTTTGATACTTAGCATCTTGATGTGATCCTTTTTGGATTCTGCATCGAGACTGGATCACCATTGAATAGTCTGCTAAGTTGTTCATGAAGCTAGATCTCTTTAATTACTTAGCAGTTTGTCACTTCTTCTTTGGTGCAACTGATCTTGTGGTTGGTGCTAATCTCTATCTGATCTCCGCTTGCACACCTTCACCACTTGAGGTTTACTAAGTCTTTGTACTTTTTATAGACTCTGTATGGCATTTAGCATCCCCTAAACCTTGGTTGACTTGTGTACAGATTTGGTTATGTATATGTTCTTCTCCAGCTCTTGGTGGTTTATGGTGATTCGTAGAATGGCTCTTTGAATCTTCTTTCTTGTCTACCACTTTTTTGAATGCTATCTTCTTGGCTTTCTCTACTCTCAGCTTAGCTGCCATTCTGATTGGCATTCTCATTGTTGTTGAGTGAAGCCTTTTTCTATTAAAGCTCTTCTCTTATCTTGCTTCACTTCTACTTTCATAGTCTCACTGTAACTAAGACTTATTCTGTTTTGCTCTATAGAACTCGTAGAGTCAATAACTTATTAACCCCAATAACTCTTCTACATTCAAGCTTCAGCTGTTAAATATCCTTCTATAAGCTTCCTATTGGACTATAGCCGTTGGAAGCTATTTGAATTGATTCACAGATCTCAAGTTATTTGGTGTAGACTGCTGATGTGACATGACAACCCCTTTTTAATTTTTCTGACACTGCTGTCTACTATTTCACCTACCATATCAGAGATGTCACTTTAATGCGTTAGGTTGGTAGTCACCTTTATTTCTTCTTTCTGACTCCTCGATCAGAACATCAGGAGTTGTCTTTCTGCATCGATACTTTCAATCAACTACGTTCGAATGCCAGTCTATATATTGAGATGTTGCCAAGGCTTCAATACTCAGATGACCGAACTCTACGATTCTGATGCAGATGACCTTGAACTTGATCATAGTTTGTCCGTTAAATATTGCTCGTTGACTGATTGAGATAACACTACAATTCTGAGACTATTCTTTGAATTTATAATGTAGAACCTCTCTTCTTCACTCGTGCAGTGCTTCAACACTTATGCTTGCCTTAACTTGCATTAGGCACTGACAACTTGTTTGAATGCTCTGGCCTTCCTGAATTTTAAGACTCATCTGATTGGTCATGCTCAGCTCTCTTTCTCCTTGTGATCTCCTGTTCACATATCATCAATGGTCTAACCCATGCTTAATCTTCTTTGTCTATTCTTTATAGGTTGGCCAGTATCTCTATATAAATCGCATCAGTTCATGTTCTCATCTGGCAAGCACTACGATCATAGTCATATCCAAGATCGTCATTTTTTTATTTATCTTGACAGCTACTGCATTGCTGACTTCCTTTTATCAGTCACGTTATCTGAAGTCTTCTTACTATTGCTTGTGGAATACTTTCCTTGAATGGCTTCATTTCTCAATCAGGATGCTGATTGAATTGGTGCTTCGATCTTCTGTTTGCTTGCAAGCAATTTGGTGAGTGCTCTCTGGCTTCCTTCAAGTAGATTGCATCTTTACAGTTTTGACCAGAGGCTACATTCTTTGGATGCTTTGGAAGTGCTCTTGTGTTAAGAATCGTGTTATCACTACAATTCTTCCTTGGCGTTGTGAGCACTGATAGACCGTCGAAGACTTTATTCAGCAGACTACTATTTTTGCCTTAACACTTGTTGTCCTTGTTTAATCTAGCCCGACTGCGATTTCTGCCTCTGATATGATTAGTAGATTCCACGACTTCAAGTGTGGTCTACGATTCTTGACTTGGCTCGGCAGACGCTTGGACCAACTCTACTATTCTGAGTGAGGCCCTCCAAAGCAGACTACGATTCTGTAGCAACTTTCTTAAAACTCTATGATTCTGCTTTGGCTTCTGTAATCCCTCGGCTAGCTCGAGAAACTACGATTCTGCCTTAATAGTCTCCGAGTTCCTTGTCTCTCTTGGTAGACTTTGAAGGCTGGTGCAGTGCTCGACGATAAGACATGCCTATCTATTACATCATATAAGATCAACCTAACAAACTTGATCTTTCTATATTTAGTCCTTGTACATCATATTCTTTTTAAGGAATTTACAAAGCTGTTTTGTTCATGTAGAATCAACCTAACATATTTGATTATTTCAGTCTAAGTCCTTGTATATATATTCCTATTGTCTATTCAAGGAATTTACAGCTTATTTCAATGCTGACATATTTGCATATTCATTTATTAAGATCATAATCAAATCTTATATAAATAGGAATAGCATTCTCATGATTATTCCTAACAAACACATCAACTATAATCATGAATAGCTGCGAACTAGAAGAAGAGATCAAAATTCAAAGTCAAAGTTCAGCAAGTACCAAGAAAATGATCACAACAATGCTGCTAAGTACCATAAGATGAAGAGTATACATGCCATCTTAGTAACACTACCAACATACTTTAATAAACAGGAATTGGGGTCTATGGATCCTGGTCGGTGTGGCCGAATTGGGGTCGATGAATCCCGGTCTTAGTGACCAAATTGGAGTCATAGGATCCTTATCTTAGTGACTGAATTGTCGAGTTTAAGTGACTCGATGACAAGACTTAGTGACTTGAAGGAACCTTAGTAGTTCAGATGTAAAATGGTCTGCTGGGCCTATATCCTTAGTGGATACCCTACTCGTGTAGTAGAAGAGTGGACTAGGGGGTTTTTAGTCTCCGAACCAATCAAAATCTCTTGTGTCTTTTACTTTACGTCATTTATATTATGAACTTATAACTACTATATTTGTTATGTGTTTGCCTATCCATAAGAATTAATTAAGAACTGATATTTCTTATAAATATTCAAGGGGAGTTTTTGTAAGACCCCAACTTTTATAAATAAAGATGAATTTTTTTACTACAAATATCATTTTTGGAATATTAAGGTGTGAATTTGTTATAATGTTATAGTTGTGGGTAATATTTATAAATTTTGCAAAGTAAGCAAGTTGTTATATAGTATTCGATTGGTCGAGAAATATTCATTTTAAAAGGGAATATTCGTACGACGACACAGTCATTGGTAGACCCCACAACAGAATTATTGTTGGAGTTAAAAAACGACAGAAATATCTTTTTATAAAAATAATGGCAGAAGTTTTACCGTTAAACTGTTGGATTACCCAGTGGTAAAAGTATAGTAATACGCGTGGTTGCATAGTAGCACACGGTATTGATTATTGATGCTTACGTAAGAAATCACCCAGTTTTGTTCAATTATTGTTACAGTAATTGCTGCATAGTATCTCACGTTATTCGATTCAATTATTGTTATAATATTTTATATTATTAAATCAATAATTGAGATGACAATTTATTCATATTATTATCTGCATAATTAATAATGTCTAGAGAGTTCTATCGAGAAAAGGGGTTTGGTCATCTAATTACGCGCCAATAGGGAGAAATCCTTATCCGAAAACCCCCTTTTTCCTGGGAACGATCTGGTTGTTAATATTGCGAGTTATAATAATATGAATAAATGTTGTTAAAAATATTGAGGGGATTTTTTTGAAGTATTTGTTGTAAATTTTACTTATTATTTGGACCCCCATTTATCCATTTTTCAAAATAATCGGTTGAAAGTTATTCAGTGTATTTATATATATATAGTAATGGTGAAGGCTAATGAGTGGGATTTATACCCGCGAATTAAATTCTTTTGTTGCTTAAGTTGTCGCCTGTTTTCAAGCTTTTAGTTAGCTTTTATATATTTATATTATTTTTTTTAAGTTTAAGTTCTCTACAGGCAGGCTTTACAGATTGTTTCAGCTTTCTTGGGCATTTTTCCTGTACTGGCGCCGCAGCGCTAGTGTTACACTTGGGAGCGGCGCCGCAGCGTTGGATGTAGCTAAGAGCTACTGGAAACTCGCGCCCTGATGCTAGGAGCCAGCGCCCCAGCGCCACAGACGGCGCCCCAGCGCCACCACTCGCGCCCCAGCGTAGCTTGTTAAGCCTATGCTCGTCGTAGCGCGAGCTCCGGTGCCCAAATAGTAAAGAGTCTTTAATGACCTAGAAGAAAGAGGGGGTAAGTATATATAGAAAGCAAAGCCGCCTGCATTTAGTATCGAATATCAGAGATATCGACAGAGAACTTATTGCAGCTTAGACTAGGATTTATTTTCTATTTTTCTAGAAGAGAAAGAAGCTGTGCTTCAAGGAGGAAGATTTATTGCATCTGACTACTGCTCAGCTACTACGCAGTTCACTAAAGATTTAGAGACAGAACACTTCCAAACATGAGTTTTCTTATTCCAAATCTCCGATTTATTTGTGTATTAGCTGATAATGTTGAATGCATTAAAAATGTGACTTAGTCCTATAGTTATGAACTAATTCCATTTTTAGGATTGTAATGTAACCTTTTGTTTAGCTTAATTTACTTTCTCTCCTATTTTATATAATGAATCATTTTGGAATGGGTTGTTGTATTTCTTATTTAATGACTGATTGCTTGATAAAGAAATTGGTATTGATAGTAATGAAAATTGACAAATGGACATTATTTTCTGTCTTTAAATACAACAATACTTGTTATGACCATGCCAATGGAATGTGTGCATAATATGCTAATAGGATAGACATATCCCTATTTGCCTTATGCGGCCTTGTGACTTAGCTTTACTGACCTTGACCTAGTTATTGTCACCAATAGACATATTGTGATTCAGCTGGTTAGGGACGTGCATTTGACCTTCGATAGAAGCTTATGCGTCTTTACTGTTCTCGATTGACTATTCCTCCATTCATTTGTAATTTGGAGAGTTAAGAGATTAGGTGATGCGTTAGGGGAGTTGTAATCCTATCTTGACTTCCTAGCACAACCACTTCTCTTATTCTTATAGTTTTAATTATATAGCTTAACCATCCATCTTATTTCACTTGTTTAGATAAGACTAATAACGACTTTACCTTAATATTTGTTTCCTCTTAAGACATTTGTCCTCGTGGGTTCGACACTTTACTTTCATATATTACTTGTGGACCGCGTATGCTTGCGCGCGATTTGGCAATAGCTAAATCGACCAAAAAGTTTTTGGCGCCGTTGCCGGGGACTTAGTATTATTTGTTACTCAATATTAACACTAAGTCAATACGAGCTTAATTTAAACTGATTCTTCTTGTTAACTTTCTTTTCAGGTAGTCTGTACTATTTATGCCACCTCGAAGGGGACAAAAAATAATACCTCTCGATCCTGAGGTTGATAGAACGTACAAACAACTGTGAAGGGAGAACTCTCGGGACATGCCTACTCTTGTCAGAATTGCTGAGGAACTTCAGAAATCTCTAAGAGATTATGCCATGCCTCCAATCAATGATCTCCAAGCAAGCATTCTCAGGCCCGCAATCCAAGAAAATAACTTTGACATAAAGCCGGGCACCTTCCAAATGTGCACCAATATTCAGTTTGGGGGACTACCGAATGATGATCCCAACGATCACTTGATAAACTTTGTGGAGATTTGTGATACGTTCAAAACCAATGGAGTGTCTGACGATGCCATTAGACTCCGTTTGTTTCCTTTCACTTTGAAGGACAAGGCAAAGAGCTGGCTGCACTCACTCCCGTTAGGCTCCATCACCATATGAGCTGACTTGGCCCAAAAGTTCGTGGCGAAGTTCTTTTCGCCCGCCAAAACCGCCAGACTCAGGCATGAAATTACTTCATTCATCCAGTTTGATTTAGAATCCTTATATGACTCGTGGGAACGATTCAAGGATCTTCTGAGAAAATGCCCTCACCATGGATTGCCAGAATGGCTTCCTATCCAGACCTTTTATAATGGGCTATTCGGATCTACTCGTTTGAGTATTGATGCCGCATTTGGAGGGGCCTTCATGTCCAAACATCACACAGCGGGGTATGAGCTAGTGGAGACAAGGGCGGCCAATAATTACCAATGGCCAAATGATAGGCAAGCCCCTAGAGGAGCAACGAGGGTATATGAAGTTGACTCTTTCACATCGTTAGCGGCTCAGGTAGCAGCGCTAACGAAACGGCTAGACACCGTGGGACCTTCAGCGGTTCAGAATGTGCAGAGTGTCGGAGTTCAGTGTGAGTTATGTTAAGGGAGCCACCCTACTGATCAGTGTGCAATAAGCCCTGAGTCAGTTCAATTTGTTTCCAACTACGGGCGACAACAAAACACCAATCTTCCCACTCATTACCACCCGGGGTTAAGAAATCATCCAAACTTCTCATGGGATAACAACAACAAAAATAACAGTAATAACCCAATCAACCACAACCTTCATCTACCAGGCCGAATTATGCTAACCCTCCTGGGTTCCAATCTCAGAATCAGTTCACCCCACAGTCGCAGAACACTCACAATCAATTCCACCAACCACCACCTCAACAAGAGAAGAAGCCAAGTTTAGAAGATCTCCTGTCAAGGTACATAGCCCAGAATGAAACTCGAAGTAACAATCAAGAAGCCTCAATTAGGAATCTTGAAGTACAGATGGGACAATTGGCTACTGCTTTAAATAGTCGTCCACAAGGCACATTGCCTAGTGACACTGATGTCAACCCGAAACGGGAAGGCAAGGAACAGTGTAAAGCAGTGACCCTTAGAAGTGGGAGAACCACTAAGGAACAAATGTGTGACCCCGAATTTTATGAAATGAAAGTATTCAATTTTCTTATAATTATTCTATTTAATAAATGGTTAAATTGATAAAAGTTTAAAGTTAAGGGTGATATTTGAAACTTTTTTTAAAGTAAGCAAGTTGTCATAAAATAATCGGTGATAAAAGTACAGTAATACGCGTGGTTGCATAGTAGCACACGGTATTGATTATTAATGCTTACGTGAGAAGTCGCTCAGTTATACTCAATTATTACTACAGTAATTGATGCATGATATCTCTCATATTATTGATTCAATTGTTGTCACAGTATCATCTACATAATATTTTATATTATTAAATCAATAATTGAGACGACAAAGTTATTCATATTATTATTTGTAATATTGACAATGTCTAGAAGTTCTGTCAAGGAAAGGTTTGGTCACCTAATTGCGTGCTAATAAGGAGAAATCCTTATCGAAAAACCCCTTCTTTCCTGGGAACGACCTGGTTGTTAAATATTGTGAGTTATATTATTAATGATGAATAAGTTCGTGTTGATTAAAGATGAAGTTGATAGTTCTATTGTGTTAGGATTATTAGTTTTAGTGGAAATCGATATTTATTTCAATAATAATTGATGTCTGGAGGTTATATTGACCAATCGGGTAGTTAATCGGATAAATGAGAAATTAATTGCTATTAATTTATACGATTATAACTATTTGTTCATATGTGTGTACTATTGATTCACATTCATGTACTATTAGCGGAGGTGGTGCAAGATTAATAATACTTGCATGACTAAGTTAAAAATAGAGGTATAGATGGAGGTACTATACTGTAATTCGTATTTTCACATGTATAGAACTATTGATTCACATGATTAAACAATTGATTCACATGATGTACTATTAGGGGAGGTGGTGCAAGTTTGATAATACTTGCAGTACTAAATTAAAAATGAAGGAAAAGATGAAGGTATTATACTGTAATATTTTGAGCCCCAAAACGTACAATTATCGAAACTATATTTTTTTATAAATAGAAGCTCATTCTTCTTTCATTCTTACCAATTCACTAAGACTCACAAGAACAATTATAGAGAGAGAAACTATAGAGAGAGAAGCTATAGGGAGAAAGAAGAAGAGTTGTCTGCTACTTCACTACTCCAGTATCCAGTCTTCTTTTGAGGTAAGGGTTATTATTTATTTCATATTCTGAAGAGATATTATTTTTCGTATTCGTATGAATATTATTTTCGTTCAAAATTCGTAAGGAATATCATTTTCGTTCAATATTCATTGTCTTCGTTTAATATTCGCAAGGAATATTATTTTCGTTCAATATTCGTAAGGGGTATTATTTCTTTCGTATTCATGAAGAGAGCTTCTGTTATTCCATTCTTTATTATTCTGTTGGAATAACCTGTCTATGCGAAGTACCGCATACATGGTGAAATTCTTATGTTATTCCATTCTTTATTATTATGTTGGAATAACCTGTCTATGCGAAGTACCCCATACATGGTGAAATTCTTTTGTTATTCCATTCTTTATTATTCTATTAGAATATCCCGTCTGTGCGGATTACACATGACCTGGTTCCATTCTTTATTATTCTATTGGAATATCCTGTCTGTGCGGATTACGGATGACCTGGTTCCATTCTTTATTATTCTGTTGGAATATCTAGTCTATGCGGATTACGCATGACCTGGTTCCGTTATTTATTATTCTATTGGAATAACCTGTCTGTGCGGTCTATCGCATGCCTAGTGAATTCTTTTGTTATTCCATTCTTTATTATTCTGTTGGAATAACCTGTCTATGTGGACTACGCATGCATGGTGAATGATCCTTCATATTCATTCCTTATTAAATTGTGGAAATGATCTGTCTACGTGGATTATCGCATGGCGGGCAAAAATCTATTTGCAGTCTCATATATTCTATTATACTCAGTTGGTTAAAGTTTCGGCTTCTATACTCCATGAAATTAGTAGAATATCCTGGATATTTGCGCTTCATCCAGTATCTTTTCATGGAAATATTCTTCTGAGCATTCTTGAATTTTACTCCACAAAGAAGTATCATGTTGACAATTGGGACGTTATTGATTTCTGGATAAATTAAATTATAAATCTTTAAAATTTATCTTGAACTTGTTTTATTGAATTATTATGTCATTGTCATCATCCTCATGCTTATATTGTGATGAAAGTCATCTTTGGCTTACGTTCATAGATGAACTTGGTATGATTATGACCAGGGATTATTCGGTATAATCATGACCGTAATGTGACGAATGATGTGGTGAAAGTCCTCATTGGCCTGTAGTTCATTGATGGACAGTTGTTGATATGATTATAACCAGGGATTATTCGGTATAATCATGACCATTGATGATTATACGAATATCCTTGGCCGTGATGCAGGGATGATTCGATTTTATTTATTAAGCTGAGTCTCAGTGATAAAGTTGATGAAAAACTTTTTAAATCATAGAAGATAATAGATTTTATGCTCTACTTGACTCTTCTAATGGATTGCTTATTCCACTGCAGTTGTTGATCTAAAACTTGTTGTCTATTATATTCTATCAGTTGTTATACTGTTGAAGGCTAAGGATAATTTATTCTGCATTATCTTAGTCATAATATTACTTACTGGGCTAGTTGAGCTCACCCTTTCTTTCACTGTTCTCTTCAGGAATATGAGAACGTAGCCGGGACTAGTTGGGAAACGGAGTGACGGTCCAGATGATAGCATTAGTAGTCCTCACTATTCTGTTAAATAATGTGACAATAAATGTAATGAGAACTCCATTGAGTGTGGATATTGTCTAGATGACAATATTCTTATTAAAACTTTTAGATTATATTTTGTCGTATTTTACACGACTGTTGTATAATTAAGTTGTATTTGAATTTATGTACCACGTATCTGGCGACTCAAGATGGGTGATGTATACCTTTTTTGGGGGCGTCACAGTAAAGTGGAGAGAGTGCTCATGTGGAAGAAGTAGTGACTGAAAAGGAACCTCCAGTGGAGGAGAATAATGAGACATTAGGGGGTGAAGGAAGTAGACAAGATAGCCCTTCAACACCATCTCCTACAATGAGCATGGTAAATCAGCCTCTCCCTCAGTTGCCTTTCCCCCAGCGATAGTAGAAACAGAAGCTGGATAAGCAGTTTTCCAAATTCTTGGAAGTGTTCAAAAGACTGCACATAAATATCCCATTTGCAGAGGCATTGGAGTGAATGCCTAGTTATGTCAAGTTCATGAAGGACATTCTGTCCAAGAAGCGAAAAATGGGAGATTACGAAACTGTGGCACTGACAGAGGAGTGTAGTGCCATCCTTCAAAAAAAGCTTCCACCAAAGCTAAAAGATCCAGGGAGCTTTAAAATTCCGTGCACTATTGGGGACCAGTTTATTGGCAAGGCTCTTTGTGATTTAGGGGCTAGAACCAACTTGATGCCCCTCTCTATTTATAAGAAGCTGGGCCTAAATGAAGCCAAGCCTACCAGCGTCACTTTACAATTGGCTGATAGGTCTCTCACGTACCCGAAGAGGATTGTAGAGGATGTGCTTATTAAGGTTGACAAGTTCATATTCCCAGCGGATTTCATAGTCCTAGATTTTGAAGAGGACAGGGAGGTCCCGATAATATTGGGCATGCTATTCTTGGCGACTGGGAGGACCCTGATCGATGTTCAGAAAGGGGAGTTAACAATGAGGGTACATGATCAAGAAGTGATGTTTAATGTCTTCAGATCAATGAAGTATTCTAATACCCCTGAGGATTTCTTCCAGATTAATACAATTGATAATTCAGTTAAGGAAGTATTCTCAGAAACTTACATTAAATTCCCTTTGGAAGCCACATTAACCGGGGCCAGCACTACGGAAGAGCCCATACATGTGGAATGTGCCAAGTGGCTCGATGAGACCCAAAGATCCAAGCAATTTCACCGACAATTTGAGTCTTTGAAAGATAATGAGGCATCCACTTCTAAGGCTCAGCCGTCGATCATCGAGCCTCCTATCCTTGAGCTTAAACCTTTGCCTAATCACCTGAGGTATGCTTACTTAGGGAATTCATCTTCTTTACCTGTGATAATTTCTGCATCTCTAACTAAGTGTCAGGAAGAAAAGTTACTGCTTGTGCTCAAGAAATACAAAACGGCCCTCGGGTGGCCTATTGCTGATATAAAAGGGATCAGCCCGACTCTATGCATGCACAAAATTCTTCTGGAGGAAGGCTCGAAGCCATCTATAGAGCATCAGAGGCGGCTAAATCCCATTATGAAAGAGGTCGTCTGGAAGGAGATCATTAAATTGTTAGATACGGGCATTATCTACCCCATCTCCGATAGCCCTTGGGTTAGTCCTATCCATTACATGCCAAAGAAGGGAGGGATGACAGTTGTGTCCAGTGAGAACAATGAACTGATTCCCACCAGGACGGTGACCGAGTGGAGAGTGTGCATGGATTACAGGAAACTGAACAAATCAACCTGTAAGGATCATTTTTCCCTTCCATTCATTAATCAGATACTTGACCGGTTGGCTGGGCACGAATATTATTGTCTGCTAGATGGGTACTCGGGGTATAATCAGATTTCTATTGCTCCTGAAGATTAGGAGAAGACGACGCTCACATGTCCGTATGGGACCTTTGCCTTCCAAAAAATGTCTTTCAGACTATGTAATGCTCCCGCAACATTTTAGCTGTGTATGATGTCGATCTTCTCTGATATGGTTGAAAAGACTCTGGAGGTCTTCATGGATGCATTCTCAATATTTGGGAGCTCGTTCGATAATTGTTTGACAAATTTGACTGCTATTCTCCATCGATGTGTCGAAACCAACCTGGTGCTGAATTGGGAGAAGTGTCACTTCATGGTTGAAGAGGGCATTATTTTGGGCCATCAAGTTTCTGTAGGCGAAATTGAGGTTGATAAGGTAAAGATAGATGTGATCAATAACCTTCCACCGCCCACCTCAGTGAAAGGGGTAAGGAGTTTTCTCGGGCATGCCAGGTTTTACAGAAGGTTTATCCAGGACTTCTCACGGATTACCAAACCATTGTGCACTCTATTAGAAAAGGACATGCCTTTCCAATTTGATGAGGCCTGCTTGAGCGCCTTTGAGTTATTAAAGAAAAGACTTGTCATGGCACCTATTGTGATAGCTCCAGACTAAACCTACCCTTTTGAACTAATGTGTGATGCCAACGACTTTGCAATCGGGGAAGTGTTGGGCCAGAGAAGGGAGAAGGTCTTCCCCACCATTTACTATGCCAGCAAGACATTAACTGATGCTCAGTTAAATTATACCATCACTGAGAAGGAGCTGCTAGCAGTAGTCTATGCTTTTGACAAGTTCTATTCCTACCTCATTGGAACGAAGGTGATTATATACACCGATCACTCAGCAATCAAGTATTTGATAGAAAAGAAGGATGCTAACCCGAGATTGATACGGTGGGTTCTACTTCTCCAGGAGTTTGACTTGGAAATCCTAGATAAGAAGGGGATAGAAAATTAGGTTGCCGATCACTTACCAAGGTTGGAAAACACCACGCCCTCGGGAGATGCTGACAAAGCCATAAATGACTTCTTCCCGGACGAACAACTCTTTGTTGTTCAAAGCAAAGTGCTGTGGTATGCGGACTTCGCTAATTATGTCGCTTGCCAAGTGCTTCCCCATAACCTGAGCTATCAACAAAGAAAGAAATTCCTAAAAGATACTAAGAAATATCTGTGGGATGTGCCCTTCCTTTTCAAGCAGTGCTCTGATCAGATTCTGCGAAGATGCTTACCGGAAGAAGAAATTGAAGGTGTGCTGCATCACTACCACTCTTCAAACTATGGAGGTCATTTTGGAGGCCAACGAATTGCTGCTAAAGTGCTTCAGTCTGGATTTTATTGGCCCACCCTATTCAAGGATGCACACACATATGTGTTGCACTGCAACAGATGCCAACGGGTGGGCACCATATCAAGACGGCATGAACTACCACGGCAGAATATCCTGGAGGTAGAATTATTTGATGTATGGGGCATCGACTTCATGGGTCCATTCCCGTCCTCTTTCAACAATCTCTACATCCTTGTGGCAATGGATTATGTCTCAAAGTGGGTGGAAGCAGTTGCCTTGCCGACGAATGATGCTAAGGTAGTGCTTCAATTCCTTAAGAAGAATATTTTCACCCGTTTTGGCACGCCTTGGGCTATCATTAGTGATGAAGGGTCGCATTTTTGTAACAAATATTTTGAAGCCCTCATAGCCAAGTATGGGGTGACCCATAAGATCGCCACTGCCTACCACCCACAGACTAGCGGCCAAGCTAAAATTTCAAATCGAGAGGTGAAACGAATCTTGGAGAAGATCGTTAACCCAAATCATAAAGATTGGTCTAAGAAGCTCGATGATGCCTTGTGGGCCTACCGCACAACTTATAAAACGCCTATCGAAATGTCTCCGTATAGGCTTATCTATGGTAAGGCATGTCATCTCCCCGTAGAATTGGAGCACAATGCTTATTGGGCTATTTAGAAGCTCAACTTTGATCTTGAGGCAATCGACGAGAAGCGGCTCTTGCAACTAAATGAATCAGACGAGTTTCGTCTGCAAGCGTATGAAAATGCTAAGTTGTACAAGGAGAAAACCAAAAGGTGGCACGACAAGAAAATCCTTGAGAGACATTTCGAACCGGGCCAGAAGGTTCTTCTTTTCAATTCCCGGCTAAATTTATTTCCAGGAAAACTAAAGTCTCGATGGTCGGGCCCCTTCACAGTTGCCAAGGTTTATCCATATGGGGCAATAGAGGTTGACGACCCAAATTCTGACACAACCTTTAAAGTCAATGAACAAATATTAAAACACTACTGGGGCGGTGAGGTCGACATGCAGAATACCTCCATTACATTGGGAGACCCGGTGTAAGACGGGAAAATAGTCAAGCGGATGACTCTAAATCAAGCGCTTGGTGGGAGGCATCCCCATCTCAATATCAAACAAATTATTTTATCTTTATTATCTGAAGTCTCACTTTAGTTGTCTAGTTACTGTCTGTGTTGTGTACATTGTCTGTGTTCTACATTATGCATGCAGTCTGTATAGTGCATGTTGTTAGTATCTGTCAACCCTTAGTTAGAACTCGTAAATAATGTGTTTCTTTTGTTTTAGCCTTCTGGATTGCGGATATGGATTGCTGATATGTAAGCTTGGCTTGTGCATGAATTTCTTAGAGTTTGCGCCGCGGCGCCAGGCCCAGAGAACATCTACTAGAAACTGGCACCTCGGTGCCAGGCAGAAAGTAGTAAGTCGTGCCCCAGTGCCAGAGTGAGTCTGTCTCAGTGCCCCAGTGCCATGCTCGGTGCCCCAGTGCCATGCTCGGCACCTCAGCGCCATGTTTGGCACCCCAGCGCCGCCAGCGAGATTTAGTCTTAAACTACAGAGTTCTCTCCTCATATCAGTTCCTCTTCCTCTTCTAACAACGCTAGTTGCTGTCCAGCCGTTAGGCCAAATCAAAGGCTGCGTCCTTTCAGTTGCCAACCGTTCAATTTCTTACCGTTCATCAATCATTCGGGTGCCCAACCGTCTGCTGACCGTTGCTTTATCTTCGTCTTTAAAAGCTGAACAAAACCCAAGCAAAGGTACGACACTTGAGAGCAATTACATACAGAGCATATCTTCTGTTTATCTTTTGCAACTCAATTATGGCTTCAAAACGCCATAGAACTAGCATTGGCCCCCCTCGTCCATCCTCCTCCCGAAACCAAATTACTCCTTGGGACCCTGTAAAATTCCTATTCGAGGAGGCTTATAAGCACTACATGCAAAATTTCAAGTTGCTTAGTCTGGTGCTTGAGCGTGGCCTTAGGCCCGATGACAAACTGGATGGCCAGATGAATGCCATGATAAGTGCTATGAAGTGGGTGCACTTTACCAAACCGCCAGAATCCGCTGTGGTAGCGATGGTCAAGGAATTTAATGCTAATGCCATTCCGGATGGCCGACCGGCAGCACCTGTGAGGGGGAATTTGATCCCATTCGATGTCAAAGCCATCAATGAAGTGTATGGGACTCCTAATTTTGGCAAGCATGACTACAGGGAGAATGGGATTCGGAGTTATAAATTTGATGACATTGTTAGCAAGCTCTGTAAGCTCAGGACAGTGTGGAAAATGAATGAGTACACTGGCGAACGCATGTCTTTTCCTTTACAGGCGCTTAGTCGTTATGGTAAGGCGTGGTACGCCTTTATCTGTGCTAATATTCAGCCTACACGCCATGTGAGTGATGTCACTCGGGAGAGGGTGACGCTTCTCTATGCCATTGTTTTGGGGTTGAAGATTGATGTGGGGGCTTTGATCAATGAATCCATCAAAAAGGCTATCAAGAGCAAGGTCATGTCTGGCCTTCCCCACCCATCTCTTATTATCCGTCTATGCAAAAGGGCGGGTGTTCAATGGGAGACAGAAGATGTCACCCTCCCGCCAATGTTCGTCATTGATCATCAGCTAATTAGTCGCTATGCTGTCTGGGATGGCGCACCATCGCATCTCTAAGGCGAAGGATTTTTACCAGCACTAAAGCCGTCGCCATCAGATGATCCCCAGCCATCCACTGAGGCAGGAACCTCTACTCAGGCACCAATTCCCCCTTCTACCGATACCATTGATTCTGGAGCCCTTGCGCAGATTATGAACAACCTCAACTTTTTGCACTGCAAGGTTGACACGGTCGCCTAGTGGCTGAACCAGTTCCACCATTACCATGCTGAGTTCGCGGACACACTAGCCAATATTCATGTTGCTCAGGGTGGCGATGACGCGGACTTCATGCCATTCCCATTCCCGACGCCTCCAATTTATACGCCTTAGCTGTCACAATTTCTGCCGCCTACTGACGAGGCCCGCGTGAATGAGCCAGCCAACGTGGAAGACGATGATGGAGAGGATGATGATGATCTGGAATTATTCGGTGCTGATGAAGACTTTGGTCTTGATGGTGATGACGACGGGGATGCTGCTGGTGTTTGATGTTGTAGTATCTACCAGTGAGGACACGAGCCAAAGTTCATGTTTGGGGGAGACTTCCTTTTATTTATTTATTTATATATGAATTATGTTAGTTTTATCATATTTCTATTTCAACTGCTGTGTAAGGATTTTAGGATGGCATTTGGGCTTGATAGCCCCAGAATCATTGTTTAATTTTTATGTTATCTATTGTGTTTATTATTGTGGAAAAGCTTTTGGTTTATGGATGCATGCTTTAATTTATCTTGGATGCATGTCTTTGCTTAATAGTATTTTAAGTTTCATATAAATACATGCTTGTGGTTATATATCTTTTGTTTGGGAATATCTTGTCTAAGTCAGATATTATTTTGCCTAAAGACTCATTTTTTTGGGTTTTACACTGATTAATTGGTATACTTGATGCCATGTGTTATGGCTTTGCCCTATTTGGGCATGGGTACTTTATAGTTATAGTTTTTGCCTAGCATTTTGATTAACTCTAACTCCCATTTCTCTAATTGTTTATATGCTGGGTTAGGGTAGCTTAGCACCCAAGTTTTGATTGTGGCTTATGATAAGCAGTATAATTGATGTTTTCTTAGTATAGGGTCAAATCCATTCGAACTAGGGGCATGTTATTTAGATAAATCAAGACTGTTTGGGATCCATCGTTTTAGCGAGCACTGACCAATTGTCTTTTCTTGTTATGTGTCTAGATTTAGGTTGTCTTTTTATTGTGTTAAAAACTTGTACGCTATTAAAAACTCTGTTGATTTCAAGTAATTAAAGACTTTGAGGCTTTTACACTTTCAAGTCTAATGTTCTTGTAAAAAAGAAAAAAGAATTATAATAACAGTTCTACGGTGGGTTGAGATGGAGCATGGAAACGCACTCGGCCATAAACATAGGCGGGTAATATCGATTGTGAACTTATGTTGTTTACGTGGCCTTTGTGCTTGAGTTATTAGATTCTTAGGGGTGTTTTACACCTAGTGCCCTAAAGTCTTCTGGCTTGGGAGTCATTGATCGAAAGCTTGCTAATGGGTGCTCTGTTTAGCCTCAAAGTAATCAAGAACTATCTAAGTCGGATATTACATCTTTAGGTTAGAACTTTTGAACCTTTTCGTGTTTCTGCGTCTTGTCTTAATGCTTGTTAATCATTTGAGTTACATAGTAAGCTTATTAGTATCACAGTTGACTGTGTGATCTGAATTTGGGTTATGACTAGTTTAGATGTTTGGTCTGCGCACACACAAAATGGATCAATTACAGTCTCTTATTTATTAATAGACATTAAGCCCTTGGTTGTATGCGCTTTGTCCTACTCTCTGAGGATGTTCATGATTTTGCTTAAGGGCCGTATGATTACTCTATAGGGTTAATCTTCTCTCGTATCTTGCAATATTGGGTTTGAGTGTCTATTAGTTTGCTTGAGGACAAGCAAAAGCTTAAGTTTGGGGGTATTTGATGAGTGAGATTTATACCCACAAATTAAATCCTTTTGTTGCTTAAGTTGTCGCCTGTTTTCAATCTTTTAGTTAGCTTTTATATATTTATATTATTATTTTTAAGTTTAAGTTCTCTACTGGTAGGCTTTACAGATTGTTCCATCTTTCTTGGGCATTTTTCCTGTACTGGCGCCGTAGCGCCAGTGTTACACTTGGGAGCCATGCCGCAGTGCCGGAATGTAGCTAAGAGCTACTAGAAACTCGCGCCCGACACCAGGAGACAGCGCCCCAGCGCCACAGACGGTGGCCCAACGCCACCACTCGCGCCCCAGCGTCGCTTGGCGCGAGCTCCGATGCCCAAACAGTAAAGAGTCTTTAATGACCTAGAAGAAAGAGAGGACAAGTATATATAGTAAGCGAAGCCGCCTACATTTAGTATCGAATATCAGAGATATCGATGGAGAACTTATTGCAGCTTAGACTTGGATTTATTTTCTGTCTTTCTAGAAGAGAAAGAAGCTGTGCTTCAAGGAGGAAGATTTATTGCATCTGACTGCTACTCAGCTACTACGCAGTTCACTGAAGATTTGGAGACAGAACACTTCCAAACAGGAGTTTTCTTATTCCAAATCTCTGATTTATTTGTGTATTAACTGATAATGTTGAATGTATTAAAAATGTGTGTTAGTTCCATAGTTATGAACTAATTCCATTTTTAGGATTGCAATGTAACCTTTTGTTTAGCTTAATTTATTTTCTCTCCTATTTTATGTAATAAATCATTTTGGAATGGGTTGTTGTATTTCTTATTTAATGACTGATTGCTTGATAAAGAAATTGGTATTGATAGTATTGAAAATTGACAAATGGACATTATTTTTTGTCTTCAAATACAGCAACACTTGTTATGACCATGCCAATGGAATGTGTGCATAATATGCTAATAGGATAGACATATCCCTATTTGTCTTATGCGGCCTTGAGACTCAGCTTACTGACCTTGACCTAGTTATTGTCACCAATAGACATATTGTGATTCAGCTGGTTAGGGACGTGCATTTGACCTTCGACAGAAGCTTATGCACCTTTACTGTTCTCGATTGACTATTCCTCAATTTGTTTGTAATTTGGAGAGTTAGGAGATTAGGCTATGCATTAGGTGAGTTGTAATCCTATCTTGACTTCCTAGCACAACCACTTCTCTTATTCTTATAGTTTTAATCATATAGCTTAACCATCCATCTTATTTCACTTGTTTAGATAAGACTAGTAATGACTTTACCTTAATATTTGTTTCCTCTTAAGACTTTGTCCTCGTGGGTTCGACACTTTACTTTCATATATTGCTTGTGGACCGCGTATGCTTGCGCGCGATTTGGCAATAGCTAAATCGATCAACAAAGGCCACGAGTGGGTCAGGTGGAGGCCACATGTTGGTGGAAGGATGAAAATTTTGTCACGGGTGGGAGGTTTTTTTCAAAGCAACATGTGTTATATATATATATATATATATATATATATATATATATATATATATATATAATTTTTGTTTTACTTGGTAATGGCATTGAAAATTCAGGCGCCCGAACATTGCGCATGACATCCGTGAGTTCGCGATTATTTTGTCCGTGAAATTCTTAAACAGTACCCCTTCCATTCTCCTATAAATAGGATGCTTAGTTAGAATTAAAAATCATACCGCCAGAATAAGAGAATTCTTCTTCTATAATATTAAGCGTATTTCCTTAGAGTTTAAAGAAGCTTTGAGTGTAGAAAACAGTTCAAGTTTTATTCAAGAATATCTCCTCCCTACCAGTCGGAATACTCTTCTTTTTAAGGTAAGGGATATTATTTTTATTTAATATTCGTAAGAAATAATATTTTCTTTCATACTCTGTAGTATGTAAGTAATATTATTTCGTTTTAGATTTCAAATTCAACACTCATTTTGTTAAGTTTTGGCTTCTATACTCCATGAAATTAGTAGAATATCCTTGAAATTTGTGCTTCATCCAGTATCTTTTCATGGAAATATTATTCTGAGCATTCTTGAAAAGTTTTAACTTTTTCATGTCGGGGTACTATTCACTCAGTTACTATTCACGGGGTACTATTTATTCAGTTACTATTCACTCGGGATACTATTCATGACAAAAATTGATTTCTTTTCGCTCCAAATCATTTTTGATACAATATTATTCTTGAATTTTACTCCACAAAGCAGTATTATGTTGACAATTTGGAAATTATTGAATTCTGGATAAATTAAATTATAAATCTTTAAAAATTTATCCTTTGCTTTCGTTTAATTGAATTCTTATATCATTGTCATCATCCTCATGCTTATATTGTGATAAAAATCATCTGTGGCTTACGTGCATAGATGTACTATTGATTGGTATGATTATGACCAGGGATTATTCGGTATAATCATGACCGTAATGTTACAAATGATGTGGTAAAAGTCCTCATTGGCTCGTAATGCATTGATGGACAGTTGTTGGCATGATCATGACCATTGGTGAAAACACGAATATCCTTAGCCCGTAGTGCATGGATAATTCGTGGTTGTGATACTAATGAATATCCTTGGCCCGTAGTGCAAGGATGATTCGATGATGTGGATTATTTATTAAGCTGAGTCTCAGCGATAAAATTATTGATAAACTTTTTAAATCATAAAAGATAGTAGATATCATGCTCTACTTGACTCTTCTAATGGATTACTTGTTCCGCTGCAGTTAAACTTGATGTTTATTATATTTTATCAGTTTAACACTGTTGAAGGCTAGCGATAATTTATTTTGCATTATCTTAGTCATAATATTTCTTATTGGGCTAGTTGAGTTCACCCTTTTGCTTTAATTGTTCTCTTCAGGAAATGAGAACGTAGCCGGGACTAGTCGGGGAATGGAGTGATAGTTCGAGATGGTTGTTTTAGCAATCCTCACTATTTAGTGTGATAATAAATGTAATGAGGATTGAATTTGAGTTTGGATACTGTCTATGAGACAATATTAGTGTAAAAACTCAGCTATGTTTTGTCATATTTGACATGATAGTTGTATTAATTAAGTTTGTATTTAAGTTCTGTACCATGTATTTGGCGACTCGGAATGGGTGATGTATACCTATTTTGGGGGCGTCACAGTTGGTATCAAAGCTTAGGGATAGTATCCCTGGCTGAGATGTGAGACTAGAACTAGGAGGGGAGATACGGGTAATTCTTTCGCTAGTATGACCTACCTAAGTGTAATTGTTATTTAATTGGTCGGTCAGAATATAGGGATAATATGTGGCATGTCAATTAACCCTTGTTTTGTGACAGTGTTTGAAAACGACATCCGAGAATATTGAGAATAACAATGGAGCACAAGAGACCGTTGAGTCACCACAGATCAATACACAGGATAATGTACATCAGGAAGACAATAATCCTCAGGTAAACAACAACACCGACCAAATGATAAACGACAGATTGTTCAGAGGCTTTCTGCAATTCATGCAACATCAGGCGAAAGAGACTCCTGTCCAAAATGCAGGTGGAAACACTAGTAACTCACGGATAGTCACTGCTAAGCAGTTCAAGGAACTGGGACCACTAAAGTTTTTGGGAGAGCCAAAACCACTTAAGGCGGAGACGTGAATAAAGCAGATCACCAAGATATTTGATGTCTTGGGATGCTCCGAGGAACAAAAGGTTCCCTTTTCCACCTTCATGTTGCGAGGAGAGGCAGATTACTGGTGGGAATCTGTAAAGCATACTCAGCTTGCCGCACTGAAGATGTCTTGGGAGAAGTTTTAAGAACTGTTTAACGACAAGTACTTTCCCGAAAGTATTCGTCACATGAAAGAGGTGGAGTTCATCAAGCTAGAGAAAAATAATATGACCGTGTCAGAGTACGAAGCTAAGTTTGCCGAGTTGTCCCGGTTTGCGCCCCACTTGGTTGATAATGACGAGAGAATGATGCAGATGTTTCTAAGAGGTTTGAAACCTGAGATACGTTAATATCTAATTTCTCACAAACTGTGTTTGTATTCAGATGTTGTAAATAGAGCTCAGTTATTGGAGCGTGATAATGTGTCAACCCAACCAAGAGAGAGTAGCCGACAAAATGATAATACCAGTGGTAGCAGTCATCGAAGCAGCGACAACAAATGTGGAGGAAGTCAACATGCCTGAAATGGTAACCACTTCGGTGGTAATCATGGCCAAGGCAATAAAAGTGGAAATTTCAAGAAGAGGAGATTCAATAATGATTGAAGGACATCATCACCAACACCCGTTGTTAAGGAAGGAGAACGACCACCTATTATATGCTTCAAATGCGGAGGGAAAGGATACATTAGTCCAAATTGCATGCAGCAGTCCAAAACGTGTTACAATTATGGAAGAGAAGGTCACCTATCTCGATTTTATAGTGCAGTAAAGCCAAGTCCAGCTGGGATGGAGGCAACAAAGGCCGTCCTAGAGAAGTCAAAGCCGGTAGTCCAAAGGAGAGCATTTGTTGTGACCTCTTAGAAAGCGAGGAACCCGAACGAGGTTATCACGGGTAAGCTAATCATAAACTCTAGCGAAGTCTATACCTTATTTGATACCGGTTCTACCCATTCTTTTATTTCTCCTACTTGCGCTTAACGTTTAAATTTAACTCCAAAGAAATTAGACTTTGACTTATCTGTTGAAACTCTGTTGGGAGAAACCTTCATTACATTCACTGTTTATAAATCTTGTTTGACTCAAATTGGCACCCGCACGTTACCTGTCAATCTTATCTCTTTGAAAATACTTGCATTTGATGTGATTTTAGGGATTAATCGGTAAACTGCTCATTATGCAAAAATTGATTGTTTTCGTAAGGTTGTTAGCTTTCATATTCCTAACAAACCTATTATGCAAATTCAAGCATCCAAACCACTAAAGTCAATCACTGTCATATCAAGCCATAAAGCTATTCGTTTATTGAAAAACGAATGTCAAGCTTTCTTAGCCCATGTCACGGATTTAAACAAAAATACGTCAGATTTGAATGATATTTCTATTGTTAATAAATTTCCTGACGTATTCCCCGAAGAATTTCCTGGCCTACCCTCGGAGCGTGAAATTGAGTTTGGTATTTACCTTGAACCCGGTACAAAACTCATTTCTAGAGCCCCATATCAAATGTGTTAGTTCCCAGTAGGCACACAATAGATCTAGAAGGGGGGGTTGAATAGATACTTTTTAATGTCAAATACTTTTCTAGTTTATTTTGTATTGCTGATGAATTAACATATGACAAATATAAGAATCTTTTCAGGTACAACAGAATAAGTAAAAGATCCCCTTCATTGATATATTCATAATCATACATACATTGTTCTTAGAGTTAGTTCAGTGGTAAGCAGTTAATACATACATAGCAGTTATAGCAGTTAAGTACATAATGTAAATGACATAAAGTAAAAGACACAAGAGATTTTAAGTGGTTTAGAGACTCAAGCTCCTAATCCACTATTCTGCTTTTAACTAGCAGGATTTCCACTAAGGAAGGGCAGCACCCTGAATCACTAAGATTCCTTCAAGGCCAGCAGCCCTGGAACTTCAGTTCATTAAGAGCTCTTCAAGGCCAGCATCCTTGGAACTTCTCTAGTTCCCCCACCAGTGAGTGGCACTCAACAATTTACCAAATTCTCACTACCTTCGAAAAACTATCTGAGAATGAAAATCGTAGAGTCGACTCTGATGCTCAACAAGAGGCTGCCTAACCACATGACGAAACTTCTTTCACCAGATTCATCAGTGAATCCTTCTTATTGATTTTCATCACTAGTACCTTCTTCAGTATTTTCTTCCTTGGATTCAGATTCATCATCACTCACTTTAATGATTGCAGTAGAGTGTTCACCTTACTTCTTTGAGACGGATTTAGCAAGCAGTCTGTTGCTCTTTCTTCTCCTTAGAGGTTCAGCTATAGGAGAGTCAAACTTTTCTTCTTCTTCAGATTCTGAAGCCTTTGAATCATCAGACAAACTTCCTTGATGTTCAACAACAGCAGGGGCATGTCCTTCTTCTTCGAACTCAACATCTTTTGAGCCATTATATGAACTTGTTAGAGTATTTACCGTAGGAGATACAGTTGTGTCAACTTGCAACCTTCCTTCATCAGCAGAGTGGATGCTCTGAGAACTAGCCATAGGACTTGTACATTCTTCTTCATTTCCAGACTTAGCTCCTTCTTCCATAGATCCAACTTCTTCCTCATTGCTGGATTTTCTCTTTGAGAGCTCAATCTTGAGACTTTCAGTTCCCTTCTCATCTTCTGACTTTATGCTCTCATCCTTGGAAGATAGACTGTCTTGGGGAACTGAGGCTGATTTCTTTATCACCTTTGTTTTCTTTTTGGATGGCCCTTGGAGTAATCTGTTACTCCTTCTCTTTAGGGTTTCTGCAGTTGAGACTTTTTCTTCTCCTGTTTCCTTGTTGTCAGTGGAGAGACTTCTTGGTGGAGCCTCTGTTTTCTTCACAACCTTGGACTTCTTCTTTGCTAGTGTGGCTGCTATTGGTACAGAGTCATTAGATTCAGAGCTTTTCACCTCCTTCACCTTTCTCTTCTTTGCAGAGACTTTGCTGCTGCTCCCAATTGTTGTTAGCCTCCTATTTTCTTTGAGATTTTTCTTCCAGTTAACAAACAGCTGTGGAGACATGCCTTTATAGAAGTTCAGTGGTTCTCCCTCATCATCCTTGATCCTGCTTCCCAATTTCTTCTTCAGTACAATGCTCAAGAGTCTTCTATGAAAAACCTTTGTAAGGGGTTTATCTGTAGACTTCTTCTTCTCAGTCTTTTCCACCCATTTGGAAATTTGATCAAACAAGATAACTCCAAAGTTTATTCGCTTCTTTAGAACTATTGCAGACATAATTTTTAGTTGTTGATCAATCACAGTGTCATGTGCAGTATCCTTGCATAGTATACATTTGCCCATTATCTCACTAAGGAACTCGAATTCTTCAGGAAACTTCTTTTTCTTCATGTCCTTCAGACTAGAGTTTCTTTTGTATACCATAATATTCTTTGCTTGTTTAGTATCGATCTCATCAAGGCTTTTCAGTCGTATGTCAGGAAGGCCTAAGCATTGGTTGAAATCAGACGATTTCAGCTTTAGAGACTGACCTTTGACCTTTGTAGAAAGTTCAGAATTTATGGATACATTTGAGTAAAACTCCTTAACCAGTTCAGCATATATTCGAGTGTTTGCCTCAAGGCATTTTGAGAATCCAGCCTTCTTCACAAGTTTAAGAATATCTCTGAACTTCTTTTCGAATTTCTCAAATGTCTTGGTTCAGAGCTGAATGCCAGTGATTACTCGCCAATCTGCCATTTGAAGAGTTCAAATAATATGGGTATTTGATTTAGGGAGTCTTCTGAGAGATAGTTGAATGCGATTTGGGCGAATTTAGAGGTTTGATGAATTTAGGCTTTGAAGAGGATTCTAGGGTTTGAAAAAAAAGAGGGAGAGAGGTTTGACAGCCTTTGATAACTGTTTACTGATTTTAAATTTGTCTTTATGGTAGTTCCATCTGACTCTGCATAAGTTGTGATGTGTCAACCAGCCATTGGTTGCACGATGCCCAGTAATAAACTATGACTCCCCATAAACTTTTCAGTTTGATATTTCTTTTAAGAAAATAGGTGTCATTGACGTAGATTAACCGTTGACCTTTTTGGTTCATAGAGTAGCTTGGTGAGATAGCTATGGACTCTACGTTCTTCTTTGTTGACTCAACGATCTTTTCCTGAGAGATGTTGTAATGGATGGTTTGACACTAATCCTCATCTTGAAACTGCATAGCTCAGCCACTGATGTGCTTTATGAGGGTTTGGGCATTCTACTTTTGAGATGAATCTGCACAACATCTTTCCAACCAGTACTCGACCTTGTCTCATCATGATCTGAATAGTTGAGCATTTGTTTAGTTCTTCAGAGCTCCTCATGAGCTAGTGTATCCGCTGGGAAGTCTGCGATCGTCGAGTCTACTTCTTCGATCGTTGAGGTTGAACTACGATTGTGGAGTTCTCTTCAAACTTTACTCTACGATTGTTGACTGTCTTGGTCCTTGAGATGAACTTTACTAAGCATTCCTTCTGGGTTAAGGTAGCTCAGGAAGAGCCAACCTCTTAGAATGAACTAAGGGTCAGGTTTGTCCCTGAGGCACTTTTTAGATGGAAAACTTTAGAAGTGGGTAGCACTGATATCTCATTTGACCTTTTCTGCTGGGGAGTTCCTCTACCAACTTTGAACATTTGTATTTGGCTTTAATCGTGGTGTCCTCCTTCTCTTACACTATGATTAGGTGTTTAATTGTAGGCGCTTCATGATTTTGACTTGGGTAGCTGACAAGGTTATCAGTAGTACGTTTTGAGATGTTCCTACTGACTATGGATCTTCATTTGGTTCATCAGCCACAAAGTTTTGGGACTCTGTAACTGGCATATTTTTGATATTTTCAGTGCTATTGTTCTTTAACAAATCACTGCTCCCCCATAGTTGATATTGTCTTCTCAGTGAGGTGTGATTTTCTTTTCTTCATGTGCATTAGAAGGCAGCCTTGCATGTCTCCTTCTGACTGGAATCATCACCATCAATTAAGTCTCCTCATATCATAGACATAGATATCTTTAGGACTGATCATGCTACTATCATTTGACAGCACTACGAACGTAGTCTTCTTTGACAATTTTGTGTTTGTGGAGTTCTGCTTCCGTAATGAGTTCCTCATGATCAATGCTCGATGATCCTCTGATGTGTACTTTCTTGAGGATTCTTCTCATATGATATGCTTTGCATGATTGAGCATATAAGACCCTTTTCATCTTAGGTTGAATGGCCTTCTTCCATATTAAGATTAGCAGCCATGTGAGCTTCATTCAGGTTAGCTCAGCAGGTCTTCAAGGACATGCTTTGACATAAGAATTTTATCAGAATCATTTCTGAACAGTCTTAAGCCTTCTACTGGTTGAATCTTCTTGAATAAAGTCTTCTGCTCCAGCATTCCTTAGTGTGGTCAGATAGACCAAGTACCTTCAGGTTAGATATATTTCTATTTTTGGCACCCATAGTTAAATGGGTCCTGCCAGGTTAGTTTTCAAAATCCCTGTTCCTCATATGTTTGGAATTACATCATATTGATCACCAACAATCATATTCATGTATATATCCAATTTAGATATAATATTTTAAGATGCATGGTGATGAGTATGTGTAAGATTAGTCATTCAAATAAAACACCCCTTTTCCTTAATGGTTTCATCATTTGCTTGGTTATGTTCACAGAGTTTAAATATTCACAGAGTGAGAAATCAACACTATCACTTACTTATATCTGGTTGATTCATGGAGGTGATCAGTTCCTACGAATCTTCAAGATACGCTTGTAGAACTGATCATACTTTATGTATTATCAAAGACTTAGAACATAGGTTTGTACATACATACTAACCCAACAGTAAAGATTACTCAACTTAAGATTAATTTAAATCATGATATGCTTATGACCTATTTCAGACTTCTTTCAAGATGTAATCTTCAACCTAAATCTTGGATGGAGAGAAAAATTGTTAGCATTTGAGTTTCCAACCTCAGTGTACTTTCTCTCTTCACCTTTTAGGTAGAGTATGATTTCTTGAAAGAATACTGTTACAGTGCATAAGGAGGTGCAACATGATGTACAAAATTATATTAGTGAGGAACTGTACCTTTCTACTGTTAGTTTCTTAACAGTCATTTAACTTAGATATACTGAGGTTAGGCATTGATGTGCATAGCTTTTTATTTGTTCCTGATAGCTTATTGCTCTAGTTGTCCTTCAATCAATCAGTCGTGGTTTTGAAGATGTAAGCTAAGAGCATCTTAGCATCCTTAGTTCTTTGACATCCTTGAGTTCACAAGGTTCACATCCAGCTGTTGGTTGACCAAATACATATTTAATAAGTTCTTCTTTCTTCTCTGGATAAGCATCTCTTAGCATGTATGACCTTTTCATCTTTCTGGTTGGTGGATGTTTGACTCTTTGCTGTTGATTTCTCTTGAGCTTCCTAGCCTGGTCTTCAGACTACAAGATTGAATGTGGCCATGGACTGGTCTTGTTGTAATGGCATTTAAGAGCATGGACCAATCTGAGCAGCTTCAGGTGTATACACACATCTACCTGTACACAATATTTCCAACGTGTGAGCTCATCTGTAGTTACAAGTGACTTACTACTAAACTAAGTTTAGAACAATGTTTGTGCCTAGGATCAGACTTAAAGTGATTAGCTTTTGAATATAGCATGAGAACATGCTCTGATACCAAATGTTAGTTCCCAGTAGGCACACAATAGATCTAGAAGGGGGGGGGGTTGAATAGATCCTTTTTAATTTCAAATACTTATCTAGTTTATTTTGTATTGCTGATGAATTAACATATGACAAATATAAGAATCTTTTCAGGCATAGAGAAATAAGTAAAAGATCCCCTTCATTGATATATTCATAATCATACATATTTTGTTCTTAGAGTTAGTTCAGTGGTAGTTAATACATACATAGTAGTTATAACAGTTAAGTACATAATGTAAATGACATTAAGTAAAAGAAACAAGGGATTTTAAGTGGTTCAGAGACTCAAGCTCCTAATCCACTCTTCTGCTTTCAACTAGCAGAATTTCCACTAAGGAAGGGCAGCACCCTGAATCACTAAGATTCTTTCAAGGCCAGCAACCTTGGAACTTCAGTTCACTAAGAACTCTTCAAGGCCAGCAGCCTTGGAACTTCTCTAGTTCCCTAGGAACTCTTCAAGCCCAGCAGGCTTGGAACTTTACTTAGACCCTCCGGACAAGGACCCCTCAGGCCCTGACTTCTTATTCATGTTGTTGTTGGTGCCTTGCTGCTAAGATGTCTTTAAGCTTGACCATCTTTTGTACTTAGTAGCTTGGCGTAGTCCTCTTGGCATTTTGCTTTGAGTCTGGACTACATCTTCTTTGGTTCAGCTGATCTTCATTCTGTTATGCTCATCTTCATCTATTGTCAGCTATGCACCATCACCATTTGGGTCTACTAAGTGTTTGAGCTTTTAGTAGACGTCGTCTGGCACTTAGCATTCCCTGAACCCTTCTTGACTGGTTTGCAGACATGGTTCTGTACTTGTTCTGTTTTAGCTTTCAGTTTATGGTGATTTGTAGAGTGGCTCTTCGGATCTTCTTTGTGCTCTGCCACTTTTCTGAATGCTATCTTCTTGGACTTCTCGGCTCTCAGCTTAGCTGCCATCTTCAGTGGCATTGTCATCTTTGTTGAGTGAAGCTTTAATCTTTTCGTCCTTCTTCAAGGCTACTTCACTTCCACCTTTGTAATCTCACTGTCACTTAGACTTGTTCTGTATAGTTCTTGTGGAACTCATAGAGTCAAAAATAGCATTCCAATAACTCAACGATTCTCAACTTAGCAACATCAGCAACTTTTGATCTTTGAAGCTCTTGTTGATTTATACTCTTTCATAACCTTCCTGTTGGAATGTAGCCGTTGGGAGCTTTTTGAATTGCTTCCCAGATCTCGAGTTATTTGGTGTAGACTGTAGATGTGACATGACATCCCCTTTATGACTGTTTTGACACTGCAGTCTACTGTTTCACCTACCCCGTCAGAGATGTCACTTTGATGTCTTGGACAGGTAGTTGACTTTATTTCCTCCTTCTGATTTCTCAATCAGAGGTTGTCCTTTTGCATCGATGCTCTCAATAAGCTCTGTTCAAATATCAATCTTTAGATTTAACCGTTGCCAATGCTTCAACCTTCAGATGACCGAACTCTACGATTCTGATGCACATCTTCTTGGACCTGATCATAGTGTTTTGTTGAATGTTCCACATTGATAGGTAGAGACAACACTACGATCTTGAGGAGTATTTATTAGATCTTCAATGTAGAATACCTCTTCCTTCTCTTGTGCAATGCTTCAATACTTCTGTTTGCCTCGACTGCTCCCAGATACTGATGGCTTGACTCCTTGTTCTGACCCCTTCTGAATAGCAAGACACTTCAAATTTGTGGCATGCCCAGCTCGCTTTCTCCTTGTGATCACCCATTTCGTTATCATCAATGGACTGACCCAATGCTTAATTATTTTAGCCTTGTTCTTCATAGGCTGACCAGTATCTTTGTGTAAACTCCATCAGTTCTTTCTTTGTTTGGCAAACACTATGATCCTGGTTGCTTCCAAGATCATTGTCTACTATTTTATTGACAGCAACTGCACTAGCTGAATTTACTTAGTCAGTTACTTTGATTGAAGTCTTTTCCTGATCAACTTGTGGAAGACTTCAACTTGAATGGCTTCACAACTCAATCTGTATACTGATTGGGTTGGTGCTTAGATCTTCTGTTAGCTTGCATGCCATTCGTTGAGTGCTCTCTAGTTTTCTTCAGGTTGGATGTAACTTTGCAGCTTAGACCAGAGGCTTCATACTTTGGATATTCTGGGAGTGCTCATTTATTGAGAGTCATGTTTGCTCTACGATTCTGCCTTGGCGTTATGAGCACATCTGTTGAGGCCTTAGTTCTGCACTCTACGATTCAGCTTCGGCTGTGCAGACAGTACGACTCCGAGATCAGATCTTGACACTCTACGATTTCTGTCTTTATGCTTGTTGTCTTCATCTGATCTTGCTCGACTACGATCTCTGCCTTTGATATGATCAGTAGACTCTACGACTCTGAGTGTAGTCTACGATTTTAACTTGGCTTCGGCAGATGCACAGTCGGCTCGTAGACAGGTTGTCTCTACGATTCTGAACATGACTTTCTCAGCAGTCTACGGCTCCGAGGAAGTTCTACTCGACACACTACGACCCTTCCTCGTCTCTCCTGGCTATCGACGAACTCCGAGATCAACTATCTTGCAGACTACGATTCTGCCTTGATAGCTCTCGAGTTTTTCTTGACTCTCCTGGCAGACTACGATTCCTGGTGCAATGCTCGACTATTAGACAAGCCTATCTATTATATTATAAGATCAAACTAACAAGCTTGATCTTTCTATATTTATAGTCCTTGTATATCATTTCTTTTTAAGGACTTTACACAGCTGTTTTACTTATGTAGAATCAACCTATCATATTTGATCAATTCATTCCAAGTCCTTGTACATATGTTCCTATTATCTATCAAAGGACTTTACAACTTTTCTTAATGCAAGCATACTTGTATATTCATTCATATATATCATAATCAAATCATATATAATAGGAATATCATTCACATGCTTATTCTTGACAGAATGGCTCCTATTGAACTTCAGGAGTTAAAGACCCAACTGCAGGAATTGTTAGACATCGGTTTCATTCGTCCTAGTACGTCTCCTTAGGATGCTTCTGTTCTATTCGTGAAGAAGAAAGATGGAAGTATGCGACTTTGTATTGATTATCGGGAGTTGAATCCTGTTACCATAAAAAATAGGTACTCATTGCCACGAATTAATGACCTGTTTGACTAATTATAGGGCGCCAAACTCTTTTCAAAGATTGATCTTCGTTTCGGATATCACCAGTTAAAGATTAAATCGATGACATTCCAAAGACTGCTTTCAGAACTTGGTACGGGCATTATGAATTCCTAGTCATATCTTTTGGATTGACTAATGCTCCTGCTGCCTTCATGGATATGATGAACCGAGTATTGAAAAAATATTTAGATCACTTTATGGCCGTCTTTATTGATGACATCCTCATTTACTCCAAAACCCGTGAAGATCATAAGTAACACTTGAGGCTGATACTCCAAAAGCTTCGCTAGAACAAGTTATATGCCAAGTTAAAGAAATACGAGTTCTGGCTTGAGAATGTAGCATTCCTTGGGCACGTGATATCAAATCACAGAATATTTGTTGACCCAGCGAAGATTGAAGCAATTTAAAGCTGGGAGCAACCTAAGTTAGTGACCGAAGTACGTAGCTTTCCGGGCTTAGCTGGTTATTATTGGAGATTCGTGGAAGGATTTTCTTGAATCGCTACTCCATTAACTCAGCTGACTCGAAAAGATACAAAATTTGGTTGGAACGAGAAATGTGAGAAGAGTTTTCAAGAACTCAAGAGGAGACTCAATTCAGCACCTGTTCTGACAATACCATCTGGTTCAAAGGGATTTATCATCTACAGTGATGCTTCAGGCAGAGGGTTAGGATGTGTTCATGTAAGACCCCAAATTATTAATAAATGAAATTTAAATTTCTTCCATTTATTATTTTGAAATAGTAAGGGTTAAATTGATTAATGAGGTTAGTTATGGGTAGAATGCGCAAATATTTCAAATAAGCAAGTGGTCATAAATTATTCATTTTTGTCGGGGAATATTCGTTTGGTCGTGGAATATTCTTGTTGTCGGGGAATATTCGTACGACGATGCAACCTTGTGTGGGCCCCATAACGGAAAGCGATTGGATGAAGAAAACAACAAAAACAAGTTGTTTATAAATAACGGCGTAGGTGTTACCGTTAATACTGTTGGAATACCTGGTGGTTAAAACACAGTAATACGCGTTGTTGCACAGTAGCACACGGTATTGCACCAATTACTGATTTTTACGTAAGAAGGCATTACTCAATAATTGTTACAGTAATTACTGTTCAGTATTTTATTTTATTGATTCAATAATTGCTGCGTTGATTTTTATATTACTGTTGTTTTAATAATTGTCACTACATAGTATTTTCTATTATCGGAGCAATAATTCATATTATCTGAATAATATTATTAGATAACATTATTGGCAATATCTAGAAAGTTCTGTCTAAGGAGAGGTTTGGTCATCTAATTACGCGCCAGTAAGGAGAGATCCTTATTGGAAAGCCCCCTCTTTTCTGGGAACGACATGTTTGCTAGTACTGTGATTCTGTAATATTATTTATGAATAATTAATTATTAATTTATATGATGAGAAAAATATTCATTTTATGTGGATATAGATGGAAAAAATTTTTAAAGTGACAATTGTTAAAAATTAATATTTTATCTTTTTCTGATAAAATAATTCAATTAAATATATTATTTTAATAATATATTAATGGTAATATTTTTTACAATGAATGTGAGACATATGAATAAATGAGGAGGAAGAGTATTTTTGTTGGATTAAATATTTAACACATGTTTGGTGTGTTGGTGGACACAATTCTTGACCGAAAATTTATTATAGACTGTAAAATCGTCCGTTTATTAATTTCGGTCAATTTCTGTTTGGAATTTAGAAAACTTTTCTTCTGAAAAGTTGTAGAGAATTGAATTTCCTATAAAAACTCGCGAGATTCGAATTTTCTGATAAAAGGACTATTTATTATGAATTATTGAAGTTCCGAAGTTCCGAAATAATTGATTTTTGAAAGTTTTAATTGTTTTATAAAAGAAAAACATTTTTTTCTAGAAGGTGGGCATGTGGGAAATGTTACAAACTGATTTCAAAGGATGCGTATGAATTTTATTATTAATAATATATTTTATTAAATTTTCTGCTTTGGTGTTCTAAGCGTTTTCCTATAAATAGGGTGCTTAGGTTAGAATTGAAAATCACACCAGAAACTGAAGTTTTCTCTCTATTTCTTTCTCTCTCTATATTAGTGAGCATATTTTTGTGAGTATTTTAATACTTTGAGTGTTGCTATACGGTACAAGTTCAAGTCATAGCCTATATCCGGTGTTTCAACTAGAAGTACTGTCTTTACGAGGTAAGAGATGTTATTTTATTCGAAAATGATATTATTTTTTCAATATCATTATGCCGAAATATTGGTTGGAGTTTTTATCAAATTTGAAACTTTTTCATGTCGGAGTTACTATTCATGAGTTACTATTCATGAGTTACTATTTACGAGTTACTATTCATGAGTTACTATTCACGAGTTACTATTCACGAAGCATAATGATGTTTTTTGTGAAATTTCTATCTTTTGGTGTCGGAGTTATTATTCACGTATACGGTACTATTCACGAATACGGTACTATTCACCGAAAAATGATTTTTCTTCTTTTTGTCCAAAATATCTATTCTGGATATTAGCTTTGATTGTATCCATGTTTTGATCATTCTTGAATTTTACTCCACTATGATTATTTATGAGGTATTTTTGGACATGGAATAGCTGAAATACGAATCCTTAATATTTACTCTTTTGTTTCACTGGATTCGTTTTCTTTAAAATATTTTTTATCATCTTCAGTCCTAAATGGTGATGTTACTGAATATCTTTGGCCTGTAGTACAAAGATGAATGATTTCTGATGAATATCTTTGGCCCGTAGTGCAAAGATGAACAGGTGTTTAGATGAACATGACCAACTGATGAATATCTTTGGTCTGTAGTGCAAAGATGAATGATTGATTCCAGATATATATTAATTGATGTTACAGGGATAAAAGATAGACGATGAACTTTTAAATTCATATATAGAAGATAGTAGATTTCATTCTCTACTAAACTACTCTTCTAATGATTATTATTTTCCGCTGCGAATATTGATTTAAAACTTGTTGTCTATTGTATTCTATTAGATTTTTCCCTGTTGAAGACTAAAGATAATTTGTTCTGTATTATCTTAGTCATAATATTCTTTACTGGGCTAGTTGAGCTCACCCTTTTCCTTGTTGTTCCATTTTTCTTCTCAGGAGACGAGAATATAGCGGGAACTAGTCGGGGTGTGGAGTGATGGTTCAAGACAGTTGTTTTAGTAGTCCTCACTATTTTGTAAAATAGTGTATCAATAAGTATAATGAGGACTTAATTGAGTATGAATACTGTCTAGATGACAATATTTGTATTTAAACTCACAGTATATGTGTTGTCGTATTTTGCACGACAATTGTAATAATAAAGTTGTAGTTATTTTCTGTTCCATGTATTTGGCGACTCAGAATGGGTTGGATGGATTGGACCTGTTTTGGGGGCGTCACAGTTGGTATCAAAGCTTAAGGATATGATCTCTGGCGGAGATCGGGGAATAGAACTAGGAGGGGAGAGACGAGTAAATCCTTCGCTAGTGTGTCCTACCTAAGCTTATTTGTTGGTCGGTCATTATATAGGGGTATTATGTGATTTGTTAATTTGTTTAATTAACCCTTGTTTTATGGCAGTATTTGAGAATGTCGACTGAGAATGTTAACAGTGGAGTAAATGAAACCGTGGAGACGCCTGTACTCACCAACGAGGAGAACGTGCAACAGGCTGGCAACGTTCCTCCTGTGAACAACACCAATGAGCAGATGATGAACGATGGGATGTTTAGAAGTTTTTTGCAATTCATGTAAAACCAGATGAGGGAGACTCGTGTTCAAAATACAGGAGGAAATGATAGCAATTCACGGTTTGTCACAGCCAAGCAGTTCAAAGAATTGGGACCACCAGAATTTAAGGGTAAGCCGGATCCGATCATGGCGGAAACGTGGGTCAAGCAAATTACCAAGATATTTGATGTCTTGGGATGCACGGAGGAACAGATGGTTCCATTCGCCACCTTTATGTTCCGTGGCGAGGCAGACTACTGGTGGGAGTCTGTGAAACGGACCCAGCCTGCCGTACTCATCATGTCTTGGGAAACGTTTCAGAAACTTTTCAACGAAAAATACTTTCCTGAAAGTATTCGCCATATGAAGGAGGTAGAGTTTATTAGAGTGGAGCAGAATAACATGACGGTGTCCCAGTACGAGGCAAAATTCGCAGAGTTATCCAGGTTTGCACCTTATTTGGTGGAGAATGAGGAACGTATGACGCGGATGTTTCTGAGAGGTTTGAAACCCGACATACGTCAATATCTCATTTCTCATAAATTTTCTCTCTATTCAGATGTTGTCAACAGGGCTCAATTATTAGAGCGAGATAACGAGTACGGTCAATCGAGGGACCACAACCAAAATCATACCGGTGACAACAGTCATCAGAACAATGATAGCCAGCGGAGAAAGAAAAATACAGACAAGAACGGCAACCACTCTGGTGGTAATCGTGGCTATAAAAATAGAAGAAGTGAGTCGGGAGGAGATTTTAAAAAGAGGAGATTCAACAATGACAATACGAAGACGTCAGCACCAGCAGCAACTGGTTCCAAGGGAGGAGAACGACCACCAGTTATATGCTATAAGTGCGGAAAAGAAGGACATATCAGCCCAAACTGCCCACAACAGTTTAAGGTATGTTATAACTGTGGAAAGGAAGGACATATCGCTCGAGATTTTACTGTAGCAAAACCAAGTCCAACGGGGGTGGTGACTCAAAAAGTTATCCCAGAAAAGTCAAAGTCAACGGTTCTTGGAAGAGCGTTTGTCGTGACTGGTCAACATGTGAGGAACCCAAACGAGGTGATCACGGGTAAGCTAATCATAAATTTATGCGAAGTTTATACCTTACTAGATACTGGTGCTACCCATTCATTTATTTCTTCTGCTTGTGCTCAACGTTTAAACTTGACTCCGGAGAAGTTAGATTTTAATTTATTTGTGGAGACTCCGTTAGGAGAAACTTTCATCACATCCACTGTTTATAAATCTTGTGTGATCCAAGTTGGCACCATCACATTACCTGTTGACCTTATCTCTTTAAAGATACTTGCTCTTGATGTGATTTTAGGGATCGATTGATTAACTACTCATCATGCCAAATTGATTGCTTTTGTAAGGTTGTTAGTTTTCATATTCCTAAGCAACCTGTTATTCGAATTCAAGCAACCAAACCATTGAAGTCAAACTCTTTTATATCAAGCCGTAAAGTCATTCGTTTATTGAAAAACGGATGTCAAGCTTTCTTAGCTATGTTATGGACTTGAACAAAAATACGTCAGATTTGAATGATATTTCGATTGTTAGTAAATCCCTGACGTATTTCCTGAAGAATTTCTTGGCTTACTCCCAGAGCGTGATATTGAATTTTGTATCGACTTTGAACCCAGTACAAAACCCATTTCTAAAATCTCATATCGAATGGCTCCTATTAAACTTCAGGAGTTAAAAACCTAACTGTAGAAGTTTGTACTCGAGCCTCTATCTGGTGACTTCCTTTATGGAATGCATTAAAGCCAGACTCTCCGTAGGGGACACCATATTCGTGTGGTAGTAAACTGATAGGTGTCATTGTGACGTGCTATCCAAGAGTGGGATATGAGTCACAGTTGAGAGCAACCTAAGTCAGTAATCGAAATACGTAGCTTTCTATGCTTAATTAGTTATTATCAAAGATTTTGTGGAAAGATTTTCTATAATTGCTACTCCATTAACTCAATTGACTCATAGAGATAAAAAATTCGAATGGAGCAAGGAATATGGGAAGAGCTTCGAAGAACTCAAGAGAAGACTCATTTCGGCACATGTTCTGACCATACCATCCTGGAAAAGCGAACGTAGTAGCTGACGTGTTGAGTAAAATATCGTATACGAGTACAAGTACGATATTATCAAAGGCCCATTTTGTATGACTTTCAAATGATAGAGATATAGTTGAAGACTCTAGGTACCCATGTGATGATATACGAGTAGAATCGACTTTTATCGATGAAGTTAAAATCGCTCAAGCTACACACTGGAGTTGATGAATATGAAGAAGAAGATGCAAGAAGTTGTTATTCCAAAAGCGAGAATTGGCGATGTGAGGGAAGCTCAAATCTTCAATTTATTGGTCCATTTGAAATCCTCGATCGAGTAGGAAATGTGGCCTATAGACTCGCGTTACCTCCAAGTATGTCTCGTGTTCATAATGTTTTTCATATATCTGTGCTACGTAAATATGTGAAAGACCCAAACCACATTATTGAGTTAGAACCGGACGAGATAGCTGAAGACTTAACGTACGAAAAGGTACCTGTCAAGATCTTGGATAGGAAGGAGCATGTCCTACGCACGAAGGTCATACCATAAGTTAAAGTTTTGTGGAGAAACCATGCTATTGAGGAAATGACCTGGGAGTTGGAAACGGAAATGAAAGCGAGGTATCCTCATCTTTTCGAAACACCAGGTACGTACGTCAATTTCGAGGAAGAAATTTCATAAGGAGGGGAGGTTGTAAGACCCCAAATTATTAATAAATGAAATTTAAATTTCCTCCATTTATTATTTTGAAATAGTAAGGGTTAAATTGATTAATGAGGTTAGTTATGAGTAGAATGCGCGATTGGATGAAGAAAACGACAAAAATAAGTTGTTTATAAATAACGGCGTAGTTGTTACCGTTAATACTGTTGGAATACCCGGTGGTTAAAACACAGTAATACGCATTGTTGCACAGTAGCACACGGTATTGCACCAATTACTGATTTTTACGTAAGAAGGCATTACTCAATAATTGTTACAGTAATTACTGTTCAGTATTTTATTTTATTGATTCAATAATTGCTGCGTTGATATTTTATATTACTGTTGTTTTAATAATTGTCACTACATAGTATTTTCTATTATCGGAGCAATAATTCATATTATCTGAATAATATTATTAGATAACATTATTGGCAATGTCTAGAAAGTTCTGTCTAAGAAGAGGTTTGGTCATCTAATTGCGCGCCAGTAAGGAGAGATCCTTATTGGAAAGCCCCCTCTTTTCTGGGAACGGCCTGTTTGCTAGTACTGTGATTCTGTAATATTATTTATGAATAATTAATTATTGATTTATATGATGAGAAAAATATTCATTTTATGTGGATATAGATGGAGAAAATTTTTAAAGTGACAATTGTTAAAAATTAATATTTTATCTTTTTCTGATAAAATAATTTAATTAAATATATTATTTTAATAATATATTAATGGTAATATTTTTTACAATGAATGTGAGATATATGAATAAATAAGGAGGAAGAGTATTTTTGTTGAATTAAATGTTTAACACATGTTTGGTGTGTTGGTGGACACAATTCTTGATCGAAAATTTATTATAGACTGTAAAATCGTCCGTTTATGGATTTCGGTCAATTTCTGTTTGGAATTTAGAAAAACTTTCTTATGCAAAGTTGTAGAGAATTGAATTTCCTATAAAAACTCGCGAGATTCGAATTTTCTGATAAAATGGCTATTTATTATGAATTATTGAAGTTCCAAAGTTCCGAAATAATTGATTTTTGAAAGTTTTAATTATTTTATAAAAGAAAAATGTTTTTTTCTAGAAGGTGGGCATGTGGGAAATGTTAGAAACTGATTTCAAAGGATGCGTATGAATTTTATTATTAATAATATATTTTATTAAATTTTCTACTTTGGTGTTCTAAGCGTTTTCCTATAAATAGGGTGCTTAGGTTAGAATTGAAAATCACACCAGAAACTGAAGTTTTCTCTCTATTTCTTTCTCTCTCTATATTAGTGAGCGCATTCTTGTGAGTATTTTAATACTTTGAGTGTTGCTATACGGTACAAGTTCAAGTCATAGCCTATATCCGGTGTTTCAACTAGAAGTACTGTCTTTACGAGGTAAGGGATGTTATTTTATTCGAAAATGATATTATTTCTTCAATATCATTATGCCGAAATATTGGTTGGAGTTTTTATCAAATTTGGAACTTTTTCATGTCGGAGTTACTATTCATGAGTTACTATTCATGAGTTACTATTCACGAGTTACTATTCATGAGTTACTATTCACGAGTTACTATTCACGAAGCATAATGATGTTTTTTGTGAAATTTCTATCTTTTGGTGTCGGAGTTACTATTCATGTATACGGCACTATTCACGTATACGGCACTATTCACGAATACGGTACTATTCACCGAAAAATAATTTTTCTTCTTTTTGTCCAAAATATCTATTCTGGATATTAGCTTTGATTGTATCCATGTTTTGATCATTCTTGAATTTTACTCCACTATGATTATTTATGAGGTATTTTTGGACATGGAATAGCTGAAATACAAATCCTTAATATTTACTCTTTTGTTTCACTGGATTCGTTTTCTTTAAAATATTTTTCATCATCTTCAGTCCTAAATAATGATGTTACTGAATATCTTTGGCCTGTAGTACAAAGATGAATGATTTCTGATGAATATCTTTGGCCCGTAGTGCAAAGATGAACAGGTGTTTAGATGAACATGACCAACTGATGAATATCTTTGGCCTGTAGTGCAAAGATGAATGATTGATTCTAGATATATATTGATTGATGTTACAGGGATAAAAGATAGACGATGAACTTTTAAATTCATATATAGAAGATAGTAGATTTCATTCTCTACTAAACTACTCTTCTAATGATTATTATTTTCCCCTGCGAATATTGATTTAAAACTTGTTGTCTATTGTATTCTATTAGATTTTTCCCTGTTGAAGAGTAACGATAATTTGTTCTGTATTATCTTAGTCATAATATTCTTTACTGGGCTAGTTGAGCTCACCCTTTTCCTTGTTGTTCCATTTTTCTTCTCAGGAGACGAGAATATAGCGGGAACTAGTCGGGGTGTGGAGTGATGGTTCAAGACAGTTGTTTTAGTAGTCCTCACTATTTTGTAAAATAGTGTATCAATAAGTATAATGAGGACTTAATTGAGTATGAATACTGTCTAGATGACAATATTTGTATTTAAACTCACAGTATATGTGTTGTCGTATTTTGCACGACAATTGTAATAATAAAGTTGTAGTTATTTTCTGTACCATGTATTTGGCAACTCAGAATGGGTTGGATGGATTGGACCTGTTTTGGGGGCATCACAGTTCACATGCAACATGAGAAAGTCATAGCTTATGCCTCGAGACAACTCAAAGAATATGAGAGGAATTATCCTACTCATGATCTAGAGTTGGCAGTAGTAGTTTTCGCACTAAAGATCTGGAGGCATTACCTGTATTGGGAGAAAGTGGAGATCTATACGGATCATAAAAGCCTCAAATATTTCTTCACCCAAAAGGAACTCAACATACGGGAACGACGTTGGCTTGAACTGTTGAAAGATTATGAACATACCATTCAATACCATCCTGGAAAAGCGAATATGGTAGCTGACGCGTTGAGTAGAAGATCATATGCTGGTACGAGTGCGATATTGTCAACGCAAAGGCCCATTCTGTATGACTTGTAAAGGATGGAGATAGAGTTAAAAACTCCAGGGACCCATGTGATGATGGCCAATATACGAGTAGAATAGACTTTAATTGATAAAGTTAAAGCTGCTCAACTTACGGACTTGGAGCTGATGCGTATGAGAAAGAAAGTACAAGAAGGTGCTATCCCGAAAGCAAGAATCGATGAAGAAGGAATACTACGAGTCAACTCTATACTTTGTGTTCCTAACTACCCTGATTTAAAGTATAAAATCATGATGGAGGTACACAACACACCGTTTGCAATCCATCCTGGGAGTACCAAAATGTATCATGATCTTCGACATATATTTTGGTGGAGCAATATGAAGAGAGAGATAGCGGAGTTTATCTCAAGGTGTTTAACTTGTCAACGTGTCAAGGCGGAGCATCAAGTTGCAAAAGGTCCATTGCAACCACTTGAAATTCCAGAATGGAAGTGGGATCACATTACCATGGATTTCGTTACTGGCCTTCCAAGGTTTCTCAAGGCATAGATGCGATTTGGGTCATTATTGATAGATTGACCAAGTCTGCTCATTTCTTACCCATGCGAGAAACTTATACACTTGAACGTCTTGCTCATATATACATAAATGAGATTGTAAGACTGCATGGTATGCCAGTATCCATAGTTTCTGATCGAGACCCAAGATTCACTTCACGATTTTGGGTCTGTTTGCAGAAAGCTATGGGCACAGATTTGCGATTCAGTTCGACGTATCATCCTCAGACGGACGGGCAGTCGGAGAGGACTATTCAAACTCTGGAGGATCTATTAAGACTCTGTGTCCTTGACTTCAAAGGAAGTTGGGACAAGTTCTTATCATTGGTAGAATTCTCCTACAACAACAGTTATCAAGCAAGTATCGGCATAGCTCCATTTGAGGCATTGTATGGAAGAAAGTGTCGTTCTCCAGTATGTTGGGGCGAGGTGGGTGAAGCAACGTTGTTGGGACTGGAGTTGGTATGTATGACTAGGAAAAAGATTCAAATGATCCGACAACATATAAAAACCTCACAAGATCGAGAAAAGAGTTATGCTGATCTTCATCGGAAGGACGTGGAATTCAATGTTGGAGAGCATGTGTTGTTCGTGTTGCTGCATGGAAGGGTGTTACGAGATTTGGAAAGAGAGGAAAGCTCAATCCTCGATTCATTGGCCCATTTGAAATCCTTAACCGAATAGGAACTGTGACCTATAGACTCGCTTTACCGCCAAATATGTCTCGTGTTCATAACGTTTTTCATATATCTATGTTACATAAATATGTGGAAAACCTGAACCATATTATTGAGTTAGAACTGGACAAAATAGCGAAAGATCTAACGTATGAAGAGGTACCTGTTAAAATCTTAGATAAGAAGGAACATATTCTACGCTCCAAGGTTATACCTCAAGTTAAAGTTTTGTGCAGAAACCACGATGTTGAGGAAATGACCTAGGAGTTAGAATCTGAAATGAAATCAAGGTATCCTCTCCTCTTCGTCATACTAGGTATGTACCCTAGTTTTGAGGGCAAAATTTCATAAGAAGGGGAGGTTGTATGACCCTAATTTTTATAAATAAAGATGAATTGTTTCCTACAAATATCATTTTTGGAATATTAAGGTATGAATTTGTTATAATGTTATAGTTGTGGGTAATATTTATAAATTTTGCAAAGTAAGCAAGTTGTTATATAATATTCGATTGGTCGGGGAATATTCGTTTTAACAGGGAATATTCGTACAATGACACAATCATTGGTGAACCCCACAACGAAATTATTGTCGGAGTTAGAAAACGACAGAAATATCTTTTTATAAAAATAACGACGGAAGTTTTACCGTTAAACTATTGGATTATCCAGTGGTAAAAGTATAGTAATATGCGTGGTTGCATAGTAGCACACGGTATTGATTATTGATGCTTACGTGAGAAGTCACTCAGTTTTGTTCAAATATTGCTGCAGTAATTGTTGTATAGTATCTCACGTTATTCGATTCAATTATTGTTACAATATTTTATATTATTAAATCAATTATTGAGATGACAAGTTATTCATATTATTATCTGCATAATTAATAATGTCTAAAAAGTTCTGTCGAGGAAAGGGGTTTGGTCATCTAATTGCGTGCCAATAGGGAGAAATCCTTATCGAAAAGCCCCCTCTTTCCTGGGAACGATCTGGTTGTTAATATTGTGAGTTATAATAATATGAATAAATGTTGTTAACAATATTGAGGGGATTTTTATGAAGTATTTGTTGTAAATTTTACTTATTATTTGGACCCCCATTTATCCATTTTTTAAAATAATCAGTAGAAAGTTATTCAGTGTGTATATATATATATATATATATATATATATATATATATATATATATATATATATATATATATATATATATATATAGGTGGAGGCCACGAGTGGGTCAGGTGGAGGCCACATGTTGGTGGAAGGATGAAAATTTTGTTATGGGTGGGAGGTTTTTTTTCAAAGCAACATGTGTATATATATATATATATATATATATATATATATATATATATATATATTATTTTTGTTTTACTTGGTAATGGCATTGAAAATTCAGGCGCCCGAACATTGCCTATGACATCCGTGAGTTCGCGATTATTTCGTCCGTGAAATTCTTAAACAGTACCTCTTCCATTCTCCTATAAATAGGATGCTTAGTTAGAATTAAAAATCACACCGCCAGAATCAGAGAATTCTTCTTCTATATTATTAAGCGTATTTCTTTAGAGATTAAAGAAGCTTTGAGCGTAGAAAACATTTTAAGTTTTCTTCAAGAATATCCCCGCCCTACCAGTCGGAATACCCTTCTTTTTAAGGTAAGGGATATTATTTTTGTTCAATATTCGTAAGAAATAATATTTTCTACCATACTCTGTAGTATGTAAGTAATATTATTTCATTTTAGATTTTGAATTTTACACTCATTTTGTTAAGTTTTGACTTCTATACTCCATGAAATTAGTAGAATATTCTTGAATTTGTGCTTCATCCAGTATCTTTTCATGAAAATATTATTCTGAGAATTCTTGATAAGTTTAAACTTTTTCATGTCGGAGTACTATTCATGGGATACTATTCACTCAGTTACTATTCACGGGGTACTATTCATTTGGTTACTATTCACCTGGGGTACTTTTTATGGTAAAAATTGATTTCTTTTCGGCCCAAATCATTTTTGATACAATATTATTCTTGAATTTTACTCCACAAAGCAGTATCATGTTGACAATTTGGACATTATTGAATTATGGATAAATTAAATTATAAATCTTTAAAAATTTATCATTTGCTTTCGTTTAATTGAATTCTTATATCATTGTCATCATCCTCATGCTTATATTGTGATCAAAGTCATCTGTGGCTTACGTGCATAGATGTACTGTTGATTGGTATGATTATGATAAGAGATTATTCGGTATAATCATGATCGTAATGTTACAAATGATGCGGTAAAAGTCCTCATTGGCCCGTAGTGCATTGATGGATAGTTGTTGGCATGATCATGACCATTGGTGAAAACACGAATATCCTTGGCCTGTAGTGCATGGATAATTCGTGGTTGTGATACTAATGAATATCCTTGGTCTGTAGTGCAGGGATGATTCGATGATGTGGATTATTTATTAAGCTGAGTCTCAGTGATAAAATTATTGATAAACTTTTTAAATCATAGAAGATAGTAGATATCATGCTCTACTTGACTTTTCTAATGGATTGCTTGTTCCGCCGCAGTTAAACGTGATGTTTATTATATTTTATCAGTTTAACACTGTTGAAGGCTAACGATAATTTATTATGCATTATCTTAGTCATAATATTTCTTACTGGGCTAGTTGAACTCACCCTTTTGCTTTCATTGTTCTCTTCAGAAAATGAAAACGTAGCCGGGACTAGTCGGGAAATTGAGTGACGGTCCGAGATGGTTGTTTTAGCAGTTCTCACTATTTAGTGTGATAATAAATGTAATGAGGATTGAATTTGAGTTTGGATACTGTCTATGAGACAATATTAGTGTAAAAACTCAGTTATGTTTTGTCATATTTGACACGACAATTGTATTAATTAAGTTTGTATTTGAGTTCTGTACCATATATTTAGCGACTCAGAATGGGTGATGTATACCTATTTTGGGGGCGTCACAGTTTTCAAACTTTTATTCCGATGTACATAGCTAATCTTGATTAACTAATTATTTGGTAATGCTCCAATAAGCAATTGAAAAGTTTTAAAGATCCATTCAACCCCCTTTTAGATCTCCATTGTGCCTCTAGGAAATAACAGATTGCTAATAGGAAGTTAATTCAAATAAGGAATTAATTAAAGTTTTGATGCTTATAAATAGAGGATGTTGTTTCTCAGAGGTACAAAAGAGATCTAGAAGTGGGGTTGAATAGATCCTTTAAAAAAATTTACTTGTTAAGAAATATATTATCAGATAACTAATTTACTTAATTAATTAAGCACAACATAATATTAGTTTGAAACCCCCCTTAAAGATTTAATGAAATCTTAGATCTAAATTTAGTTCTTGTGAATTTAAGTCAAAAATAGATATAGCAGATATTGTTAGAAATTTAAATACTGAATGTAAATGACACAAGAGAGTTTAAGTAGTTTAGAATATGAAATACTCCTAGTCCACTCTTCTACTCTACGAGTAGAAGATCCACCAAGTGTCGACGCCAGGATTTTAAAGTTCTTTCCTTACTTATCTAACCCTTTTTATTATTGTCTACTTTTTATTATTATTATTATTATTATTATTATTATTATTATTATTATTATTATTATTATTATTGTTGTTGTTGTTGTTATTATTATTATTATTATTATTATTGTTATTATTATTATTATTATTATTATTATTATTATTATTATTATTATTATTGTTATTATTATTATTATTATTATTGTTATTATTATTATTATTATTATTATTATTATTATTATTATTATTATTATTATTATTTTAATTCTAATGGTAATTTTTGGAAAAAGACAAACATAAATGTCGACAGGGTTTTGAAAGGTTAATTTTAATGCTTGACCAATTAGACTTAGTTGTTAGTTGGTAAAGATTCAAATGGATGTACCAACTCATTCAGATTTTGGTTTTAAATGAAATATGGCCCAGAATGTGACTCCGAAAATTTGGTTTGAAACCGAGATTCATATAGTTCGGGGGCTTTCTTAAGCGAGGGGAAGGTGTTAGACATCCTCGACTTCCGTGAAAATACGGTTACCGCTTCCTAATGTTTTTCTAAAAATGAAATATGAAGTTTATGTGTGTGTGTGTGTGTATGTGCGAATTTGAAGCGTGTTGCCTCCTAGCTAAAATTGAATCGCAATTAACTTAGGGGTTGTCTCCTAAGGTCAAATCGTGAAATGTGTGTTATTTTGAAAGCAATATGGAATGTCTTTGAACCTATGCACACATGATTTGATTAAAAGAAAAAGTTTCGTTTTAACTTTTTATTTGATAAAACTTTTTGAGTGACGTTTTGGGAAAACATTGTTTTTAAACCCTTTATCAAATAGAAATCAAGGTTTTTCATTAGTTCTAATTTTAGCCTTAGATTAATATAATAACCTAGGCCAATTTAATTTTACAAGATCAAGTAAATTATATAAGGTTGGGACTATCCGTGGGCATGTAAGCCATCTAAATAGCCACAAGCGCCTCATAATAATAAAATACACTATCATAGGCCCTTTAATCCGATTTTCGTGGGATGGACCCCTTGATATTGTTTTAAGGCCTAAATTTTACATTTACAATGATCGGATAACAAATATTACAACTGTCAACTATGTTCATCATTGGAATTTCGTTAGTATTCATTAAACACGGGGTTTAAGGTCCTTGACATCCTTCTTAGGTTTATATGATCAGAATCACAACAATTAATACATCAAGATCACAAGCAGAATTAAAGATCTAGGAAAGGGCTCATGTAACCCTATCTCATAGATTGAACAATCGAAACAAACATCGAGAGAGACTATTATGTACTGATGAGATCTAACGAAAGGACTTAGAATCTAGGAAATGAATTTGTAGATCTTAGACCCCTTAGATCTGGACAATGACATAATTAAGATTTGGTTGGAACTATATCCCAAATTGGCTATCAGGTGATTCAATTCGTTAGAATCCCTTGCCAGCCAAAAGGTGGGATCCCTTTGAAAGTAGTATGCACACAAGCCAATCATGTTTGACGATAAAGCATATACTTTGTAAACAATCTTATTCATTTATTAATAAAAAGTATTAATTTATTAAAAGCTTTTAATTATCTACATGATGTTGCTTTATAATATGTGATAAACCCATAGTTTTAAACAATGCTTTTAGAATAATGATGATGATCATTCTAATGAGATCTAAATTCTTAGAAAGCTTAAAACTAAAATAGTTCCCAATTGTTGGATTACTAAATTGGGGATTAGTGAATTCGGATAGATTGGTATATACGTTGCTTGCTCATTGGATGAGGATGATTGATCTCATGATCATTTGTGTGGAGACACTAAAGCAAGTACGTATGTGCTTATTAGAGAATAAGTTCACTGAATGTGGCTCGCTAAGGAATACCTAATGGAGTTTTACTTGTCTGTCAATAGGAATTCCTGTAGTGATAGTAGTACAAGTGATCCTTGAACTTGAGATCATCATAGTATCTCGTGTATGATGAGTTATACTTTAACTTATTTCTTAAGACCCTTAGGGTAAATCAAAGGGTATGCTTGGGTATAATAAGTTGTATATGGAGATAATGTATGATCAATAAAGAATCTATCGCTTCTAGTAAAAGAAGAGAAATGTCCTATGTGATTCGATAAATGACAACTCAGTTGTCCTTGGCCAAGGAAGAATAAAATTAGAAAGGAGTTTCTAATTTGCATTATTTGGAGTTGTGCATTTAAGAGTCGAAATACATATAAATAAATAAATTAAGATTTGACAGTAATTCCATGTCTTATATTTAATTGGGACATTGTATGATGGAAGGATTGAATTGTACGGTAACTATTTACTCAAAGGTTCTTTTATGATTAATGTTGAAATCTATATTATCTGGAAAGTCGTTGATCGCTAGGGAGACTTATCCCTATTATAGAATAAATATTATTTATTTAAATAAATTAATAGTTTAATTTATTTATTTAAATAAGATTAGAATTGTTCTAATTGATTTATTCATAACCGCTTTAATATGGAGAACCTAAAGGATCACACCATAAAAGGAAGGATAATTATTTAAGAAGTTAATGACATAATCGTAATAATAAGTTAAGTATATTTAATTTAATCTACGGTGATAGAATAAATTAAATAGCTTAATATTTATTATTTAATATTTTGGAAATATTAAATATAAATTAATAAGAGGATTATTATTATTATTATTTAATTTCTAAAGGAGTTTGAGAATTAATTAATAAAAATACTCTCAAATATCCTAATAGGATTAGGAGGCAAATTAATTAAAAGAGTTTAATTAATTATCCCTAATAAAATTAGGGAGCTTAATTAATTAAATAATACCCTATTTTCTAATTAGATTAGAAGGGTTAACTGATATCTTTATTAGAGGGGTCTTATATCAGATATCAATATAGGTGATTCCAATTATTGGAGAGTACGCTCTTTTCTATGAAAGATAGAAAAACTAGGGTTGTGCCTAATACACATCTTCTTGAATTTTTCTTCTTCCTTGGAGGATCACCTCTAGAGGCCAAACACTTGGGTGGCTAACGTTGATCAAAGGAAGGAACCAAATCTGGTGGATTCAAGTTGAACGCGAAAGGATTTGGAGATGAACTTGTACGTGAGGAAGCTCGAATCTTCAAGGGTATGATTCTTATTCTTTATCTTTTCGTTTAATTAATAATTGTGCATAAAGGATAATCCGGGTATATGGTTTTTAAAATTTTAAAACTTTGTTTTTCCATGCTTCAACTTATTTTGTGCAATTTGATTGCAACCTAACAGTGATATCAAAGCTAAACCTTTATGTGAATTATTAATTGTTAAGATTTGATATGTATGTTAATATGTGTTTAGAACAATTTAATTGAGCAAAATTTATTGTATAAAATTTATTAAAAAAAACAAAAAAAAAATTCCGGAAACCTGTTATGCCGAGTATTGAATTTCATTTTTTCTCTCGTTGTGATTCGCGTGATTAGCTGCTGTTCGAGTAAGGTGTCAGTTATTCACGTGATTCATATATATATATATATATATATATATATATATATAATAATAATAATAATAATAATAATTTTAATTATTTTAATCTTAAAATAAAAAATTTATTTTAATCTTAAAATTGAATTTCATGCTAGCTAATTAGAGTTAGAATTAGATTCTATGATAACTAATTGGAGTTAAAATTAGTTTCTATGTTTCCTTAAATAAATGTGTTTATTTAGATATAGAATAAGATTTCATATTATTCAAAATAAAGAAGTTTATTTGTGAATAGTAAAGAGAATCCATATTTCCTTAAATAAATGACTTTATTTAGATATGGAATAAGATTTCATATTATTCAAAATAAAAGAGTTTATTTGTGAAAAGGAAAGAGAATCTGTGTTTCCTTTAATAAAGAAGTTTTTTTTTTTAATTGGAATTGGATTCCATAATTAATTAAAATAAATGAGTTTATTTTGATTAAAGATTTTGATTAAAATAAAATAGTTTATTTTATTCAAAATTGGATAAATTAAAATAAAAGAGTTTTATTTTGATTTAAATTGGATTAAAATAAAAGAGTTTATTTTGATTCAAAATTAGATTTTATACAAACTAAATTTGCCCATTAAATGATATCAACATATATATTGAATATTTATTATTCATGAGATGAATGCTATTTATTGATGCATATGGTGATGTGTATGATAATAAATGGGATTGATTATGGACTATTAACCAATGTGATTGGATTTTATTTTACTATGGATGCATGAATGTATGAGTTTTATTAAATTGGATCTGCGTACCTCGTCTTCTCTAAATTTTCTTAATGTAAATTCTAAGTCCCTCCTATGTACTTCCCCTTGACTGCTGATCAATGTTTCTATTTTATTTTAAATAGTTTTGTAATAAGAATAGTTAGAATTAAATTTTGAAGAATTGGAGATCAAGGAGCAAGGAGTGCTTGAAGACCTGTATGTAATGGAGCCTGGGTTTAAATGTAATAATTATATTTAAATATTAATTGTTGCACCCCTAGGGTTTGACCTTTTGGTTCACTTGGTGGCTCTAGTGAACCAAACTAGAATAAAAGGCAATAATCAATCCGAGTAGAATATAGTGTTCTATATGTTCATGCTTATACTATAAATATTATATATTATGTAAACATGTTTCGCATGTTAATTAATATGACGCATATTTTATATATATATGTGCATGCGCGCTAAACAAGATGAGACAAATTAATAACAAACCCCTCAAATTTTTTATATTAAGTCCTAAGCGTTCAAAGATATTTGGAATATCGAACGTCGTCTTCTAGCATGATAAAAATAATAGAGTATCAATTAATTATTATAAGTTTGTTGTGTCACCACAAGACTTATCTTAATTATTTGAGATGTTAATTTTATCACATTTGATGCTTATAAAGAAAATTGAATAATGTTGTTTTGTTGTGTCACCATAAGGACAATATTTTTCTTTTTTGAATATATAAAGTGCTAGGTTGGACTTAACTTGGATAATTTTAATTCGGATATGCCACCACTTAATCAAAATAATCTAAGAGGCAAAATACAAGGAGTTGCATAGTTGATGTAATTGACAAGAGTTGTCTACCTATTTATTTATATATAGTTTGTTGTGTCACCACAAGACTATATATATTTGAAATGTGATCCTTATTCTCACTAGCAAATCTTTAATTAGATTTTGCCGAACTATATAAGTGAGGATAATATAGTTTAATGAAAATAGTGGGAGATACTAATTTAAAACAAAACCTAATTTATTTTGGCAATTAATAAAAGAATGTATGCTAAAATGTTGTTAATTATAAATTCATTTACAGAATTTTACAATGTCTAAAATTACTATCACTGCATAGCATATTAGATGCTAAATTAACCAAATCGAATTAAACGGATTGGTAAAGGAATTTGAGAATAGTTCTCATGGCTGAGTAGTTCTCATGTCCTTAATACGCCTATCCTTGCATGGTTGCAGACAAAGCCTCTGAGGAAGATATTGCTACTTTTAGAAAGTGGCAAGATGATGCACAGTTGGCTCAATGCATCATGCTCGCATCCATGAGTAACGAGCTTCAACGTCAGCATGAAACTATGAATGCTCTTACTATATTCCTGCACATCAAGTAGTTGATGGTGAGGAAAGTAGGACTAATAAAAATTAGATATCTAAGGAGCTCTTCCGATCTAGAAATACCAACGACACTATAGTACAGACACATGTCCTAAACATGATCAATTTGATTGAACAATTAGGATAACAGGTTTTGTCATAGATGGAGAGTTGAGCCAAGATTTGATCTTGCACTCACTCCTGGACTCATTTCACAATTGTTGTGAATTTTTCATATGAACAAGCTAGATATCAGCCTCGCTGATTTGTTTAACATGTTGAAAAATGTTGAGAGTCACTTTCCAACCAAGAAAGACCAAGTCTTACTGGTAGGGGCCAAAGGATCTTTTACAAGGAGGAACGATTCAAAGAAGGTAAATAGAAAGGCATAAACAAAGGATAATAAGAACAAAACTGATACGGATAGCAAAGGAGTTTGATTCCACTAAAATAAGCCTGGACACTAGAAAGAAACTGTAAGAAGCAACTTGCAGAGGCTAACCAGAAGAAGCTTAGTGAAGTTTCAGTTACAAATACAAATTTGTTCATGATTTAAAATAAATTTTTCTTTAAGTCAAGGTTCTACTTGGATATTGGATACCGACTTTGGTTATCATAAATATAGATTTATGAAGGGACCAAGCAGAAGTAGAAAGCTAAAAAAAGATAAGTAATCCTTTGTGTGGAAAATGAAGCAAAGGTTGCTGCATTAGCCATAGAAACTTATAGTTTAACATTGCCTACGGGCAAATCTATTAAGTCAATAAGTTGTTATTGTATTCCAGTTCTTGTTAGAAATATTATTTCCGTTTTGTTATTGGACAATGAAATCTTTGGTATTATAATTAAGAATAATTATTGTTCTATTTATAATAATAATGTTTTGTATAGAACTGGAATATTACTTAATTGATTTTGTATACTTGACTTATGTGAAAAATTATTTTGCAAAATGAACAAACTACTATAAGAAAAGGAGATGATCATTTAAAGAGTTGAATGTTTGTATTTGATGAAATACAAGTATGAATTATTTGAAAGGTTCAAAGAATTCAAAAGTGAAACTAATTTGAAAAGTATTAAGATTCTTTGATTAGATCGAGGAAGGAATACTTGTGTAATAAGTTTTTAAATCATCTCAAATGGTTTTCTCACAATGGACGCCTCCTGATACGCAATAATTGATTGATGTATCTGAAAGAAAAAATCGTACCTTGTTGGACATGGTGCACTTCATAACAATTTTATCGACATTTTAGTATCCTATTGGGGTTATGTCTTAGAAATGGTTACATATCTAAGAAAAAGGTAACCTCAAAATTCGACCCCAACACTCTATAAGAGTTATGGATAGGAAGGATTCCTAATCTTAAGTATGTTAAGATAAGGGGTTTTCCAACTTATGTGAAAAAGGTTTCAAAGGATAAGTTTGGGACAAGATTTAACAGGTACAGATTTGTGGGACATCCTAAAGTAAGTTTAGGGTATATATTTTATAATCTTACTTAGCAAAAGATGTTTGTTGCGAAACACGGTACCTTCTAAGATAAAGGTGTTTATCATTGAAGGGGCTAGTGGGAGGATAATAAATCTTGAAGAGTTCAAGAACCACAAAACACTATAAGTCAAATAAGAGGAACCTGTAGATAGACCTATTGTACCACAACCGAATCGTAAATTTAGAATAGTACCGAAGATACCTGGGAGGTATGGATTCATCATGGATGATGATGATGAGGTATATATCCTAGAAGATGATGATCCAGTTACATACGATGAGGTAAGAGTTGTAGATACTCAGAGAAATAGATTGAAGCAAGCTTCTCAAATATGAAACATTCGTTTTGATGAAACAAATGAAAAGAGTTTGATTTTATCACAAATAAGAGTGAACCTAATGTGTACAAAAGGGTCAGTGGGAGCGTCGTGACATTCCTAGTATTATATATTGATATAATACGGATAAGGAATGACATGCCAATGCTAGAATCAGTAAAGATAAAGTTGTCGAAACATTCCTGTATGAGTGATTTGGGAAGAGTATCTTAATTGGGAATACAAATCTATATAGATAGATTAAAGAGGATGCTCGACTTAACCCAAGGAACGTATATTCATTTGATGCTAAAGTCGTTTAGCATGAAATACTTCAAGAAATATCTCATGTTGATGAGCCATGAAGTGTATCTCTCTTAATAGTCCCCATAGACTCTTGAAAAGAGAGATCGCATGAGTGACAATTATGTATGCAATGAAATATACGAGACCTGATGATGATCGGTCATATTCTAGAGAAGATAACTGTGCAGTGAATTGGAAAGGTTTCAAATAGCAAAGAGTTGCTGGTTTAGTGATAAAGACAAAGTATATAGCTATAAATGAAGTTGTAAGTTGATTGTTTGGATGAAAAGTTCATTACAAAACTAGGAATAGTTCCTAAATCTCATCTTGAATCTAAACATGTGTTATGGCACTTTCATTTGATTATGGAATCATTGAAAGATGAGAAATCAATATAAAGATAGTGGACTCTCAAGAACAACATTACATATCCATTAACTAAAGCTTATCCAACAACAAGATAATCGTCACTTAGAGATGAAGGGTATGAGATACCATGATGATTAGCTTTAGTGCAAGCGGGAGATTGAAAGTAGTATGCACACAAGCCAATCATGTTTGATGATAAAGCATATGTAAACAATCTTATTCATTTATTAATAAAAAATATTAATTTATTAAAGGCTTTTAATTATGTACATGATGCTGCTATATAATATGTGATAAACTCATAGTTTTAAGCAATGCTTTTAGAATAATGATGATGATCATTCTAATGAGATCTAAATTCTTAGAAAGCTTAAAACTAAAATAGTTCCTAGTCGTTAGATTACTAAATTGGAGATTAGTGAATCCGGATAGATTGGTACATACGTTGCTTGCTCATTGGATAAGGATGATTGATCTCATGATCATTTTTGTGGAGACACTAAAGTAAGTATGTAGGTGCTTATTAGAGAATAAGTTCACTGAATGTGGCTCGCTAAGGAATACTGTGACGAACGAGAATTTTGTAAATTAATTTTAAATATTTATTGAATTAAATAAATATTTTTCAAGGATTTAATTATTAGATTTAATAATTAATTGATGCAATTGTGGTACACTAATTTAATTTTATGTGTTACATTTATTAAATTAATGTAGAGAATTTTTATTATTCAAGTATGTGATTATGTGAGCTTATTGAATTAAATGAAATAATTTAATTAAGCATGATGTTATTTAATTAATTTAATTATTAATTACAGAATTAATAAATTGACATTATTTATTAACGAGATATTTATTTATATGACTATGTGAATTTAAGAGAAATTATTATATTTTATTTATATTAAATTAAATAAGATATATGAACTATTGTGCAATTGGGTGTGACACTTATTAAATGATATAATAAAAGAGTTTATTAAATTAATTGAGTTTAAGCCTTTAAGGCTAGCCAAACGTGGCTTTAGGGGGGGTTACTAGCAGTTACCCATGACTGGGTTAATTGACTAGTATGCGCGTCAGTTCTATTTCAATCGACGTCTTCTTCTTTTCTATTTTTCTCTAAGTCTGATAAAACTAGTTAGAGAGAATCTGATAATTGTTGAGGAGAATTGTGAGCCAGTGATTGAGAAGGAATTCATCTCTTACTAAAATCCACACTACGCGTTGGGTAATGTTCTCCTTCTGAAATTCTGTTTTTACGTCATTAAGTTTTTATAAGAAAATGGCTTTCAAAGTTTTGGTTTAACCTCTGTAATTGGGTTAGGAGTATTGATTATGAGTTGTATGTGTGTTATGTTGTATCAAATCATGTAATTATGTATATGTTGCAAACCATAACACCAGTGTTGTGAAAACATGTCGTACATATGTTATTTCAAAATAAACAGAGTACGTGATATGGCCATATGGCCTTATACGTGATATTTTGTGTAATGATCGTATATTATCCCTAAAATTTACACTCTTATATTATTGAACATGTTAATACGAAGAGATCAAGCCTTAAACGAACGGATTCGGTGTTATAACGAATCCGTAGTGTTAAATTATAAGTTTTTGTTCAAAATCCTCAAGAACATCAAGAACAATCTATTTTTTTTATGATTTAAATATGTGATTATATATTTTAATGGGTTAAAATCACTTTATAGATGTTGTATTATGAATATACATAAACTATAACTTGTGGGTATGTCTAATTTTGAGTAGAAAATAAGAATTTGGGAGAAATTTGCTTGTTCTGCGATTTTCGCGAACAGCCATTTCTGTGTCTGGTATGCCGCGCCGCAGCGCCGGCTACCAGTTCATTTCCCGCGCCGCAGCGCCACCGTGCCGTAGCGCCATGACTCGAGCCACGGCGCCACAGCGCCGCAGCGCCAAGGGCCCGGCCACAGTGCCACGGCGCCGCAGCGCGAATCCTTAGTTCAATAGTGGCGCCGCAGCGCCACTCTCTAGAAAATGTCAGAAATGTATTTTTAAAATGTTAAAGTCTAACAAGTGTTAGTGGATTGATGTAATGAACATGTAATCATGTTAGAGGTATTATGAGATGATAAAATAGTTGTTTAACATGTAATAAAATATTACATGTGAATTGAATTATTAAATACATAATTAGTTTGATAATTCATGAAGTATAAATTATGTGACGTGATAATTTGACTAAGTTTAGTCAATAATTAAAGTAGACAACGAGAATGGGTTATGTTGATTAGTTAGTAATTAACTGGTATTGAATGTGAATGGTATGTAGGATTTAATTCAAAGAACGTGCTTAGTTAAAGTGTAATCTACGCACGAGGCAAGTATCCTATCCCTAACTCCATTCTATTGAGCAAGTTTATTTAAACTTAAACGTTACTTTTATGTCGAGCAAGTTTCTTAACCCTACTTCTTAATATCTTTCAAGATTATTAATTACCTTGAATAAGTTATCATTTCTATTATTCAAGTTCAAGAATGATATTATAGATTATTTATATTGTCAAAGCATGATTCAGTTATACAATAATTGTTCTATTGTATACGTTTGAGATTATTATTCAAATTGAATATCGTTATTGTTGAACCTTATTAGACTAGTGAACCTTATTGATTCAACTAGTCCATAGTTGATGAGCGTTCTAAATTTCAGAACCCTTGATGAATTTATCCAAACCAAACTTCCTTTGGTGCGGACTCGAATGTCAAACTGAGATGAACAATCCTGTATAGGGGATTAATTACGCTTTAGCGTTAAGATATTGTGCACAGTATGGTACTAAGGGCTGATCCCCCTAAGTACGAGAAGAAGGTCCATAGTCTTATGACTGTTAAAGGTTTCAAGTATAATCCTTGATAACCTAGGACATAGTTCAAGGTCTTATGACCCTCAGAATTCTTTTGATTTTTGTTATTCATTCTTGATTCAAAAGTTGAGCTCTTATTCAGACGTCTTTGATTTATTCGCATGTTATTATACTGTTATTTCATTTTTTATACTTGTGGGCATTTGTGCTCACTCTTGCTTAATAATAACATTGCAGTTAAGAATGAAAGAAGCGATGAACCCTCCACTAGTAAGGGCAAGGGCAAAGTTAGCAAGTAATGAAGACTTGTTATTTTAATTGATGATGTATTTATGTTTAAGACTTATGTTGTTGTTTAAGACTTATTTGTTTAGAATTCCGCACAGATGTTTTAAGGTTAGAGTAACCTGGGATTTATTTATGATTCAGTTGATGTAACCCTTAAGGGAAGAGATTTTATTATGATTTCTATCTACTGTATGGTTTGATATTATTTATGGGTAGATAGATAGATGATGCTTGTACAATGAACACCAAATCCCGTGGAATCGAAGTACCCAGATTTGGGGGTGTCACAAGTTGGTATCAGAGCCGTAGGTTATGAACCTTAGGTGGGGGAACAACCTTAGGTAGTAACCTTATAGAAAGAAGATAGTAAAGGAAAACTCTTATCGAGTTTTAAGAAATAAATTTTTGGTAATTCATTGAAGATAATAAAATACATTATGTGTTTATGTGTTAAGTATGCGTTAGATAGTATGACTTAGTAACTAAATCTTAAAATTTTGTTGTCAGGATGACGAATGATGGAGAAGCTAGTCAAGCTGAAGGGGGACCCCATTTATCTATAGTACCTACTGAGGAGGGATCTCGTGTACTTGTAGGACCGACTGAGGAGGAGCCCCGAGACATTCATGTCGTTAGGGAACAGCTGGTGCAGAGGGTTTCATCTCCATTGATCACCGTTGTTGGTCAGGAGCATGAACCTGAGATTGATCCTGAGGAGGAGTTTGATGAGGAGGAAGAAGAAGAGGAGCTACCACGGTACACTGTTGATGCTGAGATGTATGACACACTATATGATCGTAACGTGGAGTTACAAGATGAGGTTCAGGAATTGACTGAGCGAGCGACTGTTCAGCAGTCTACTTTAGAGGAGAAGGATAGAGAGATTGTGACCCTTCATACACGTTTAGGAAACGTGGAGTGGGATCTGGTTCTTGAGAAGGGTCAAACCGAAGATAAGACTGAGGAGATAGAGAAGCTGAAGAAGGAACTGAAGGAAACCTCCGGAAGACTGAAAATAGCAGAGGAAGGATGGGTAAGAGAATCACATCGAGCTGATCGTGCAGAAAATGATAGTCGTGCAAAGAAGGCAAAGCTTGAAGACACGTACGCCACACTTAATCATGCGATGGATGAGGTTCAAGAGCGAGTGTTAAGGTACCCCATCCAGTTTGAAGGACTTCCATCGTATATGTTGGATCGCAGGACGATGTCTCGTATCATGAATGAGGAGCGTGGCAAGGCTATTGAGCACCTTGGAAGACAGGAATAGAATCTGTTTATCTATGCGAAAGACTTATATAGTTTTATGTAAATTCTGAGGTGTTTATGAACTAAGGAATATATTAATATTTGAATGTTTTAAATCCTGTGGATTCTTTATTCCAAGATAGATGATGTAAATAGCAGTATGCTATAGTTTAATGTTAAAACTTTTTATTTGAATGAAAAGATATCAAGTTGTTTGAGATGATGTGTTAAGTGATATGTTAAATTGTTGAGTAATGTCTTAACTATGTAGAGAAATAAATAAAGTTCTAATAAACGTTTACTTAACAGAAAAATGCCGCCAAGGAGAAGACAACAACGTCAACCGGCTCAGGAAGGGTCAACCAATAATAACAATAATGCCAACGTTAATCCTGTTCAACAGCTAGTTAATTTACTAACTGGAGTCATGAATAACCAACCGCAAGCTCCACCTAGCACAACGTTTAAAGATTTTAAGGCGGTGGGACCGCCAGAGTTCAAAGGTTCCAGAAACCCAATCGAGGCTCAAACGTGGGTGATGGAAATGGAGAAGGTTTTCGAAGTTGCTAGGGTTCGAGAAGATCAGAAGACCGTTTTTGCGACATTTATGCTGAAGTCTGAGGCTAGCTACTGGTGGCAGGCAAACAAGATGCGAGAAGGTGAAGGTGTAATTACGTGGGAGAGATTCAAAGAGATGTTTTTCAAAATGTATTTCCCAGCTAGTTCGCAGAATCAGATGGAGGTGCAATTTCTGGAACTGAAACAGGGAAACATGAGCGTTCCTGCATACGCGGCTAAATTCGATGAGTTGGCAAGGTTTGCCCCGTTTCAAGTACACACTGACGAGAGGAAAGCCAGACGATTCGAACAAGGACTGAAGCCTTGGGTATACAGCAAGGTATCAATGTTTCAACTTAACACGTTTGCGGGAGTTTTGGAAAAGGCCATTCTCGCGGAAGGAGGAGGTGATGCAGTGACTAAGTACAACCAAGAACAGAAAAAGAAAAAGAGTGAGAATGAAGGTAATAACAAGACTGGTGGAAGTAATACTGGGAATAATAATAATCAGAAGAGGAAGTGGACGGATAACTCGACAGCTGAAAGTCAACACGGAGGGCAAAAAAAGAAGATAGAAGCATGTCCGACTTGCGGCAAGGCACATCTAGGAGTTTGTTTGAAGGGAAAGAGAGTGTGCTACAATTGTGGTCAGGAAGGCCACATAGCACCAAATTGTCCAAACCCAAAGAAGGGTGCTTGTTTCAACTGTGGTTCGAAAGATCATTTAGCAAGAGACTGTCCCAAGAAGGGATCGGGAGGATCAGGACAAGGAGGAAACCGGGGAAATAGCAATGAAAATACCTTAACCATCACCGGACCACCTGTAACAAACCGACCAACCGCCAGAACTTTCAATATGACGGTGCAGGATGCAATCCAGTCTCGTGAGGTGGTGTCAGGTATCAGTCCGATCAATGAAATTAATGCTTATGTTTTGTTTGATTCGGGTGCTACTTGTTCCTTTATATCCGAAGACTTTGCTAATAGTTTAGATTTGCTTATGGATGAATTGGATTACCCCATAAACATAGAAATTGCGAATAGAGAAATAATCTTTGTTAAGTACGTGTTTAAGAACTGTAGGGTGGATATTAAGGGTAATATCATGATCGTAGATCTTATCCCCATTCGTTTGGGGGAATTCGACGTTATATTGGGTATGGATTGGCTATCCAATTATGGGGCTGTAATTGACTGCCAAAAGAAGCGTATTAACCTTATGACTCCGTCAAAGGTTGTGTTTTATGGTAGCAAGTCGCCTAGACAAGCGAGTTGTCTGACGATGTTGCAGGCCAGGAAGTTATTAAGACAAGGCTGTGTAGGATATTTAGCTTACATAGTCGACAGTCGAAAAGAGAGATCCCGAAGGTAGATGAGATACCGATTGTGAGGGACTTCGTCGATGTATTTCCAGACGATTTGCCAGGACTTCCTCCAGATAGAGAAGTAGACTTTGTGATTGATTTGGCGCCCGGAACTGCTCCAATATCGAAGGCACCATACCGAATGGCGCCAGTAGAGATGAAGGAATTAATGGTACAACTACAAGAATTGTTGGACAAAAAGTACATTCAACCGAGCGTATCGCCGTGGGGAGCGCCGGTGTTGTTCGTGAAAAAAAAGGACGGATCGATGAGGCTCTGCATTGACTACAGAGAATTAAATAAGGTCACGATTAAGAACAGATATCCATTACCAAGGATCGATGATCTGTTTGATCAATTGAAGGGAGCAAAATACTTTTCCAAGATTGACTTGAGGAGTGGTTATCACCAACTAAAGGTGAGGCCAGAGGATGTACCGAAGACAGCGTTCCGAACGCGATATGGTCATTATGAGTTTTTAGTAATGTCGTTTGGTCATACAAATGCTCCTGCAGCATTTATGGGACTAATGAATGGTGTATTCAAGTCGTTTTTGGACAAATTCGTGGTGGTATTTATAGACGACATTTTGGTATATTCCAAAACCAAAGAAGAACATGAAGAACACTTGAGGTTAACATTGGAAGTATTGAGAAGGGAGAAGTTGTATGCTAAATTTTTGAAATACGAATTCTGGATCGAGAGAGTACAATTTCTTGGTCACGTAATCGATAAAGATGGAATTTCGGTAGATCCATCCAAAGTAGAAGCCGTGATTAATTGGGATCAGCCGAGAACGCCGTCAGAAGTAAGAAGTTTTCTTGGATTGGCGGGATATTATAGAAGATTCATTCAAGATTTTTCTAAGATCGCAACTTCGTTAATGAATTTAACTCGAAAAGCTGTGAAATTTGTTTGGACGGAGAAGTGTGAAGAATGCTTTCAAGAATTGAAGAAGAGGTTGAGTACAACACCTGTGTTATCTCTTCCAGATAATACAGGCAATTTTGTGGTGTTTAGTGATGCGTCGTATAAAGGACTTGGTTGTGTGCTGATGCAAAACGGTAAAGTCATCGCGTATGCATCACGGCAGTTGAAGGATTACGAGAAGGGTTACCCAACCCATGATTTGGAGTTAGCTGCAGTTGTTTTTGCTTTGAAAATTTGGAGGCACTATCTGTACGGGGAGAAGTGTGAAATATATACGGACCACAAGAGTCTGAAATATATTTTTACATAGAAAGATTTTAATATGCGTAAAAGAAAATGGTTGGAATTAATCAAGGATTATGACTGTGAGATTTTATACCATCCGGGTAAGGCTAATGTGGTTGCCGATGCCTTAAGTAGAAAGGGTCGTGAGAAATTGATGATGTTGACTGCTCAGCAGGAGCTAATTGCAGATATGGAGAAACTGGAGTTAGAAGTGAAGTATCCTATGGAGATTGATGAGAAGCTATTTCAGATGCAATCTGGTACAACTCTACTAGATAGAGTGAAGGAGGCTCAGCTTCAGGATGATGAATGCAAAAAGGTAACATCGAAGATATCTGAAGGAACCGAACCAAGATTTAAGATGGATAAGGAAGGAATATTGAGTTTTGAAAGCAGAATTTGGGTTCCGCCAGTACAAGAAATTAAGGAAGAAATTTTGAGTGAGGCTCATAGTTCAAGATATTCGATTCACCCTGGTAGTACAAAAATGTACCGAGATCTTCGACAACATTTCTAGTGGCCGAATTTGAAACGTGATGTTGCAGAATGTGTTGCCAAATGCCTGACATGTCAGAAAGTTAAAGCAGAACATCAGAGACCGAGTGGATTGCTACAACCGTTGGAGATCCCAGAATGGAAATGGGAACATATTACGATGGACTTCGTGGTTGGCCTTTCGACGACTCAGAAAGGCTACGATGCAGTATGGGTTATCGTTGACCGACTGACGAAATTCGCGCACTTCCTTCCTATCAAAATCAGATTTAACTTAGATCAGTTGGCAAGATTATATGTGAAAGAGATTTTTTCGAGGCACGGAGTGCCGGTGTCTATTGTTTCCGATAGGGATCCGCGCTTCACATCAAATTTCTGGAAACGTCTTCAGGAATGCATGGGTACACAACTGCGAATGAGTACATCTTACCACCCTCAAACAGACGGACAGAGCGAACGAACGATTCAAACACTAGAAGATATGTTACGAGCCTGTGTGATGGACTTCAAAGGAAATTGAGATGATCACCTACCGTTGGTAGAGTTCGGCTACAACAACAGTTACCACGCTAGTATTGGTATGTCTCCTTACGAAGCGTTATACGGCAGAAAGTGCATAACTCCGCTTTATTGGGATGAAGTTGGTGAAAGACAATTGCTAGGGCCAGAATTGGTACAGCAGACGGCAGAAATAGTCAAAGTGATCCGAGCACGACTGATAGCAGCTCAAGATCGACAGAAGAAATACGCTGATCCACATCGTAAAAATATCGAGTTTGAATCAGGTAGTTATGTCTTCTTGAAGGTCTCTCCCTGTAAGGGAAAGATCAGGTTCGGAAAGAAAGGAAAATTGAGCCCAAGATTTATTGGACCCTTTGAAGTACTGAGAAGAATTGGAGAAGTTGCGTACGAGGTAGCCTTACCTCCAGCACTCGAGAATATCCACAACGTCTTCCATGTTTCTGTGTTACGACCTTACAAACCTGATTACAAGCATGTAATTGAATACGAACCCCTGCATTTTGAGAAAGACTTATCTTATGAAGAAATTCCTGTCCAAATTGTCGACCGAAAAGAACAAGTTCTCAGAAATAAAGTTATACCTTATGTTAAGGTAATTTGGAGGAACCACAACGCTGAAGAAGCTACGTGGGAACTCGAAGAGAATATGATGAAGAATTACCCTCATTTATTTACTTAATTATGTGTATGCGATTCTGGGGACAGAATCTTTGTAAGGGGGGAGAATGTAACGGGTCGAATTTATTGAGTCGTGATTCTGGGGACAGAATCCTTTTAAGTGGGGAAAGATGTGACGAACGAGAATTTTGTAAATTAATTTTAAATATTTATTGAATTAAATAAATATTTTTCAAGGATTTAATTATTAGATTTAATAATTAATTGATGCAATTGTGGTACATTAATTTAATTTTATGTGTTACATTTATTAAATTAATGTAGAGAATTTTTATTATTCAAGTATGTGATTATGTGAGCTTATTGAATTAAATGAAATAATTTAATTAAGCATGATGTTATTTAATTAATTTAATTATTAATTAGAGAATTAATAAATTGACATTATTTATTAATGAGATATCTATTTATATGACTATGTGAATTTAAGAGAAATTATTATATTTTATTTATATTAAATTAAATAAGATATATGAACTATTGTGCAATTGGGTGTGACACTTATTAAACGATATAATAAAAGAGTTTATTAAATTAATTGAGTTTAAGCCTTTAAGGCTAGCCAAACGTGGCTTTAGGGGGGGTTACTAGCAGTTACCCATGACTGGGTTAATTGACTAGTATGCGCGTCAGTTCTATTTCAATCGACGTCTTCTTCTTTTCTATTTTTCTCTAAGTCTGATAAAACTAGTTAGAGAGAATCTGATAATTGTTGAGGAGAATTGTGAGCCAGTGATTGAGAAGGAATTCATCTCTTACTAAAATCCACACTATGCGTTAGGTAATGTTCTCCTTCTGAAATTCTGTTTTTACGTCATTAAGTTTTTATAAGAAAATGGCTTTCAAAGTTTTGGTTTAACCTCTGTAATTGGGTTAGGAGTATTGATTATGAGTTGTATGTGTGTTATGTTGTATCAAATCATGTAATTATGTATATGTTGCAAACCATAACACCAGTGTTGTGAAAACATGTCGTACATATGTTATTTCAAAATAAACAGAGTACGTGATATGGCCATATGGCCTTATACGTGATATTTTGTGTAATGATCGTATATTATCCCTAAAATTTACACTCTTATATTATTGAGCATGTTAATACGAAGAGATCAAGCCTTAAACGAACGGATTCGGTGTTATAACGAATCCGTAGTGTTAAATCATAAGTTTTTGTTCAAAATCCTCAAGAACATCAAGAACAATCCATTTTTTTTATGATTTAAATATGTGATTATATATTTTAATGGGTTAAAATCACTTTATAGATGTTGTATTATGAATATACATAAACTATAACTTGTGGGTATGTCTAATTTTGAGTAGAAAATAAGAATTTGGGAGAAATTTGCTTGTTCTGCGATTTTCGCGAACAGCCATTTCTGTGTCTGGTATGCCGCGCCGCAGCGCCGGCTACCAGTTCATTTCCCGCGCCGCAGCGCCACCGTGCCGTAGCGCCATGACTCGAGCCACGGCGCCACAGCGCCGCAGCGCCAAGGGCCCGGCCACAGCGCCACGGCGCCGCAGCACGAATCCTTAGTTCAATAGTGGCGCCGCAGCGCCACTCTCTAGAAAATGTCAGAAATGTATTTTTAAAATGTTAAAGTCTAACAAGTGTTAGTGGATTGATGTAATGAACATGTAATCATGTTAGAGGTATTATGAGATGATAAAATAGTTGTTTAACATGTAATAAAATATTACATGTGAATTGAATTATTAAATACATAATTAGTTTGATAATTCATGAAGTATAAATTATGTGACGTGATAATTTGACTAAGTTTAGTCAATAATTAAAGTAGACAACGAGAATGGGTTATGTTGATTAGTTAGTAATTAACTAGTATTGAATGTGAATGGTATATAGGATTTAATTCAAAGAACGTGCTTAGTTAAAGTGTAATCTACGCACGAGGCAAGTATCCTATCCCTAACTCCATTCTATTGAGCAAGTTTATTTAAACTTAAACGTTACTTTTATGTCGAGCAAGTTTCTTAACCCTACTTCTTAATATCTTTCAAGATTATTAATTACCTTGAATAAGTTATCATTTCTATTATTCAAGTTCAAGAATGATATTACAGATTATTTATATTGTCAAAGCATGATACAGTTATACAATAATTGTTATATTGTATATGTTTGAGATTATTATTCAAATTGAATATCGTTATTGTTGAACCTTATTAGACTAGTGAACCTTATTGATTCAACTAGTCCATAGTTGATGAGCGTTCTAAATTTCAGAACCCTTGATGAATTTATCCAAACCAAACTTCCTTTGGTGCGGACTTGAATGTCAAACTGAGATGAACAACCCTGTATAGGGGATTAATTACGCTTTAGTGTTAAGATATTGTGCACAGTATGGTACTAAGGGTTGATCCCCCTAAGTACGAGAAGAAGGTCCATAGTCTTATGACTGTTAAAGGTTTCAAGTATAATCCTTGATAACCTAGGACATAGTTCAAGGTCTTATGACCCTCAGAATTCTTTTGATTTTTGTTATTCATTCTTGATTCAAAAGTTGAGCTCTTATTCAGACGTCTTTGATTTATTCGCATGTTATTATACCGTTATTTCATTTTTTATACTTGTGGGCATTTGTGCTCACTCTTGCTTAATAATAACATTGCAGTTAAGAATGAAAGAAGCAATGAACCCTCCACTAGTAAGGGCAAGGGCAAAGTTAGCAAGTGATGAAGACTTGTTATTTTAATTGATGATGTATTTATGTTTAAGACTTATGTTGTTGTTTAAGACTTATTTGTTTAGAATTCCGCACAGATGTTTTAAGGTTAGAGTAACCTGGGATTTATTTATGATTCAGTTGATGTAACCCTTAAGGGAAGAGATTTTATTATGATTTCTATCTACTGTATGGTTTGATATTATTTATGGGTAGATAGATAGATGATGCTTGTACAGTGAACACCAAATCCCGTGGAATCGAAGTACCCGGATTTGGGGGTGTCACAAATACCTAATGGAGTTTTACTTGCATGTCAATAGAAATTCCTGTAGTGGTAGTAGTACAAGTGATCCTTGGACTTGAGATCATCATAGTATCTCGTGTATGATGAGTTGTACTTTGACTTATTTCTTAAGACCCTTAGGGTATATCAAATGGTATGCTTGGGTATAATAAGTTGTACATGGAGATAATGTATGATCAATAAAGAATCTACCGCTTCTAGTAAAAGAAGAGAAATGTCCTATGTGATTCGATAAATGACAACTAAGTAGTCCTTGACCAACATAGAATGAAATTAGAAAGGAGTTTTTAATTTGTATTATTTGGAGTTGTGCATTTAAGAGTCGAAATACATATAATTAAATAAATTAAGACTTGACAGTAATTTCATGTCTTATATTTAATTGGGACAATGTATGGAGGAAGAATTGAATTGTATGATAACTATTTACTCAAAGGTTCTTTTATGATTAATGTTGAAATCTATATTATCTGGAAAGTCGTTGATCGCTAGGGAGGCTTATCCCTATTGTAGAATAAATATTATTTATTTAAATAAATTAATAGTTTAATTTATTTATTTAAATAAGATTAGAATTGTTCTAATTGATTTATTCACAACCGGTTTAATATGGAGAACCTAAAGGGTCACACCATAAAAGGAAGAATAATTATTTAAGAAGTTAATGACATAATCGTAATAATAAGTTAAGTATATTTAATTTAATCTACGGTGATAGAATAAATTAAATAGCTTAATATTTATTATTTAATATTTTAGAAATATTAAATATAAATTAATAAGAGGATTCTTATTAATATTATTACTATTATTATTATTTAATTCCTAAAGGAGTTTGGGAATTAATTAATAAAAGTACTCTCAAATATCCTAATAGGATTAGGAGGCAAATTAATTAAAAGAGTTTAATTAATTATCCCTAATAAGATTAGGGAGCTTAATTAATTAAAAGAATTTAATTAATTAAATAAATAATACCCTATTTTCTAATTAGATTAGAAGGATTAATTGATATCTTTATAAGAGGGGTCTTATATAAAATATCAATATAGGTGATTCCAATTGTTGGAGAGTACGTTCTTTTCTATGAGAGATAGAAAAACCATGGTTTTGCCTAATACCCATCTTCTTGAATTTTTCTTCTTCCTTGGTGGATCACCTCTAGAGGCCAAACACTTGGGTGGCTAACGTTGATCAACCAAACCCGGTGGATTCAAGTTGAACACGAAAGGATTTGGAGGTGAACTTATACTTGAGGCAGCTCGAATCTTCAAGGGTATGATTCTTGTTCTTTATCTTTTTGTTTAATTAATAATTGTGCATAAAGGATGAACCAGGTATATGGTTTTGTAAAATTTTAAAACTCTAATTTTCCATGCTTCTGCTTATTTTGTGCAATTTGATTACGTTCATGAATATTACAAACCTAACACCCTTCTGTAATGATCGCAACGATCAAACAATATTCTTAAATGAGATTATGTGAAAATTATTTAATAAATTTAGTTTTTATTGATAATTTGTGTTTTATGTGACTTATGGTTATTATTTGATGACGCTACGAATTATGTGCAATTTTTTGAGTGTTTAGAGGGTAAATGTGGAAAATAATTTTTTTCCCGAAAAAAATATGCAAAAATACTATTCACGCTAAAAACTCTAACTCATTTTATTTGAAATTTCGAATTACGGCGTTTATTCGGAAAAGGGGGATCGGTGGGGAAATCAAATTTTTGAAGATCGAAAGTCGATTTTTCGGCTAACTGAGTGGATTATGGAAAGTAACTGAAAAAGTTAGGAAACCTAACTAGATACGAGAAAGTCTAACTATAATTAGTTAGACTAACTAAGCCTAAGAATTTTGGGGCTTGGCTAAGAAATTTGAAAAGTGGTTAGGGTTGAGCCAAAGTTTGAGCCTAGGGTTTGTGAGGCTTGGCTAGGGCTGATCCAAGGGTAAAGCCAAGGGTTAAGGGTGGCTTGGCTTAAGGTTGAGGCCTAAGACTTGAAGCCAAAGCTAAAAGTATTGGACATTATCCCACATGGGATAATATTTTGATGACTCACTACAAGGACTGAGAATTTTATATGATATATATAACTTTTTACGAATAAATTTTTTTTTGGAAAGTACTTGGACCATATAAGTGAATATGTGAATTAAGCAAGATAGTTAATGTGACATCCCAAAAATAGGTATACATCACCCATTCTGAGTCGCCAAATACATGGTACAGAAACAAATACAACTTCATTAAAACACTTGTCGCGCAAAATACGACAACACAATACTGTGAGTTTAAATACAAATACTATCTTCTAGACAATATCCACACTTAAATAAGTCTTTATTACAATTATTAAAATACTATTTTATAAAATAGTGAGGACTGCTAACACAACTGACTAGAAACATCACTCCACGCCCCGACTAGTTCCCGCTAAATTCTCGCCTCTTGAGAAAAATGGAACAAAAAGGAAAAGGGTGAGCTCAACTAGCCCAGTAAAAAATATTATGACTAAGATAATATACAACAACTTATCATTAGTCTTCAACAAGGAAAAATGTGATAAAATATAATAGACAACAAGTTTTAGATCAACAACTGCAGCGGAAACAACAAACCATTAGAAGAGTCAAGTAGAGAATGAGTTCTACTATCTTCTAAGATTTAAAAGCCCATCAATGATATTTTATCCCTGTAACATCAATCAATATACATCTTGAATCAAATATTTATCTTTGCACTACAGGCCAAAGATATTCATTTGTATCACCAGTCGGTTATGTTCATCTCAACACCTGTTCATCTTTGCACTACGGGCCAAAGATATTCATTAGTTAATCATTCATCTTTACACTACGGGCAAAAGATATTCAGTAATATAGTCATTTAGGACTGAGGATGATGAAAAATATCTTAAAGAAAACGAATCCAATGAGAGAGAAGGACAAATATTAGGGATTCGTATTACATTTTATCCAAGTGCAATAATACTCCATAATAACCAATTGTGAAGTAGAATTCAAAAATAAAGATCAAAATATGGATACAATCAAAGATAGTAACCATAAGGCTGAAGGAAACTTGCACTGATAAATAAAAACTCACAAAATATCTAAATACTCACAAAATACGCTCGATAATATAGAGAGAGAAAGCTTATGTTTCTGGTATGATTTTAAATTCTAACTTAGCACTCTATTTATAGGAAAATGTTAACACGCCGAAGCAAACTTGACCTGCTACCTGATGGCTTTACCTGCTACTATTGCCACCCACCATATTTGAAATAAAATTCAGCACATTTCTTCACGAACCACAAGTGGGGCCCACTCAATTCTAGAATTTTCTATCAAAATTATTTATAAACCTAATTTCTGAATCAGTCACCTCTTAAAATTCATAACAAATTACACGTTCATTTTTAACGGTTCAAAATTTGTGGACATATACTCAACTTATATATGTATAACATATCTAAAAATTACAACGATCTAACGGTCAGATTAAAAATTATAACTCACGCAATATATCTCAAGAACAGTGATTTAATTTTTAATACCTCAATTCCGACAAAAACACATCAACATTAATTCCTTCACATAAAAACAATATATCCATCAATTATATCCATATAAAATAAATATTTTCTTATCATATAAATTAATAATTAATTATTCACAATAATATTACAGAATTACAATTATGACAACCAGACCGTTCCCAGGAAAGAGGGGGCTGTCCAATAAGGATTTCTCCTTATTGGCGCACAATTAGATGACCAAACCTCTCCTTAGACAGAACTTTCTAGACATTGTCAATAATGCTATCTAATAATATTATTTAAATAATATGAATTATTGATCTGATAATAGAAAATACTGTGCAGCGACAATTATTGAAATAACAACAATATAAAATATCAACGTAGCAATTATTGAATCAATAAAATAAAATATTAAACAGTAATTACTGTAACAATTATTGAGTAGTGCCTTCTTACGTAAGAATCAATAATTGGTGCAATACCGCGTGCTACTGTATTTTGACCACCGGGTATTCCAACAGTATTAACGCTAACAACTACGCCAGTATTTATAAACAACTTATACTTGTCGTTTTCTTCATCCAATCGTTTTTCGTTATGGGCCCCACACAAAGCTGCGCCGTCGTACGAATATTCCACGACCAAACGAATATTCATCGAAAAAAATAAATATTTTATAACCACTTGCTTATTTGAAATATTTGCGCATTTTACCCATAACTAACCACATTAATCAAATCAACCCTTACTATTTCAAAATAATAAATAGAGGAAATTTAATTTCATTTAATAATAAGTTGGGGTCTTACAACCTCCCCTCCTTATGAAATTTCGTCCTCGAAATTGACGTATGTACCTGGTGTTTCAAAAAGGTGAGGATACCTCGCTTTCATTTCAGATTCTACCTCCCAGGTCATTTCTTTAATAGCATGGTTTCTCCACAAAACCTTAACTTGTGGTATAACCTTGGTGCGTAGGACATGCTCTTTCCTATCCAAGATCTTAATAGGTACCTCTTCGTACGTTAAATCTTCGGCTATCTCGTCTGGTTCTAACTCAATTATGTGGTTCGGATCTTTCACATATTTACGAAGCACAGGTACGTGAAAGACATTATGAACACGAGACATGCTTGGAGGTAATGCGAGTCGATATGCCACATTTTCTATTCGGTCAAGAATTTCAAATGGACCAACAAATCGTGGATTGAGCTTTTCTCTCTTCCCAAATCTTGTAACTCCTTTCTATGGTGCAACACGTAACAATACATGATCCCCAATACTAAATTCTACATCCTTTCGATGAAGATCCGCATAACTCTTTTGTCGATCCTGTGCCGTTTGTATACGTTGTCGAATCGTTTGGATCTTCTCTGTAGTTATGCGTACCAATTCTGGTCCCAACAACGTTGCTTCACCCACCTCGTCCCAGCATACTGGAGAACGACACTTTCATCCATACAAGGCTTCAAATGGTGCCATACCTATACTTACCTGATAACTGTTGTTGTATGAGAATTTCACTAGTGGTAAGTACTTATCCCAACTTCCTTTGAAATGTAGAACACAAAGTCTTAATAGATCTTCAAGAGTTTGAATAGTCCTCTCTGATTGCCCGTCTGTTTGAGGATGGTATGCTGAACTAAATTGTAAATCCGTGTCCATAGCTTTCTGCAAGCTAACCCAAAATCGTAAAGTGAATCTTAGGTTACGATCCGAAACTATGGATACTGGCATGCCATGCAATCTCACAATCTCATTCACGTACATACGAGCAAGACCTTCAAGGGAATAAGTCTCCCGTATAGGCAAGAAATGAGCAGACTTGGTTAATCTATCAATAATAACCCAAATCGCATCTATGCCTTGAGAAACTTTGGGAAGACCTGTAACGAAATCCATGGTAATGTGTTCCCACTTCCATTTTGGGATCTCAAGTGGTTGCAATGGACCCTTTGGCACTTGATGCTCCGCTTTACACGTTGACAAGTTAAACACCTTGAGATAAACTCCGCAATCTCTCTCTTCATATTGCTCCACCAAAATGTATGTCGAAGATCATGATACATTTTGGTACTTCTAAGATGGATTGCAAATGGTGTGTTGTGTGCCTCCATCATGATTCTATGCTTCAAGTCAGAATCGTTAGGAACGCAAAGTTTGGAGTTGACTCGAAGTATTCCTTCTTCATCGATTCTTGCTTCTGGAATAGCACCGTCTTACACTTTCTTCTTCATACGCATCAACTCCATGTCCGTAGCTTGAGCAGCTTTAACTTTATCGATTAAAGTCGGTTCTACTCGTATATTTGATATCATCACGTGGGTACTTGGAGCCTTTATCTCTATCTCCATTCTTTGCAAGTCATACAAAATGGGCCTTTGTGTTGACAATATCGCACTCGTACCCGCATATGATCTTCTACTCAATGTGTCAGCTACCACGTTTACTTTTTCAGGATGATATTAGATGGTATGGTCGTAGTCTTTCAAGAGCTCGAGCCAACGTCGTTGCGGCATGTTAAGTTCCTTCTGGGTGAAGAAATATTTGAGGCTTTTATGATCCGTATAGATCTCCACTTTCTCCCCATACAGGTAGTGTCTCCAAATCTTCAAAGCGAAAATGACTGCTGCCAACTCCAAATCATGAGTAGGATAATTCCTCTCATATTCTTTGAGTTTTCGCGAGGCATAGGCTATGACTTTCCCATGTTGCATGAGAACACATCCTAATCCTTTGCTTGAAGCATCGCTATAGATAACAAATCCATCTAAACTAGATGGTATTGTCAGAACAGGTGCAGAAATGATTCTCCTCTTGAGCTCTTGGAAACTCTTCTCACATTCTTCGCTCCATACGAATTTTGTATCCTTCTGAGTCAGTTGAGTTAACGGAGTAGCGATTCGAGAAAATCCTTGCACAAATCTCTGATAATTACCATCTAAGCCCAGAAAGCTACGTACTTCGGTCACCGACTTTGGTTGCTCCCAACTTTGTATGGCTTCAATCTTCGCCAGGTCGACAGATATTCCATGTTTTGACACCACGTGCCCAAGGAATGCTACTTCCTCAAGCCAGAACTCGCATTTCTTCAGTTTGGCATATAGCTTATTTTCACGAAGTCTTTGCAGTACCAGCTTCAAATGGCGCTCATGATCTTCACGGCTTTTGTAATAGATGAGGATGTCATCAATAAAGACAACAATGAACTGATCTAAATATTCTTTGAACACACGGTTCATCATATTGATAAAAGCAGCAGGAGCATTAGTCAATCCAAAAGACATGACTAAGAATTTATAATGCCCGTACTGAGTTCTGAAGGCAGTCTTTGGAATATCCTCAGTTTTAATCTTCAGCTGATGATATCCAGAACGAAGATCGATCTTTGAAAAGAATTGTGCTCCTTGCAACTGGTTGAACAGGTCATCAATACGAGGTAGCGGATACCTATTCTTGATGGTGATATGGTACAGTTCTTGATAGTCAATACAAAGTCGCATACTCCCGTCTTTCTTCTTTACGAATAAAATAGGAGCACCCCAAGGAGACGTACTAGGACGAATGAAACTGATGTCTAACAACTCATGTAATTGGATTTTTAACTCCTGAAGTTCAATAGGAGCCATTTGATATGGGATTTTAGAAATGGGCTTTGTACCGGGTTCAAGGTCAATAAAGAATTTAACTTCACGTTCTGGGGGTAGATCAGGAAGTTCTTCAGGAAATACGTCAGGAAATTCACTAACAACAGAAATATTATTCAAATCTGACATATTTTTGTTCAAGTCCATAACATGGGCTAAGAAAGCTTGACATCCGTTTTTCAATAAACGAATGGCTTTATGGCTTGATATGACAGTGATTGATTTTTGTGGTTTGGTTGCTTGAATTCGCATAACAGGTTAGTTAGGAATATGAAAACTAACAACCTTACGAAAATTATCAATTTTGGAGTGATGAGTAGTTAACCAATCAATTCCTAAAATCACATCAAAAGCAAGTATCTTTAAAGAGATAAGGTCAACAGGTAATGTGATTGTGCCAACTTGGATTAAGCAAGATTTATAAACTGTAGATGTAATGAAAGTTTCTCCTAACGGAGTCTCCACAGATAGGTCAAAGTCTAATTTCTTCGGGGTCAAGTTTAAACGTTGAGCACAAGCAGGAGAGATAAAAGAATGGGTAGAACCGGTATCTACTAAAGTATAAACTTCGCAAGAATTCAAGATTAGCTTACCCGTGATCACCTCGTTCGGGTTTCTCGCGTTTTGGCCAGTCACGACAAACGCTCTTCCAGGAACCATTGATTTTAACTTATCTGGGACAGCTTTTGGAGTCACCATCCCCGCTGAACTTGGTTTTGCTATAGAACACTCTCGAGCTATATGACCCTCCTTTCCATAGTTATAACATACCTTGGATTGTTGTGGATAGTTTGGGCTGATATGTCCCTCTTTCTCGCATTTATAACATGCGACCGGTGGTCGTTCTCCTCCCCTAAAAATAGTTGATGTTTGTGTTGACGTCTTCACGTTATCATTGTTGTACCTTCTCTTCTTGAAATCTCCTCCCGACTCGCTTCTTCTATTTTCACGGCCACGATTACCACCAGAGTGATTACCGCTTTTGTTTGTATTTCTTCATCCCCGCTGGTTATTATTGCTCCGATGACTGCTATCACCGGTCTGACCCTGGTTGTTGTTCCTCGGTTGAACATACTCATTATCTCGCTCTAATAATTGAGCCCTGTTTACAACATCTGAATATAAAGAAAATTTATGAGAGATAAGACATTGCCGAATCTCGGGTTTTAGACCTCTTAAAAACATCCTCGTCATACGTTCCTCGTTCTCCACCAAATGAGGTGCAAACCTGGATAACTCCACGAACTTCGCCTCGTACTGGGACACCGTCATGTTGTTTTGTTATAGTCTAATAAACTCTACCTCCTTCATATGACGAATACTTTTAAGAAAGTACTTGTCATTAAACAGTTTCTGAAACGTTTCCCAAGACATGCTGAGTGCAGTTTGATCGGTACGTTTCACATATTTCCACCAGTAATCTGCCTCACTACAGAACATAAAAGTGGCGAATGGAGCCTTCTGTTCCTCCGTACATCCCAAGACATCAAATATTTTTGTAATTTGCTTGACCCACGTTTCCACCTTAATCGGATCCGACTTTGCCCAGAATTCTGGTGGTCCCAACTCTTTGAACTGCTTGGCCTTGACAAACCGCGCGTTGTTATCATTTCCACCCGTATTCTGCACACGAGTCTCCCTTGTCTGATTTTGCATGAACTGCAAAAAGCTCCTAAACATTCCATCATTCATCGTTTGCTCAGTAACGTTGTTTACTAGAGGAATATTGCCAGCCTGCTGCACATTCTCCTGATTGGCACGGTCTCATACACTCCATTGTTAACGTTCTCAGCAGCCATTCCTAAATACTGCTATAAAATAAGGGTTAATTAAACAAATTAACATATCACATAATATCCCTATGTTATGACCAACCAACAAATAAGCTTAGGTAGGACACACTAGCGAAGGATTTACTCTACTCTCCCCTCCTAGTTCTATTCCCCGATCTCCGCCAGAGACCATATCTCTAAGCTTTGATACCAACTGTGACACCCCCAAAATAGGTATACATCACCCATTATGAGTCGCGAAATACATGGTACAGAAACAAATACAACTTCATTAAAACACTTGTCGCGCAAAATACGACAACACAATACTGTGAGTTTAAATACAAATATTATCTTCTAGACAATATTCACACTCAAATAAGTCCTCATTACAATTATTGAAACATTATTTTATAAAATAGTGAGGACTGCTAACACAACTGACTAGAAATATCACTCCACACCCCGACTAGTTCCCGCTATATTCTTGCCTCCTGAGAAAAATGGAGCAAAAAGAAAAAGGGTGAGCTTAACTAGCCTAGTAAAGAATATTATGACTAAGATAATATACAACAACTTATCATTAGTCTTCAACAGGGAAAAATCTGATAAAATATTATAGACAACAAGTTTTAGATCAACAACTATAGCGGAAACAACAATCCATTAGAAGAGTCAAGTAGAGAATGAATTCTACTATATTCTAAGATTTAAAAGCCCATCAACGATATTTTATCCCTGTAACATCAATCAATATACATCTTTAATCAAATATTCATCTTTACACTACAGGCCAAAGATATTCATTTGTATCATCAGTCGGTCATGTTCATCTCAACACCTGTTCATCTTTGCACTACGGGCCAAAGATATCATCAGTTAATCATTCATCTTTGTACTACAGGCCAAAGATATTCAGTAATATAGTGATTTAGGATTGAGGATGATGAAAAATATCTTAAAGAAAACGAATCCAATGAGAGAGAATGACAAATATTAGGGATTCGTATTACATTTTATCCAAGTGCAATAATACTCCATAATAACCAATTATGAAGTAGAATTCAAATATAAAGATCAAAACATGGATACAATCAAATATTGTAACCATAATAGACATCTTGGATAAAAAAAAAATTTTCATTTTTCGGTGAATAGTGTCGTATACGTGATTAGTGCCGTATACGTGAATAGTAATCCCGACACAAAAAGTTCCAAATTTGATAAAAAGTTCATATCAATATTTTAGCATAATGATATTAAAAAAATAATATCATTTACGAAGAAAATAATATCTCTTACCTCAAGATAACAGTACTTCTGTTCGGAATATCGGTATAAGGCTGAAGGAAACTTGCACTGATAAATAAAAACTCACAAAGTATCTAAATACTCACAAAATATGCTCGATAATATAGAGAGAGAAAGAGAGAAAGCTTATGTTTCTGGTGTGATTTTGTATTCTAACTTAGCCCTCTATTTATAGGAAAATATTAGCACGCTGAAACAGACTTGACCTGCTACCTAATGGCTTTACCTGCTACTATTGCCACCCACTACATTTGAAATAAAATTCAGCACATTTCTTCACCAACCACAAGTGGGGCCCACTCAATTCTAAATTTCTCCACCAAAATTATTTATAAACCTAATTTCCTAATCAGTCACCTCTTAAAATTCATAACAAATTATACGTTCATTTTTAACGGTTCAAATTTGTGGACATATACTCAACTTATATATGTATAATATATTCAAAAATTACAACGATACAACGGTCATATTAAAAATTATAACTCACGCAATATATCTCAAGAAAAGTGATTTAATTTTTAATACCTCCATTCCGACAAAAACACCTCAACATTAATTCCTTCACATAAAATAAATATATCCATCAATTATATCCACATAAAATAAATATTTTCTTATCATATAAATCAATAATTAATTATTCACAAATAATATTACAGAATTACAAATATGACAACCAGACCGTTCCTAGGAAAGAAGGGGCTTTCCAATAAGGATTTCTCTTTATTGGCGCACAATTAGATGACCAAACCTCTCCTTAGATAGAACTTTCTAGACATTGCCAATAATGCTATCTAATAATATTATTCAAATAATATGAATTATTGATCTGATAATAGAAAATACTGTGCAGCGACAATTATTAAAATAACAATAATATAAAATATCAACGTACCAATTATTGAATCAATAAAATAAAATATTAAACAGTAATTACTGTAACAATTATTGAGTAGTGTCTTCTTACGTAAGAATCAATAATTGGTGCAATACCGTGTGCTACTGTGTTTTAACCACCGGGTATTCCAACAGTATTAATGGTAACAACTACGCCGTTATTTATAAACAACTTATACTTGTCATTTTTTTCATCCAATCGCTTTCCGTTATGGGGCCCACACAAGGCTGCGCCGTCGAACGAATATTCCCCGACAACAAGAATATTCCATGACCAAACGAATATTACTTACAAAAATTAATATTTTATAACTACTTGCTTATTTGAAATATTTACGTATTTTACCCATAACTAACCACATTAATTAAATCAACTCTTACTATTTTAAAATAATAAATAGAAAAAATTTAATTTTATTTAATAATAAGTTAGGGTCTTACAGTTAATTTATTTATTTTAAGTTAACTAGTGTAAATACTCAATCAATTTGATTAAGGAAGAATAAGATAAATTATTTTAAAAATTAACATAACTTGAATGTTAACCTTGGATGATAAATTAAAAGGATTTACAAATCTTTTAAGTGATTAATTATTTATATGAAATATATTTAGTGATTACATGAGCGGTAATAACTTATCAAGCCAAATAGGGCTAATTAAGTTAATAAATTAATGAAATATGTTATGACTTATGTAGATTATGTAGGTAATTAAATAAATATATAAATGTGTATATATTTATTTAGTATGTAAAGAGAATCAAAAATGAAAGCTACATAACCTAATTGTACATTAGGTATGAAATTTAAATAACCCAAGTGTTACAATATGTAAGAATGTTAGTATTTAAAATATATACCAACACTAATAGATTTATTTTATATATCTCAATTAGTTAACTTTATAACTTAATTAAAGCAAGTCTAATTGAGTTATAAAATTAAATGTACATGAATATTATTTAAATTACAAATGAGTGAATGGAAACCCAAATTAAATGATTAGGGTAAGATAAAATTAAAAGTGTTGGACCTAATCTAATTTACATGGCCCAAACAATTATTTAGGAAGCTCAAAAGAATTAAATTTAAAGCCCAAGTTTTAGCCAATTGTTAAGGGACTTTTTGGACATTTGAGTAAGCAAAATATTACCTTAAAATTAAACCAAATTAGGAGAATAAATGGCCCAAAATTTTGGTTCACAAGGAAGAAGAAAAGAGGGGTGCATGTATGTAATAATTGAATTTACCAACTCTTCTATGTGTCAACCTTTTATTTACACAACAGTTATAACCAAAGTTCTAAGTAACCTCAAGTTTGCAAGCAACCTAAAAATGATGAAGGAAGAGAAAGAGAGAGTGAATGAGAGATGTATCTTAGAGATACAAAACATATCTATACATTTACCAAACAAGCAAAATCATTTCATTTATCTTTCATCTTTTATTTCCCATTTAGCTAAGCAAAACAAAAACTAAGAGAGAGAGAGAGAGTTTTTGTAAGTCATCAAAGTTCCATAATCAACTATAGGAAGAAGAGAGAAGAATTCAAGCAAATGTATAATCATAACTAGTTTATGTAATTTATTTTTGATCAAAACTTGAATCTATGGTTCCAAAATTCAAAACTCTAGATTTACATGTTAATAAGTCTATTATGTTTAGATCTAACCCTTTTGAGTGTCAAAAGTTAGATCTAAAGAAAGAGAAAGGAAACTATGTTCTGAAATCTTGAGAAAACCCTAACTTTTCCTCACTTTGAACACTCACAACTTGAGATCTACATCTCCTATTTGTGATCCGTCAAAGAGGTGTGTTAGATATGTAAGTTAACTACTAAAATCAAGTGGTAGCACTCAAAAATAATGTTTTTACAAGTCGTGGTGACTATTTTAGTCAAACTAGTCCATATTTTTCAAAAAGGGGAAGAAAAAGTTGCTGACCATTCACTTCCAAGGGTTGTTTAGTCATTTTTTTTGAACTTTAAAAATTTTGAGAAAATTTGTAGTGATAATATGGTAAGTTATCTGAGTCCTCTAAAAAGATGCGAATTTTTGGACGTATAGAATGAAAGTTATGGATTTTACGTCAAATGACTATTTGAAAAAGTACACTTGAATAACATTTTGTGTGTTACTCCAAAAATGGTGAAATGTTTAAGGGAAGTACATATATATATCAAGAACATACCCTGAAAATGTTAAAAGTTTTGGACAAGAACTCAAATTATGAAAAATGCTACAATATTTAACTGATTTGGAGTATTTAAAAATAGTTAATGAATTTAAAAAATTCCAGAAAAAATATATGTTCATAAGGGAACTATATTCTGTCAAATCTCAGAAAAGAAATATTTTTAGAGATGTTTTGGTATTTTTCATATAAATGATTGTGTTATGAATAAATGGGAAAAATTAGTTATGTGATGTTGAAAATTAGGAAAATATGATTTTATGGCTTGAAAGCTTTAAATATGGTACATGCAAATTGTTAGAGTATATTTTGTTCAATGTTGATGAGATATTATGTTTATGACATTTTAGAATGATTAAATGAATTATTTAATAAAGGGAAAATAATTAAATAAATTGTTGATAAGTTTAATAAATTATTAAAATATTATTAAGAGATTAATAATATTAGATTAAGATATTATTAATTAATTAATAATATTTAAATTAAAGTTAAATTAAAATATTATTAAATGATTAATAATATTAGTTAAGAGTTAAAATATTATTAAATGATTACTATTATTAAGGATTAAGATATTATTAAATGATTACTAATATTATGGGATGAGTAAGATATTATTAAATAATTAATAATATTATGTGGTGAGTAAGACAATATTAAATGATTAATAATACTTGTGAATGAATAAAATATTATTAAATAATTAATAATATTAAATGAGAGTTTAAAATAAATAATAAAGAGAAGTTAAGTAGTTTAAGAATACAGTATGATTGGGAATTGTGACACCCCCAAATTCAGACCACACATATCTCAAATTTGGTTGCCACGTACTAACTCTAGTAATAAATTAACATCTTATATATCGCGGAATAATAGAATAATTTACATTGGTATAACATAAATATTCTCGTCCCAAGGGTTCGAAACTTAAACATTCCTTACATAACTTAACCATAATTAAACATCGTTTAGATATATCTAATACATAATACAACACATCTTAAATTAAACATAGATAAATAAGTTCTTCCACAACCCAAAACGTAGCACATTCCTAACAACCTAAAAATAACTACTCCAAAGCCTTTTCTTTACCCTTGTCCTTGCTAGAGGGTTCACCACGTTCTGCTTTCACTGAAAGTTTTAGGGAAATCAAGGATGAGCAACAATTTTGCCCAGCAAATAATATAGCAAAAATGGTATTCAATATAGTTTTCAATTTATCAAGGGTATATTAATAATGATAGTTCAAGATAGCAAGAAGTATCAATGATTATCAATAACAGTCGCTATGGACAGAAATATCAATAATATTCAAAGGTTTACGAATTTAAGATTTCAAAGTAATGAATACTGAGCAGTCACTAAAGACTATGAACTTCTCCTAGAATTAACAGTGATACAACTGATAATTCTACAAAACGAGTACGACAGGTGATCAGCCTAAGGTACCCTATGTTATGCATAACATTTAGTCTTTCTCATGTGCGCACGTCGTTTCCCCGACAATATATAATTCCTTTACTAAGAGGGTTGTTCTTCTCAGTTATAAGTATGACACCCCCAAAATAGGTATACATCACCCATTCTGAGTCGCCAAATACATGGTACAGAAACAAATACAACTTCATTAAAACACTTATCGCGCAAAATACTACAACACAATACTGGGAGTTTAAATATAAATATTGTCTTCTACACAATATCCACACTCAAATAAGTCCTCATTACAATTATTGAAACACTATTTTATAAAATAGTGAGGACTGCTAACACAACTGACTAAAAACATCACTCCACACCCCGACTAGTTCCCGCTATATTCTCGTCTCTTGAGAAAAATGGAACAAAAAGGAAAAGGGTGAGCTCAACTAGCCCAGTAAAGAATATTATGACTAAGATAATATACAACAACTTATTATTAGTCTTCAACAGGGAAAATTTTGATAAAATATAATAGACAACAAGTTTTAGATCAACAATTGCAGCGGAAACAACAAACTATTAGAAGAGTCAAGTAGAGAATGAGTTCTACTATCTTCTAAGATTTAAAAGTCCATCATCAATATTTTATCCCTGTAACATCAATCAATATACATCTTTAATCAAATATTCATCTTTGCATTACATGCCAAAGATATTCATTTGTATCACCAGTCGGTCATGTTCATCTCAACACCTATTCATCTTTGCACTACGGGCCAAAGATATTCATCAGATAATAATTCATCTTTGCACTACAGGCCAAATATATTCAATAACATCATCATTTAAGACTGAGGATGATAAAAAATATTTTTAAAAAAACGAATCCAGTGAGACAGAAGGACAAATAGTAGGGATTTGTATAACAGTTTATTCAAGATCAATAATACTTCATAATAACCAATTGTGAAGCAGAATTCAAAAATAAAGATCAAAATATGAATACAATCAAAGATAATAACCATAATAGACATCTTGGATAAAAAGGAAATTTTTTTTTTCGGTGAATAGTGCCGTATTCGTGAATAGTGCCGTATACGTGAATAGTGCCGTATACGTGAATAGTAATCCCGACACAAAAAGTTCTAAATTTGATAAAAAGTTCAAACCAATATTTCGGCATAATGATATTGAAAAAAATAATATCATTTAAGAAGAAAATAACATCCCTTACATCAAAACAACAGTACTTCTGATCGGAATATCGGTATAAAGCTGAAGAAAACTTGCACTGATAAATAAAAACTCACAAAGTATCTAAATACTCACAAAATACGCTCGATAATATAGACAAAGAAAGAGAGAAAACTTATGTTTCTGGTGTGATTTTGAATTCTACCTTAGCCCTCTATTTATAGGAAAATATTAGCACGCCGAAGCAGACTTGACCTGCTACCTGATGGCTTTACATGCTACTATTGCCACCCACCACATTTAAAATAAAATTCAGCACATTTCTTCACCAACCACAAGTGGGGCCCACTCAATTCTAGAATTTTCCACCAAAATTATTTATAAACCTAATTTCTGAATCAGTCACCTCTTAAAATTCATAACAAATTATATGTTCATTTTTAACGGTTCAAAATTTGTGGACATATACTCAACTTATATATATATAACATATCCAAAAATTACAACGATCCAATGGTCAAATTAAAAATTATAACTCACGCAATATATCTCAAGAACAGTGATTTAATTTTTAATACCTCCATTTCGACAAAAATACCTCAACATTAATTCCTTCACATAAAATAAATATATCCATCAATTATATCCACATAAAATAAATATTTCCTTATCATATAAATCAATAATTAATTATTCATAAATAATATTATAGAATCACAATTATGACAATCAGGCCATTCCCAGGAAAGAGGGGGCTTTCTAATAAGGATTTCTCCTTATTGGCGCGCAATTAGATGACCAAACCTCTCCTTAGATAGAACTTTCTAGACATTGCCAATAATGCTATCTAATAATATTATTCAAATAATCTGAATTATTGATCTGATAATGAAAAATACAATGTGGTGACAATTATTAAAACAACAATAATATAAAATATCAACGTAGCAATTATTGAATCAATAAAATAAAATATTAAACAGTAATTACTGTAACAATTGTTGAGTAGTGTCTTCTTACGTAAGAATCAATAATTAGTGCAATACCGTGTGCTACAGTATTTTAACCATCGGGTATTCCAACAGTATTAACGGTAACAACTACGCAGTTATTTATAAATAATTTATACTTGTCATTTTCTTCATCCAATCGTTTTCCATTATGGGGCACACACAAGGCTGTGCCGTCATACGAATATTTCTCGACAGCAAGAATATTCCACGACCAAATGAATATTCATAAAATGAATATTTTATAACCACTTGCTTATTTGAAATATTTGCGCATTTTACCAATAACTAACCACATTAATCAAATCAACCCTTACTATTTTAAAATAATAAATAGAAGAAATTTAATTTCATTTAATAATAAGTTGGGGTCTTACAACCTCCCCTCCTTATGAAATTTCGTCCTCGAAATTGACGTACTCCCAGGTCATTTCTTCAATAGCATAGTTTCTCCACAAAATCTTTACTTGTGGTATAACCTTTGTGCATAGGACATGCTCTTTCTTATTCAAGATCTTAACAGGTATCTCTCGTATGTTAAATCTTTGGCTATCTCGTCTGGTTCTAACTTAATAATGTGGTTCGGGTCCTTCACATATTTACGAAGCATAGATATGTGAAAAATAATATGAACATGAGACATGCTTGGAGGTAATGGGAGTCTATAGGCCACATTTCCTATTCGGTCAAGAATTTTAAATAGACCAACAAATCTTAAATTGAGCTTTTCTCTCTTCCTAAATCTTGTAACTCCCTTCCATGGAGCAATACGTAACAATACATGATCCCCAATATTAAATTCCACGTCCTTTCGATGAAGATCCGCATAACTCTTTTGTAGACCTGTGTCGTTTGTATACGTTGTCGAATCGTTTGGATCTTCTCTGTAGTTATGCGTACCAATTCTGGTCCCAACAACGTTGCTTCACCCACCTCGTCCCAGCATACTGGAGAATGATACTTTCGTCCATACAAGGCTTCAAATGGAACCATACCTATACTTGCCTGATAACTGTTGTTGTAGGAGAATTTCACCAGTGGCAAGTACTTATCCCAACTTCCTTTGAAATCTAGAACACAGAGTCTTAATAGATCTTCAATATTTTGAATAGTCCTCTCTGATTGCCAGTCTGTTTGAGGATGGTATGCTAAACTAAATCGTAAATCAGTGCCCATAGCTTTCTGCAAGCTAACCCAAAATTGTGAAGTGAATCTTGGGTCACGATCCGAAACTATGGATAATAGCATGCCATGCAATCTCACAATCTAATTCACGTACATACGAGCAAGACGTTCAAGGGAATAAGTCTCCCGTATAGGCAAGAAATGAGCAGACTTGGTTAATCTATCAACAATAACCCAAATCGCATCTATACCTTGAGAAACTTTGGGAAGACCTGTAATGAAATCCATGGTAATATGTTCTCACTTCCATTTTGGGATCTCAAGTGGTTGCAATGGACCCTTTGGCACTTGATGCTTCGCCTTTACACGTTGACAAGTTAAACACCTCGAGATAAACTCCGCGATCTCTCTCTTCATATTGCTCCACCAAAATGTATGTCAAAGATCATGATACATTTTGGTACTTCCAGGATGGATTACAAACGGTGTGTTGTGTGCCTCCATCATAATTCTATGCTTTAAGTCAGAATCATTAGGAACACAAAGTCTGGAGTTGACTCAAAGTATTCCTTATTCATCGATTCTTGCTTCTGGAATAGCACCTTCTTGCACTTTCTTCTTCATATGCATCAGCTCCATGTTCGTAGCTTGAGCAGCTTTAACTTTATCGATTAAAGTCAGTTCTACTTGTATATTTGATACCATCACGTGGGTACTTGGAGCCTTTACCTCTATCTCCATCCTTTGCAAGTCATACAAAATGGGCCTTTGTGTTGACAATATCGCACTCGTACCCACATATGATCTTCTACTCAATGCGTCAGCTACCATATTTGCTTTTCCAGGATGATATTGGATGGTATGGTCGTAATCTTTCAACAGCTCAAGCCAACGTCGTTGCCACATGTTAAGTTCCTTTTGGGTGAAGAAATATTTGAGGCTTTTATGATCCGTATAGATCTCCACTTTCTCCCTATACAGGTAGTGTCTCCAAATATTCAATACAAAAACGACTGCTGCCAACTCCAACTCATGAGTAGGATAATTCCTCTCATATTCTTTGAGTTATCGCGAGGCATAGGCTATGACTTTCTCATGTTACATGAGAACACATCCTAACCCTTTGCCTGAAGCATCGCTGTAGATAACAAATCCATCTGAACCAGATGGTATTGTCAGAACAGGTGCCGAAATGAGTCTCCTCTTGAGCTCTTGAAAACTCTTCTCACATTCCGTGCTCCATACGAATTTTGTATCTTTTTGAGTCAGCTGAGTTAACGGAGTAGCGATTTGAGAAAATCCTTCCACAAATCTCTGATAATAACTAGCTAAGCCCAGAAAACTACGTATTTCGATCATCGACTTCGGTTGCTTCCAACTTTGGATTGCTTCAATCTTCGCTGGGTCAACAGATATTCCATGTTTTGACACCACGTGCCCAAGGAATGCTACTTCCTCAAGCCAGAACTCGTATTTCTTCAACTTGGAATATAACTTGTTATCGCAAAGCCTTTGGAGTACTAGCTTCAAATGGTGCTCATGATCTTCACGGTTTTTGGAATAGATGAGGATGTCATCAATAAAGACAACAACGAACTGATCTAAATATTCTTTGAACACACGGTTCATTATATCCATAAAAGTAGCAGGAGCATTAGTCAATCCAAAAGACATGACTAAGAATTTATAATGCCCGTACCGAGTTCTGAAGGTAGTCTTTGGAATATCCTCAGTTTTAATCTTCAGCTGATGATATCCAGAATGAAGATCAATCTTTAAAAAGAATTATGCTCCTTGCAACTGGTCGAACAAGTCATTAATACGAGGTATCAGATACCTATTCTTGATGGTGACATGGTTCAATTTTCGATAGTCAATGCAAAGTCGGATACTCCCGTCTTTCTTCTTTACGAATAAAACAGGAGCACCCCAAGGAGACGTACTAGGATAAATGAAACCGATGTCTAACAACTCCTATAATTGGACTTTTAACTCTTGAAGTTCAATAGGAGCCATTCGATATGGGGTTTTAGAAATAGGCTTTGTACCGGGTTCAAGGTCAATAAAGAATTCAACTTCACATTCTGGGGGTAGACCAGGAAGTTCTTCAGGAAATACGTCATGAAATTCACTAACAACAGAAATTTTATTCAAATCTGACGTGTCTTTATTCAAATCCATAACATGGGCTAAGAAAGCTTGGCATCCGTTTTTCAATAAACGAATAGCTTTATGACTGGATATGACAGTGATTGATTTTAGTGGTTTAGTTACTTGAATTTGCATAACAGGTTGGTTAGGAATATGAAAACTAACAACCTTACGAAAGCAATCAATTTTGACATAATGAGTGGTCAACCAATCAATCCCTAAAATTACATCAAAAGCAAGTATCTTTAAAGAAATAAGATCAACAGGTAATGTGATGGTGCCAACTTGGATTAAGCAAGATTTATAAACTATAGATGTAATGAAAGTTTCTCCTAACGGAGTCTCCACAGATAGGTCAAAGTCTAATTTCTCCGGAGTCAAGTTTAAACGTTGAGCACAAGCAGGAGAGATAAAAGAATGGGTAGAACCGGTATCTAGTAAAGTATAAACTTCGTAAGAATTCAAGATTAGCTTATCCGTGATCACCTCGTTCGGGTTTCTCGCGTTTTGGCCAGTCACGACAAATGCTCTTCCAGGAACCGCTGATTTTAACTTATCCGGGATAGCTTTTGGAGTCACCATCCCTGCTAAACTTGGTTTTTCTACAGAACACTCTCAAGCTATATGACCCTCCTTTCCACAGTTATAACATAACTTGTATTGTTGTGGGCAGTTTGGGCTGATGTGTCCCTCTTTCTCGCATTTGTAACATACGACCGGTGGTCGTTCTCCTCCCCTAGAAACAGTTGATGTTTGTGCTGACATCTTCACGTTATCATTGTTGTACCTTCTCTTCTTGAAATCTCCTCCTGACTCGCTTGTTCTATTTTCACAGTCATGATTACCACCAGAGTGATTACCACTTTTGTCTGTATTACTTCCTCCCCGCTGGTTATAATTTCTTCGATGACTGCTATCACCGATCTGACCCTGGTTGTTGTTCCTCTGTTGAACATACTCATTATCTCGTTCTAATAATTGAGCCCTGTTTACAATATCTGAATATAAAAAAAATTTATGAGAGATAAGATATTGCCGAATCTTGGGTTTTAGACCTCTCAAAAATATCCTCGTCATACGTTCCTCGTTCTCCACCAAATGAGGTGCAAACCTGGATAACTCCGCGAACTTCACCTCGTACTGGGACACCGTCATGTTGTTTTGTTCTAGTCTAATAAACTCTACCTCCTTCATATGACGAATACTTTCAGGAAAGTACTTGTCATCAAATAGTTTTTGAAACGTTTCCCAAGACATGCTGAGTCCAGTTGGATGGGTACGTTTCACAGATTCTCACCAGTAATTTACCTCATTACGGAACATAAAAGTGGCGAATGGAACCTTCTGTTCCTTCGTGCATCCTAAGACATCAAATATCTTGGTAATTTGCTTGACCCACATTTCTGCCTTAATCGAATCCGGCTTTCCCCCGAATTCTGGTGGTCCCAACTCTTTGAACTGCTTGGCCGTGATAAACCGCACGTTGTTATCATTTCCACCCGTATTCTGCACACGAGTCTCCCTTGTCTGATTTTGAATGAACTATAAAAAGCTCCTAAACATTCCATCATTCATAATTTGCTCGGTAACGTTGTTTACAGGAGGAATATTGCCAACCTGTTGCACATTCTCCTGATTGGTAACTAAAGGTGTTTCCACGGTCTCATACACTCCATTCTTAACGTTTTCAGCAGCCATTTCTAAATACTATCATAAAAAAAGGGTTAATTAAACAAATTAACATATCACATAATATCCCTATATTATGACTAACCAACAAATAAGCTTAGGTAGTGTAGCGCCCCCAAATCCGAGAATCTTCAAATCCGACAGATGGTGCTATACTGTACAAACATTCATACATTCATTAAATTGAAAAGTCTAAAAGAACGAATATATCTTATATATATTTAAAGTAATATTTACATTTCCCAGGTTCTATACCCATTACAAAGGTTCTTTGTCATAACATCAGTTACATTACAATAATATACCTATACTATTACAAGACAGCTTAACAATCTGCCTTAGCTTTTCCTTTATTCTTTTTCGATCCTTCAGGACGTTCAGTCTTAGCTGCATTCATATAGTTCAAGCAAGAGTGAGCATAACTAGCTCAGCAAGTATAACAATTCAATAACAACATGCTTGACACATACGAATCGTATATCTTCAATAACTGAATAATAGTCATGAAGTACTATTGATAATTCAAAATAGCACTTTATCTTTCTTTCAAAATGTTTTATAATAATAACAATATTTAGTAAAACATTCACTCTGGTCAAAGACCTCGAGTATTCATTCTTTCTTGGAAAAAGGGCAACCCGGAACGAATTCCGTAAGCCCAATATTACTTATGAGCACTTCTAGGTGATCAGCCTATTGTACTCTATGTTGATCAACACTACATCCATTAAACGTATGTACGTTTAATCATTTGGCAACCTCACGTGCCTGTCGTTTTACCGACAAAATATTTGTTTAACATTTCAGTCTTCTTTTGAAAAACATATGGAGTAGTTGACAAAAGACAACAACATTTAATAATAGATGAATAAATTACCAAGTCTAGCCAAGGGATTGGCTTTAACTTCATCATACCTTAATTCATGCGAAAGAATACATGAATCTCAAAAACTTGTTCAGATTGAACTGAGACAAGAGTGAGAATACTTGCCTTTAACGTCTGCTACCGTAAGTTAACTTTATGTTTAAGTCTTTCAAGTCTCTACAATACATGATCACATAATGCCTTACATTAGGTCACATATAATCAAGTATGGATATGACTATATCTTACCATTCTTCTCAATCTAATTGTGTATTAGATTCAGTTATTATTCGTTTCGGTTTATCATTATCCTTGCATTTATATTCGACTAAGTTATTTCAACTTTTATACAACATCCTTAAGGTTTAACAAAGTTTAAACAAAGTTACATTACAATCCTTAAGTTGTGTTTACTTTCAAAACAATTAGCTTTCCTTTTTGTGTACTTAGAAACATTCATTACAATCTTTGTTCTGAGATTGGTGCTGCGGCGCGAGTCCTTACTTAATGGGCCGCGTTGCGGCGCCACACTCCAGAAGATTTTCTTACTGTACATGGCGCTGCGGCGCCACAAATTGTACTACGGTTCGCGTTGCGGCGAACTCTTACAGTGTGCTTGGCTACTGTTACGCGCTGCGGCGTGACTCATTTAGCCTAGGGTTGGCGCCGCGGCGCCAACTCTGTGCACCAGAAAATAATTTCAGTTTTTTAAATTTTGTGAACTTCCCGGACGCATAACTTCTTCGTTATAAGTCCGAATTGGCTCGTTCAAAAGCCTACGATTCACAAATTATGTAATCTACGCATTCATGCAAGAATTTTATCTATTTGACTTTGTTTGCTAAAAATTCACCTATTGATTCATTTTTTTAACGAAAACGATAAATGTTCGTGAACGTTCAACGTTCGTTTCTTCGTTCTAAGTCGAAATCCGGTCATTTTTGAGTCCTCAACTCTTAAATGCCAAATATGACTTGTCTCCATTGGAAAACAACGGTTCTGAGTTTAAATACAAAATTTAACTTCTATTCCGAGAATTTCACGAATTCGACGATTATCGTCCAATCGTGCAATTTCCGGCAAATCTTCATTCTTATGATTTGTTCCACATTACCAATGAATTCCATTCATCATGTGAACATCTTAACATACTTATTACAACAACTTATATTCATTGTTGGATTTTAGATTTATTTCTTCATTAGTTTATAACTTTATCAAATTATAAACTACTTAAGATTTCATTGTTCATGACTTATGACAATTAAAGTTTCTTAATCATCATACCTTATTATGTTCTTAATATATAACTTTACTTATGTATACATGATACACATGATCATACAATTTCTTTTACATCCATATCATTTCTCTTAATAAACTCATTACAAGTTCATAATACTTTCACATAAGTTTATAACTTATGCTAGCTTAAATGAATTATTACCAACTTATGTGACTTAAGTTCATTGCTTACTCATTCTTCTTACTTTTTAAGATTCATTTTCCTTAATCCAAACTTTTCTTATTAACCTATCATGACAGAGATAGAAGATAATGGAGAAGAAGTCTTACTTTTGAAGTCTTGGTAAGTAGCTTCTTCTTCTTCTTCTTACTTATGGAAGTAACTTATTTGTAACTTAATCTCTCTAACACTTAAGCACTATGTAATGTTTGGATTATTTGAACAACTAATAAATGGCTTGCAAGCTTCCTCTATTTATAGAATTTACAAAGCTAGGGTAGTTTAGTCATTAAATCAACCCACCTCCTTAAGCCACCTCCTTACTATTCATTACTTGGCTAGCACAACACTTATCTTTTGCTTGGTCATTACTCCTAAGTCTTGGTCACCACATTAACTTAGTCACCATACTAACCATATAAATATGGTTTTCCCCATGGGCCATACCACTCATGGATTCTAGCTTGGCTTGGATTAAATAAATCATTGGACTTTACATTAACAAACACTAACTTGTTTATTAACTAATAATTGGGCCTTAACATTTAATTTACTTGGACTTTAATAATTGTTAATCAATCTTCCAAGTCCATTAACATTATCTAGTACATATAATTTATGTATTATTTTCATATTCCAATTCATATAGAATTTATATACGGTAATTCATTCTTCATACCAACTCGTATAATACTTCATATTATACTCTTTTCATTACTTTGTACAATACCTAAGTATCATACCATTATTACTTATTCATTACTATTTCGACTTCCTTAACTTTTATAGATTAAGTCCACAAGCGAAATATTACATTTTCCATAATTAGATTTTTATTACATAATCCATCTTACCTTGTTATTCCATCATTACGTATTTCTCAGAAATTCAAAATTATATCCCGAGCAAATCCCGATGAATAGTGTTTTTTCAGAAAATTTCTCGGAAAGCTTTTATTTTCATCTTGAAAATTCAAACACTTTAATTCATCCACGTAGCTCAAATACTACGACATTCTACCATCAATAGGTTATATAACGACAACCATCTTGATAACACATTGAATAAGATTTTATTATTATTTAATTTAATAAAATCATTTTACAATAAGATCCGAATTTCTCGGTCGTTACATTCTTCCCCCCTTATAAAGATTCTGTCCTCAGAATCTCGTCTTACTCTAACCAAATAGATGGGGAAAATTTTTCTTCATCTGTTCTTCTAGCTCCCACGTTGCTTCCTCAACATCGTGGTTCTTCCATAATACCTTTACTGATGGTATTACCTTATTCCTCAGAACTTGTTCCTTTCTATCAATGATTTGTATCGGTGATTCCTCATATGTTAAGTCCTTCTCGATATGAATCGGCTCATACTCGATTACATGCTTATAATCCGGCTTATATGGACGTAATACCGATACGTGAAACACGTTATGTATACATTCTAGATCTGGAGGTAATGCTATCATATAAGCTACCTCTCCCACCCGTTTTAATACTTCAAAAGGTCCTATAAACTTTGGACTTAACTTTCCTTTCTTTCCAAAACGTATCTTTCCTTTCCAAGGAGATACCTTTAGAAACACATACGAGCCCACCTCAAACTCTTGACTTAGTTTATGTGAGTCTGCATACTTCTTCTGTCTATCCTGAGCTGTGACGAGACGCATTCGAATTAACTTTACCACATCCGATGTCTGCTGCACCAATTCTGGTCCTAGCATACGGCGTTCTCCCACCTCATCCCAACACAACGGTGTCCTGCACTTTCTTCCATACAGAGCTTCATAAGGCGGCATACCTATGCTTGCATGATAACTATTGTTATACGCAAATTCTACTAGCGGTAGATGATCATCCCAACTACCCTTGAAATCCATGACGCAAGACCTCAACATATCTTTTAACGTCTGAATTGTTCTCTCACTCTGCCCATCAGTCTGAGGATGATACGCTGTGCTTAACTTCAGCTGTGTTCCCAACTATTCTTGCAAACTCCTCCAAAAGTTTGATGTGAATCGTGGATCACGATCAGACACAATCGATACTGGTACTCCATGTCTGGAAATGATTTCCTAAACATAAAGTTTAGCTAATTGGTCTAAGTTATACTTGACCCTGATTGGCAAAAAGTGAGCCGACTTCGTCAACCGGTCCACTATTACCCAAATTGCATCGTACCCTTTATTTGTCGTCAGAAGTCCCACCACAAAATCCATCGTAATATGCTCCCACTTCCATTCTGGAATCTCCAATGACTGTAATAAGCCGCTGGGTCGTTGATGTTCGGCCTTAACTTTTTGACAAGTCAAGCACCTACTCACATACTCTGCTATTTCTCTCTTCATGTTTGGCCACCAAAAACTCTGTCGAAGGTCTTGATACATCTTAGTGCTACCAGGATGTATCGAGTACCTCGAATTATGAGCTTCTTGTAACACTTGCTCCTTTAATTCTGTCTCATTCGGAACCCAAATTCTTCCTTCAAATCTTAATAATCCCTCATTATCAAGACTATACTTAGTATCTTCCTTCTCAGATAACCGCTTCTTCATTTGGTTACACTCGTCTGACTTGAGTTATATCTCCTTGACTCTGTCTACGATGGAAGGTTGCATTTCTGTCGCAAAGAGTATCTATCTACTATCACTCGGCATCTTTACTTCTATTTCCATACTAGCCATCTCTGTTATTAACTCATCTTGAGCCGTTAACATAGACAACTTTTCCCGACCCTTCCGACTTAAGGCGTCGGCAATTACATTAGCTTTTCCAGGGTGATACACGATTCCACAATCATAATCCTTTATCAACTCTAGCCATCTTCTCTGCCTCATATTCAACTCCTTCTGAGTGAAGATATACTTTAGACTCTTATGGTTCGTATATATCTCACATTTTTTCCCCATAAAGATAATGTCTCCATATCTTTAGGGTAAACACTACTGCGGCCAGTTTCAGATCATGAGTAGGATAAACTTTCTCATAATCTTTCAACTACCGTGACGCATACACAATGACTTTGCCATGTTGTATAAGCACACAACCAAGTCCCCTATGCGAAGCATCACTATGTACTACAAAATTTCCTGTGTCATCTGGCAATGACAAAACAGGTGCTTCACTTAATCTTTTCTTTAGTTCTTGAAAACTGTCTTCACATTTATCCGTCCATACATATTTCACCGTCTTCCTTGTTAAATTAGTCAACGAGGTAGCTATCTTCGAAAAATCTTGGATAAATCTTCGATAGTACCCTGCTAACCCTAGGAAACTCCGCACCTCAGTCGGCATTTTCGTTTGTTCCCAATTTATCATTGCTTCCATCTTCGCTGGATCTACTAAAATCCCCTCTTGGTCAATGACATGACCTAAAAACTACACCTTTTTTAGATAAAATTCACATTTGGTGAATTTCGCATATAACTTCTCTTTCCTTAGTGTCTCCAACACTAATCTTAAGTGTTCAGCATGATCTTCTGGTGTCTTAGAATAGATTAGACTATCATCGATAAACACAACGACGAACTTGTCCAAATATGGTTTGAACACTTTGTTCATCATATCCATAAATGCAGCTGGTGTATTCGTCAACCCAAATGACATCACCAGAAACTCGTAATGACCATAACGAGTCCTGAATGCCGTCTTTGGTACATCTTCCTTCCTAGTCTTTAACTGATGAGACCCCATTCGCAAATCTATTTTAGAAAAATACTTAGCCCCTTTCAATTGATCAAAGAGATCATCGATCCTGGGCAATGGGTATTTATTCTTTATCGTTAACTTGTTTAACTCCCGATAGTCGATACAAAGTCTCAACGATCCGTCTTTCTTCTTGACAAACAACACTGGTGCCCCCCACGGAGAAACACTTGGTTGAATGTACTTTCTGTCCAATAGTTCCTGTAGCTGAACCATTAGTTCTTTTATTTCCACAGGCGCCATACGGTATGGTGCCCTTGAGACTGGTGCCGCTCCTGGCATAATGTCTATCACAAATTCGATCTCCCTATCCGGCGGTAACCCAGGTAACTCACTTGGAAATACATCCATGAACTCATTTACTATAGGTATTTGTTCCATGGTTGCTCCCATTCTCTAGGTATCAACAACATGGCATAGATAACCTACACATCCCTTCCTTAAAAGTTTTCTAGTTTGTGTCATCGTAAGGCAACACGAACGTCCCGGCGATTTATTACCATTAAATACTACAGGAGGTTGCTTCAACGTCCTGATGCTCACACACTTCTTTTGGCAATCTATAATTGCTCCATGATTAATTAACCAATCCATTCTGAGAATTACGTCAAATTCTCCTAACTTTATCGGTATTAAATCTACCGATAACTTACAACCACGTACATCTACGCAACAACTCCTATGAATATCTTCAACAGGAATTATCTCTTCGTTTGCTACCTTAATGTTCAAAGGTATATGCAATTTTTCGGGAAATAATTCTAGTCGTCTAGCAAAATCACATGCTATAAACGAACAAGTAGCACCCGAATCAAATAGCACATATGCATTTATGTTATTGATCGGAATAATACCTGCAACTACATCCCCTGATGCGACAACATCTTGGACCGTCATATTAAAAGTGTGGGCCATTGATTTACCCGGCTGAGCTGGACCACTAATAGTCAACTTACTGCTATTAGTCCCCTTATTTCCTTCTGTCCCCTTCTTTGGGCAGTTCTTCGCTATGTGGTCAGTTGATCCACATACAAAACATCTGTAATTTTTCTTCAGATTTGGACAGTTAGGGGAAATGTGCCCTTCCTGTCCACAATTATAACATACTGCCTTTCCTTTGAGACAAACTCCTAAGTGAGTCTTCCCGCAGGTTTTACAGGCCTCCATCCTTCTCTTAGAATCCCCTTGTTTTACTCCGGTATTCTCAGAGTTAAAGCCCTTCCTCTTTTGACCGTTGCCACTTCCACTGGCTCCCTCGGTCTTGATTCCTCTATCAACCTTGCCCTTGTTTTTCTTATCCTTGTGGTACTGGCTGAGAACCTCATTCCCACCTTCGGCAATTATTGCCTTTTCTAATATGGTTCCAAAGGAAGTACTTTGGAACACAGAAATTCGGCTATAGAGCCAGGGTTTCAAGCCCTGCTCGAACCTTTTAGCCTTTCTCACTTCAGTTTCCACTTGATGTGGAGCAAATCGTGCCAGTTCATTAAACTTGACGGCATACTGGGGAACTGTCATATCCCCTTGTTTTAATTCAAGAAACCTCATTTCCATCCTCCCTTGCATACTCGTGGGAAAATAGTTCTCGAAAAAAATCTCCTTAAACCTCTCCCACGTTAGATTTCCTACATCGGCCCTAGCCTGGTTTGCCTCCCACCAGAAGTTGGCCTCTCCTTTCATCAAATAGGTTGCAAAGGCAATCTTTTGACCCTCCTCAACATTTGCTATTACAAATGCTTTCTCGATTTCTTTTACCCAAGTCTGGGCTTCTATAGGGTCCGTAGTTCCTTTGAACTCCGGCGGACCTACACTTTTAAAATCCTTAAAAGTAGTAGCTCGTACTACTCCCAGAATCATAGGTACATTAGCCCCCGTTTTATTAAATGCAGTCGTTAAAAGATTAACGAACTCCTGCATTGGATTAATTGGACCACCCTCCGGTTGGTTAACATTAGTGCCTTGATTTCGTTGTCTCCTTCTTGGCGGCATTTTGCTGTTAAGAAAATAACACATCATTATTATTTTATTCTTATTGGTTTGTTATTATTTGTAATAAAATAATAACTCATACTCATTACTCAATATATTCCATAAAAAGACTTATATTGATTCATAACTTGTAGTGTAACACTACATTATTTACATTACTCAGCCTTAGCTGATTACATTACCATCCCGCAATTACTTTCCAAAAATTGGAATTTTACAAAAGACTACCCTTTGTTATACAAAAGAGGGTTTTACGTCACTACTAGATACATAATATTTACATATCTAAGCTAGTCTAGCTATTGCTAGGTTACATCTGCCTTAGGGCATTTTCAAAATCTTTGCTGGCCAGACCGGCAATAACATCTCTACTGATAGTATGTCGGGTCTGTCCTGCTTCTACCGGATACCCAGTTACCTGCTGCAGGAAATCCACATGAGAACTCCTATGTATATAGGACACCTCTCCAACTTCTGCTGTTTAGTCTTTAACTCCTGCTTGAGCTCAAAGACTTCACATTTCAGCTCTCGGACCTTGTCCTTAGCTAGAATTCTATCATCGTGCTCCTCTTCCCACATTCCCTCCATGCTAGTCTTGTCCTCACGGACAGCTTGGAGTTCCTCTTTCAACTCCTTAACCTCTTGGCAGTAATGGATATTCCTATCCAATACTTACATAAACAATGCCTTCATCGATTCCCCCGTAGACAATTCCTCTGTAGGTGGAACCTGATCAAAGGACATCACGTTCACCTCCTCCTCTAGCATGCCATCAAATATAGACATGTAGTCTAAATCGTCTGAATCTCTAGACTCGATTGTCACCACCTCTGGTTCTACGGCTACAGGATTTGGTAGTATCTCTACCCGATTAACCGAATCCTCGCTCACTACATGTATGTCTCTATACATATCATTTTCTCCTGACATCTACAATAAAACAATATAGTTTGATTAGTACACGTCAGTAAAATAATAGAAACACATAACATAATATAATGCATTTTTATAGGGTTACTTTCCATCTTTAACTTCTTTATTCTTTCTTAAGGTTATGACTTAAGGTTCTATTTTCCCCCTTAAGTTTTATAACCTAGGCTTTGATACCAACTTGTAGCGCCCCCAAATCCGGGTATCTTCAAACCCGACAGATGGTGCTATACTGTACAAACTTTCATACATTCATTCAATTGAAAAGTCTAAAAGAACGAATATATCTTCTATATATTTAAAGTAATATTTACATTTCCCAGGTTCTATACCCATTACAAAGGTTCTTTGTCATAATATCAGTTACATTACAACAACATACCTATACTATTACAAGATAGCTTAACAATCTGCCTTAGCTTTTCCTTTATTCTTTTTCGATCCTTCAGGACGTTCAGTCTTAGCTGCATTCATATGGTTCAAGCAAGAGTGAGCATAACTAGCTCAGCAAGTATAACAATTCAATAACAACATGCTTGACACATACGAATCGTATATCTTCAATAACTGAATAATAGTCATGAAGTACTATTGATAATTCAAAATAGCACTTTATCTTTCTTTCAAAATGTTTTACAATAATAACAATATTTAGTAAAACATTCACTCCGGTCAAAGACCTCGAGTATTCATTCTTTCATGGAAAAAGGGCAACCCGGAACGAATTCCGTAAGCCCGATATTACTTACGAGCACTTCTAGGTGATCAGCCTATTGTACTCTATGTTGATCAACACTACATCCATTAAACGTATGTATGTTTAATCATTTGGCAACCTCACGTGCCTATCATTTTACCGACAAAATATTTGTTTAACATTTCAGTCTTCTTTTGAAAACCATATGGAGTAGTTGACAAAAGACAACAACATTTGATAATAGATGAATAAATTACCAAGTCTAGCCCAGGGATTGGCTTTAACTTCAATATACCTTAATTCATGCGAAAGAATACATGAACCTCAAAAACTTGTTCAGATTGAACTGAGACAAGAGTGAGAATACTTGCCTTTAGCGTCTGCTACCGTAAATTAACTTTATGTTTAAGTCTTTCAAGTCTCTACAATACATGATCACATAATGCCTTACATTAGGTCACATATAATCAAGTATGCATATGACTATATCTTACCCTTCTTCTCAATCTAATTGTGTATTAGATTCAGTTATTATTCGTTCTGGTTTATCATTATCCTTGCATTTATATTCGACTAAGTTATTTCAACTTTTATACAACATCCTTAAGGTTTAACAAAGTTTAAACAAAGTTACATTACAATCCTTAAGTTGTGTCTACTTTCAAAATAATTAGCTTTCCTTTCTGTGTACTTAGAAACATTCATTACTATCTTTGTTCTGAGACTGGCGCTGCGGCGCGAGTCCTTACTTAATGGGCCGCGATGCGACGCCACACTCCAGAAGATTTTCTTACTGTACATGGCGCTGCGGCGCCACAAATTGTACTACGGTTCGCGCTGCGGCGAACTCTCGCAGTGTGCTCGGCTACTGTTACGCGCTGCGGCGTGACTCATTTAGCCTAGGGTTGGCGCTGCGGCGCCAACTCTGTGCACCAGAAAATAATTTCAGTTTTTTAAATTTTGTAAACTTCCCGGACGCATAACTTCTTCGTTATAAGTCCGAATTGGCTCGTTCAAAAGCCTACGATTCACAAATTATGTAATCTACGCATTCATGCAAGAATTTTATCTATTTGACTTTGTTTGCTAAAAATTTACCTATTGATTCATTTTTTTTAACGAAAACGATAAACGTTCGTGAGCGTTCAACGTTCGTTTCTTCGTTCCAAGTCGGAATACGGTCATTTTCGAGTCCGCAACTCTTAAATGCCAAATATGACTTGTCTCCATTGAAAAATAACGGTTTCGAGTTTAAACACAAAATTTGACTTCTTTTCCGAGAATTTCACGAATTCGACGATTATCGTCCAATCGTGCAATTTTCGGCAAATCTTCATTCTTATGATTTGTTCCACATTACCAATGAATTCCATTCATCTTGTGAACATCTTAACATACTTATTACAACAACTTATATTCATTGTTGGATTTTAGATTTATTTCTTCATGAGTTTATAACTTTATCAAATTATAAACTACTTAAGATTTCATTATTCATGACTTATGACAATTAAAGTTTCTTAATCATCATACCTTATATGTTCTTAACATATAACTTTACTTATGTATACATGATACATATGATCATACAATTTCTTTTACATCCATATCATTTCTCTTAATAAACTCATTACAAGTTCATTATACTTTCACATAAGTTTATAACTTATGCTAGCTTAAATGACTTATTACCAACTTATGTGACTTAAGTTCATTGCTTACTCATTCTTCTTACTTTTTAACATTCATGTTCCTTAATCCAAACTTTTCTTATTAACCTATCATGACAGAGATAGAAGATAATGGAGAAGAAGTCTTACTTTTGAAGTCTTGGTAAGTAGCTTCTTCTTCTTCTTCTTACTTATGGAAGTAACTTATTTGTAACTTAATCTCTCTAACACTTAAGCACTTTGTAATGTTTGGATTATTTGAACAACTAACAAATGGCTTGCAAGCTTCCTCTATTAATAGAATTTACAAAGCTAGGGTAGTTTAGTCATTAAATCAACCCACCTCCTTAAGCCACCTCCTTACTATTCATTACTTGGCTAGCACAACACTTATCTTTTGCTTGGTCATTACTCCTAAGTCTTGGTCACCACATTAACTTAGTCACCATACTAACCATATAAATATGGTTTTCCCCATGGGCCATACCACTCATGGATTCTAGCTTGGCTTGGATTAAATAAATCATTGGACTTTACATTAACAAACACTAACTTGTTTATTAACTAATAATTGGGCCTTAACATTTAATTTACTTGGACTTTAATAATTGTTAATCAATCTTCCAAGTCCATTAACATTATCTAGTACATATAATTTATGTATTATTTTCATATTCCAATTCATATAGAATTTATATACGGTAATTCATTCTTCATACCAACTCGTATAATACTTCATATTATACTCTTTTCATTACTTTGTACAATACTTAAGTATCATACCATTATTACTTATTCATTACTATTTCGACTTCCTTAACTTTTATAGATTAAGTCCACAAGCGAAATATTACATTTTCCATAATTAGATTTTTATTACATAATCCATCTTACCTTGTTATTCTATCATTACGTATTTCTCGGAAATTCAAAATTATATCCCGAGCAAATCCCGATGAGTAGTGTTTTTTCGGAAAATTTTTCGGAAAACTTTTATTTTCGTCTTAGAAATTTAAACACTTTAATTCATCCACGTAGCTCAAATATTAAGACATTCTAACATCAATAGGTTATATAATGACAACCATCTTGATAACACATAGAATAAAATTTTATTATTATTTAATTTAATAAAATCATTTTACAATAAGATCCGAATTTCTCGGTCGTTACATTGACACACTAGCGAAGGATTTACTTTTCTCTCCCCTCCTAGTTCTATTCCCCGATCTTTACCAGAGACCATATCCCTAAGCTCTGATACCAACTGTGACACCCCCAAATAGGTATACATCACCCATTCTGAGTCGCCAAATACATGGTACATAAACAAATACAACTTCATTAAAACACTTGTCGCGCAAAATACGACAACACAATATTGTGAGTTTAAATACAAATATTGTCTTCTAGACAATATCCACACTCAAATAAGTTCTCATTACAATTATTGAAACACTATTTTATAAAATAGTGAGGACTGCTAACATAACTGACTAGAAACATCACTCCACACCCTGACTAGTTCCCGCTATATTCTCGCCTCCTAAGAAAAATGGAAACAAAAAGGAAAAGGGTGAGCTCAACTAGCCCAATAAAGAATATTATGACTAAGATAATATACAACAACTTATCATTAGTCTTCAACAGAGAAAAATCTGATAAAATATAAAAGACAACAAGTTTTAGATCAACAACTGCAGCGGAAACAACAAACCATTAGAAGAGTCAAGTAGAGAATGAGTTCTACTATCTTCTAAAATTTAAAAGTCCATCATCAATATTTTATCCTTGTAACATCAATCAATATACATCTTTAATCAAATATTCATCTTTGCACTATAGGCCAAAGATATTCATTTGTATCACCAGTCGGTCATGTTCATCTCAACACCTATTCAGCTTTGCACTATGGGCCAAATATATTCATCAGATAATAATTCATCTTTGCACTACAGGCCAAAGATATTCAGTAACATCATCATTTCAGACTGAGGATGATGAAAAATATTTTAAAGAAAACGAATCCAGTGAGACAGAAGGACAAATAGTAGGGATTCGTATAATAGTTTATCCAAGATCAATAATACTTCATAATAACCAATTGTGAAGCAGAATTCAAAAATAAAGATCAAAACATGGATATAATCAAAGATAATAACCATAATAGACCTCTTGGATAAAAAGAAAATTTTTATTTTTCGGTGAATAGTGTCGTATACGTGAATAGTAATCCCGACACAAAAAGTTCCAAATTTGATAAAAACTTCAAACCAATATTTTAGCATAATGATATTGAAGAAAATAATATCATTTAAGAAGAAAATAGCATCCCTTACATCAAAATAACAGTACTTCTGATCGGAATATCAGTATAAGGCTAAAGGAAACTTGCACTGATAAATAAAAAATCACAAAGTATCTAAATACTCATAAAATACGCTCGATAATATAGAGAGAGAAAGAGAGAAAACTTATGTTTCTGGTGTGATTTTGAATTCTAACTTAGCCCTCTATTTATAGGAAAATGTTAGCACGCCGAAGCAAACTTGACCTGCTACCTGATGGCTTTACCTGCTACTATTGCCACCTGCCACATTTGAAATAAAATTCAGCACATTTCTTCACCAACCACAAGTGGGGCCCACTGAATTCTAAAATTTTTTACCAAAATTATTTATAAACCTAATTTTCGAATCAGTCACCTCTTAAAATTTATAACAAATTGTACGTTTATTTTTAACGGTTCAAAATTTGTGGACATATACTCAACTTATATATGTATAACATATCCAAAAATTACAACGATCCAACAGTCAGATTAAAAATTATAACTCACGCAATATATCTCAAGAACAGTGATTTAATTTTTAATACCTCCATTCCGACAAAAACACCTCAACATTAATTCCTTCACATAAAATAAATATATCCATCAATTATATCCACATAAAATAAATATTTCCTTATCATATAAATCAATAATTAATTATTCATAAATAATATTATAGAATCACAATTATGACAACCAGGCCGTTCCTGTGGCGCCCTCAAATCCGTGTAACATCGATTACAGGACTTGGTGCTCACGATACAACATACAACATCATCTATCTAAGTAAACTTTAACAATAATCATAATAATATATTACCCATTACATAAATAGTCGAAATAAAATCCCAAGTCTTTACAACCTTAAAACATACTGGAACTTAGTCTTAGCGTTTATCGCTACATTACACATATGCGAAAATAATGAACTTATTACATAACCATAAGCATCACTTCATCTTGGACTTTCCCTTGTCCTTGCCCGAACCTTCAGCCATCTCACCCTTAACTGAAAGGTTTAAGCAAGAATGAGCACGAATTGCCCATCAAGTATATACATAAATTTGAAAACATACATCAGAAGTGGAAATCCGCTGAATAGCTAAACCTCAACAGTTGAAATGATTATCAAGTGTTAAATAGGAACATCAAGAATGAAAATTTAAGAATTTTTGATATCATACTAAGGGGTGTAAAATACCCTGAACATATTTTCTTTCATCAAAAATCATCAAACGGTTTAACAATCCAATAGATTGTAAATGGTCTATGCAAGTACGCCAGGTGATCAGCCTATTGTACCCTACGTTGTGCACAAGTATTAAGTTTTAAGCTGCATAAGCGAAATGGGACTATTTGCCCGACATCTATTTGCTCGTTTATTCGGGTTGTTCATCTTAGTAATCATGTGAGACCGCACCAAAGCAATTTGGGTTGGTAAACATTTAATAACTTCGAAAGATTTGTGTTAAATCACTTTTTCCATAAATAATAACTCGCTGGAAACAAAGGCTAGGAACATACTTGGAACAGTTAGATAATGAAATGAGATTTAAACATATGGCAGTTAAAATAATAACTGAATAATCATCGATAAGCTTGCAAGATCATTGAAGTTTGTATGACTTTTCAACGAAGAAACTTGCACGAATAAATAGCTAACACAAGTCCAATACTTACCCTTACTGCGATAATTTTAGCAAGGATTTAATAAATACCCAAAAGAAATTAGGGTTAGGAAACTTGCCTGATAAGCCTGCTACAATTAACGCTAGCAATTAACCTTCACATAACCTAATCACATGTGTCTCGTTAATCACCATTCATACACAATCTAGTTTGAAGTATAAGGGTGTCCTATTGGATATGCTATAAACATCATAAGAGAATATATTTAGAAAATATATGCCACCCATTTTAGACATCATAGGCAGCCCAAAACAGAACTTAAAAATGCCCAAACATAACAGTTTTTAATTTTTTTTCTCAGCTTTACCATATCCCGCTAAAACAGTCATAACTAATTCGTTTTAAAACATTTTTGAGCTATTCTTGCGCCCACGCGAAGCTAACTTCTGGGGCTACAACTTTCGTTCATGGACCATCTTCAAATTCCAAGCACAAAATTCCAAAACATCCGTACAAGAGGACTGCTCCGAATTTGTTGGACAGATTTGACATAACTACTTTGAAAAGTCATAACTCCTTGCTCCGAAGTCGGAATTAGTCCGTTCCGGAGTCTATGGAAAGCTTATTCAGTGTACTATAATAACCCAAAAGCCCACAACTTTCTGGAAACTGTAGTTAGCCCCGAATTTTGTCCTTAGGGTCAGCAGTTCACAGTTTTTTTCGATTTCTAACATGTTTATTTCGCGACCTTATTACTTCTAGCTCGTATACCAAATTAGAACAAATTTGATACTTAGAAAAGGGTGCCGAACAGATTTCATACTTAGAAAAATGTGTCGAATAGATTTCATACTTAGAAAAGCGTGCCGAACAGATTTCAAGCGACCGAAAATTCTGAAAACTCATGCAAACTAGTTTAAACCAACTTTTGAGAAAATCATGATTTTGACTCTAGCATGCATGGATTTGATTCCTACTGTCCAGCCCACATTTACTAACATATATACACATGTTACAACAATCAAACCCTCTAACTTTTCATGTTTCGATAAAATTAGCAACTAAGAGGCATAATATCAAACACTTAGCATGCTTGTCATAACTCTTTCGATTTTTAAAGCATACATGGCATGATTTGTCCAGAACTTATGTTCTTATTACACCATAACAATCAGACCACAATTACATAACATCACATACTCCAAAACAAACCATTTAAAAAGGTCTCCTATGCATATTCTCTCATATTTTTGGAAGAACATAGAGAATGGGTTCATAGCTTACCTCTTTGGCGAATTCCTCTTGATTGGAGCTTGATAACCACCCTCCTTACTTGAAAGATTCTCCAGAATTAGTAGCCCACCTTGAATTCTCTATTATTCCTCTCTTAGTTGTATTTTATCAAAGTAAAGAAATGTTTGAGTTGGGTGTATATGTATATATGTTAATAGGGCTGATGTCTCCAGCCTTTTCATCTCTCAAAACATCAGTTACAAGCATATTCATCACACTTTAATTTAGTTATGGGGTGAGGAGTTAGGAACATGAAAAGGTTTGCTTATTATGTTTGGTTTAATAGGGAGTTATCACCTTTCTTCCTCCTTATTGTTATATACGTATATACTCTCCCTCCTTGTCCCATATTATGTGTCACAAGACCCCACCAACTGCTGTCCAATTAAACCAATGCATTATAATGTTATTTTAATCATTTAAATATCGATTTTGACCGTTTCGCCCTCCGTGGCAAGACGTGCTTGATACTTATATCGATTCCTACTAATGTCAACGTCCCGAACGTCATGGAATTATCTGTTTTGTCAAAAGCATCTTCAAATTCGTAGTTGACTTTTTCCCCGAAAAAGTCAACCGATTGACTTTGACCAAAAAGTCAACCGTGACGCATATTCGTGGATACATTCTATCCTGACTAATTTCGATGTTCCGGACTCAAATACGCCGTCCGCGTCACTAAATTTCGCTTTGAACTCAAAGTCTTGTTTTAACGTCATCCTACGAAATTAATAGCATTAATTCCATTCTTACCCATTTTAAGTAGTTGAATTAAACTGAACCAACCATTCAAACACATCTCATCACATAACATCTAAGTAAACATAGATACATGTAGTAAATAATTATCACATAATAGTTTCACATAAGTTCGTTTATTGAAATTGTTAAATTACATAGAAAATCTCGGTTATTACATTCGCCCTCCCTTATAAGGATTCAGTCCCCGGAATCATTACACATCAACAAAGAGATTAGGGTAATTTTTCATCATTTTCTCCTTGAGTTCCTACGTAGCCTCTTCGACGTTGTGGTTCCTCCATACTACCATAAAAGAAGGTATTATCTTATTTCTTAAGACTTGTTCTTTTCTATCAATTATTTGCACTGGAACCTCTTCGTAGGTTAAGTCTTTTTCAAATTGAATAGGTTCATACTCTATGACATGCTTGTAATCCCGCTTATAGTGTCGTAGAACTGAAATGTGAAACACGTTGTGTATATGTTCTAGCTCCGGAGGTAAAGCTATTTCATAAGCTACCTCACCGACTCGTCTCAGCACTTCAAAGGGTCCTATGAATCTGGGACTAAGTTTTCCCTTCTTCCTAAATCTCATTTTCCTTTTCCAAGGTGATACTTTCAAAAATACATAAGTGCCGACATCGAAGTCTCGTTGTTGCCGGTGTTGATCAACATATTTGTTCTGTCGATCCTAAGCCGTCACTAGCCTCGCTCGAATAGTTTTGATCACATCTGCAGTCTGCTGTACCAATTCTGGCCCTAGTAGTTGACGTTCTCCTACTTCATCCCAGCACAATGGAGTTCTGCATTTCCTTCCATATAAAGCTTCATAAGGTGGCATCCTGATGCTCGCATGGTAGCTGTTGTTGTATGCAAATTCCACCAACGGTAGGTGGTCATCCCAACTCCCTTTGAAATCCATCACACATGCTCTCAGCATGTCCTCTAACGTTTGAATAGTCCTCTCACTCTGCCCATCTGTTTGAGGATGATACGCGGCGCTCAACCTCAGTTGCGTTCCCATGCGTTCTTGAAAACTTCTCCAGAAGTTCGTTGTGAACCGCGGATCGCGATCTGACACAATTAAAACTGGTACACCGTGCCTGGAAACGGTCTCTTTGATATAAAGTTTAGCCAACTGATCCAAGGTATATCTGATCTTGATTGGAAAGAAATGCGCTGACTTAGTCAATCGGTCGACGATCACCCACACTGCATCGTAACCCTTCTGCGTAGTTGGAAGTCCTACCACAAAATCCATCATGATATGCTCCCACATCCATTCCAGAATCTCTAAAGGTTGAAGTAACCCGCTCGGTTTCTGATGTTCCGCCTTAACTCGCTGGAATGTTAAACACTTGCTGACGCACTCTGCGACTTCTCTTTTCATATTGGGCTACCAATAATGTTGGCGGAGATCTTGATACATCTTTGTGCTTCCCAGGTGGATTGAATAACTTGAACTATGAGCTTCCTGCAAGATTTCTTCCTTTAACTCAGATACCGCTGGCACCCAATTTCTTTCCTCAAATTTTAACAGACCATCACCACCCATGCTGAATTTAAGCTCCTCTCCGTCGAAAATTCTTTTCTTCATTTTCTCACATTCTTCATTACATCCTTGTGCTTCCTTGATCTTGTCCAATAGAGTCGGATGAACCTCCACTGCGAACAATTTCCCATCTGGCTCTCTCGGTCTCTTTATCTCTAGCTCCAAACTGGCCATCTCCTTGATTAACTCCTCCTGAGATGTTAGCATTGCCAATCTACCATTGCCCTTTCTGCTTAACGCATCCGCTACCACGTTGGCTTTCCCCAGATGATACAAAATATTGCAATCGTAATCCTTTATTAGCTCCAACCATCTTCTCTGCCTCATATTTAACTCCTTTTGCGTGAAAATATACTTCAGACTTTTATGATCCGTGTATATTTCACACTTCACACCATATAAATAGTGTCTCCAAATCTTGAGGGCAAATACTATCGCTGCCAATTCCAGGTCATGGGTAGGATATCCCTTCTCATAATCTTTCAACTGGCGCGATGCGTACGCAATGACTTTACCATATTGCATAAGCACACAGCCAAGCCCCTTGTGTGAAGCATCACTAAAAATCACGAAGTCTCCTATATCGTCTGGTAACGACAACACCGGTGCCTCACTTAATCTCTTCTAGAGTTCTCGAAAACTCTCTTCACACTTCTCAGTCCAGATAAACTTCACCGACTTCTTAGTTAAATTCGTCAATGTTCCTGCTATCTTCAAAAAATCTTGAATGAACCGTCTGTAGTAGCCTGCCAATCCTAAGAAACTTCTTACTTCCGTCGGTGTCCTTGGTTGTTCCCAATTCTGAACCGCTTCCACCTTTGTTGGATCCACAGAGATTTCGTCCTTGTCGATCACGTGACCCAAAAATTGAACTTTTTCTAACCAGAACTCGCACTTCGAAAATTTTGCGTATAATTTATCCCTTCTCAATGCTTCCAATACTAATCTTAAATGTTCAGCATGATCTTCCCGAGTCTTGGAAAAGATCAGGATATCATCTATGAACACAACTACGAATTTATCTGAATACTGTTTGAATACCCGATTCATCATGTCCATAAATGCTACCGGCGCGTTTGTTAACCCGAACGACATTACTAGAAACTCGTAGTGACCGTAACGAGTTCTGAACGCTGTCTTAGGTACATCCTCTTTTCTCACCTTCAACTGGTGATACCCCGTCCTCAAATCGATTTTGGAAAAATATTTCGCTCCCTTCAACTGATCAAATAGGTCATCTATCCTAGGTAACGGGTATTTGTTCTTGATCGTCACCTTGTTCAGTTCTCGATAATCGATGCACAGTCTCATCGACCCGTCCTTCTTTTTCACAAACAACAGTGGTGCTCCCCAAAGAGACACACTTGGTTGAATATAATTCCTATCCAATAATTCCTGCAACTGTACCATCAGCTCCTTCATCTCTGCCGGTGTCGTTCCCAGTACTAAATCTATAACGAATTCGACCTCTCTATCCGGCGGAAGACCTGGCAATTCTTCCGGGAATACATCTGGAAATTCATTCACTACTGGTATTTGTTCCATTTCTAACCCTACTTTTTGAGTATCGACGATATGGGCCAACTAACCTACACATCCCTTTTTTAGTAACTTCCTCGCTTGCATCATCGTCAGACAGCTCGAGTGTCTCGGCGACCTATTCCCATAGAACACTACCTTAGACTGCTCGGGAGTCTTAAGGTTTATACACTTTTTCTGGCAATCTATCATCGCTCCATGGTTAAATAACCAATCCATCCCTAGAATTACATCAAATTCTCCTAATTGAAATGGGATTAAGTCCACATGTAACTTATATCCCCTGATATCTACAACGCAATTCCTATGGACATGGTTAACGGGAATGACTTCCTTATTAGCAACTTCTATGATCATAGGATAGTCTAATTCTTCCTGAGGTAAGTTTAATCGTTGGGAGAATTCATGCGAAACGAAGGAACAAGTAGCACCCGAATCAAATAATATGTAAGCAGATATATCATTGATCAGAATGATACCTGAAACCACGTCCCTGGATGCAACCGCATCCTGAACCGTCATGTTGAAAGTCCTTGCTGTTGGTCGATTCTGAGGTGGTGGTCCACCAATTGTGAGAGTTCCACCGCTTGGTCCCCTTTGGGCAGCTCCTCGCCTGATGAGTTCTGCTGAGTTCTTCTTTGGGCAGCTCCTCGCCTGATGATCTAATGCTCCACAGTTGAAACATCCATTTCTCTTCGGTGCAGAGCAGTTGGGAGAGATGTGCCCCTCCTACCCGCAATTGAAATAGAAATTCTTCCCCTTTAGACATGCCCCCGAGTGATTCCTTCCACACTCCTTGCATGCCTCAGTTCTCTTCTTTGCTTCCCCTAGTTTGTCCCCAGGGTTTCCCAAGTTGACATTATTGTTGTTGTTATTATTATTGTTGCTGTTCCACTTCCTCTTATTTGCACCGTTGCTGCTACTGCCTTCTCCACGGTTTCCTCCTTCAGTCTTCTTCTTTTTCTTCTTGTTGAACTTCATTAGGGCTTCACTTCCGCCCTCAGAGATTATAGCTTTCTCCAGGAGAGTCGCGAAACTGTTCGTCTGTAGCACCGAAATTCTATTGTATAGCCATGGTTTGAGGCCTTGCACAAACCTCCTCGTCTTTCTCTCCTCAGTGTCGACCTGATGAGGTCCGAACCTCGCCAGCTCGTTAAACTTTGCAGCGTACTGCGGTACCGTCATATCTTCTTATTTTAGCTCCATGAATCGCATCTCCATGCGACTCTGCATACTAGCAGGAAAATAGTTCTCGAAAAAGATTTTCTTGAACCCTTCCCAAGGTATCACACCTTCTCCAGCTCGGGTCTGATTTGCCTCCCACCAGTAGTTGGCTTCACCTTTCAGCATATACGCGGTAAAGATAGTTTTCTGGTCGTCTCCTACTCGGGCGATAGCGAACGCCTTTTCGATTTCCTTAACCCAAGTCTGGGCTTTGATGGGTTCCGTAGTTCCTTTCAACTCAGGTGGCCCCGCACTTTTGAAGTCTTTAAAGTGTGTCACTGGGGCCACTGGAGGGTTGTTGACATTCGGGGTTCGATTTTGAAGTGCCCCCACTAACATGTCTACAAACTGCTGCATAGGGTTTGGTGGATCCCCAGCATTACCGTTTGACCCCTCGGGTGCTTGGCGACGTCTTCCTCTAGCCATCTATCTGTTCAAAATGAACTTAATATTATTAGCTCATAATTTACTCTACAGTATATAGAATTCGTAAAAACTGAACCATCACATCACATACTTAAATAAAAACATATTTATTTATAAACATAATACTCAAAGTATTTCATCATTTTATGGCATTACGCCATTTACATCACATTGCATCAATCACTTGGTAAAACGGAAACCAAGCTTTTTATTACATAGATAAGAATTTTATTTGCTACTAGGAAAAAGTTTATCATAATAACTAAAGACCCCGCCTAATGGCGTCCTCATGCTCATCATCCGCTATCTCTTTCACCAGCTCTCGGCTTATAACACGGCCAGACCGACGCTCCTCACGTGAAAAGTGACGCACCCTATGCTGGAACCTTCCATGTGCCGACTTAAACACGTATTTCATCTTGTCTATCTTAACCTTCTTGTCTCTAACTTCTCCCTCCAACTCTCCGGTTAGCTTCTCAGCCCTATCACGGTCTCTTCTCTCATCTCCCCAAAATGTGGTAATAATCTGCTTGTCAGTTTGGAGACTCTGAATCCTCGACTCTAACCCATTAATGGTATGCCCCAAGTGGGTCTTAATAGCTTCTTTCTCATCCTCCAGCCTATCCACCTTCTGGTCTGATGCTCGTAGCTTGTCAGCCAGGTCCCCGTTCCTAATTATCAGGTGGTGCACCAATGCCTCAAGCAATGCTGTAGCTTGCTGCTCCCCCTGATACAGCTCCTTCAACTCATGGACCTTGTCGTCCAACTCCGTAATCCTATCCATCAACTCATCCAATAAAGTATCCTCAGGTGCTTCTTCCGAGTCCTCCTCGGGCTCCTCTTCCTCCTCAGGATACTCCTCTGGGTCTGAGTCAACTGCTGCCTCAGCTATAGGCTCAGGTACAGCTGTCACCAACTGCTCACTCACAACGTGGATATCCCTAACCTCGTCTTCTCCTGACATCCTTCAAACAAGACAAAATAACTCGGTTAGTATTTTAAAATAGATGTTTTTGTTTTTAGGAAAAAAAATATATATATATATTTGACATAACCCCTAGAACTCTACATGAGTTCATCTCCTTATTTCCTCCACTAACTTCCCTAAGGTTATAGTCTAAGGTTTCCCAACCCAAAGTTTATAACCTAAAGCTCTGATACCAACCTGTGGCGCCCTCAAATCCGTGTAACATCGATTACAGGACTTGGTGCTCACGATACAACATACAACATCATCTATCTAAGTAAACTTTAACAATAATCATAATAATATATTACCCATTACATAAATAGTCGAAATAAAATCCCAAGTCTTTACAACCTTAAAACATACAGGAACTTAGTCTTAGCGTTTATTGCTACATTACACATATGCGGAAATAATTAACTTATTACATAACCATTAACATCACTTCATCTTAGACTTTCCCTTGTCCTTGCCCGAACCCTCAGCCTTCTCACCCTTAACTGAAAGGTTTAAGCAAGAATGAGCACGAATTGCCCAGCAAGTATATACAGAAATTTGAAAACATACATCAGAAGTGGAAATCCGTTGAATAGCTAAACCTCAACAGTTGAAATGATTATCAAATGTTAAATAGGAATATCAAGAATGGAAATTTAAGAATTTTCAATATCATACTAAGGGGTGTAAAATACCCTGAGCATATTTTCTTTCATCAAAAATCATCAGACAGTTTAACATTCCAATAGACTGTAAACGGTCTCTACAAGTACGCCAGGTGATCAGCCTATTTGTGAGACCCCGAATTTTATGAAATAAAAGTATTCAATTTTTCTATTTTGGTAAATGGTTAAATTGATAAAAGGTTAAAGTTAAGGGTGATATGTGAATTTTTATTAAAGTAAACATGTTGTCATAAAATATATGGTCACTATTCACGAGTTACTATTCACCCAAATTACTATTCACTCTAGTATCGTTCACTCGAGTATTTGGAATACTTTTTGTGTCAGAGTACTATTCATGAGTTACTATTCACGAATTACTATTCACAGGTTACTATTCACCCAAATTACTATTCACTCTAGTATTGTTCACTCGAGTATTTAGGACACTTTTTGTGTCAGAGTTACTATTCATGAGTTACTATTCACGAGTTACTATTCATGGGTTACTATTCATCTAAATTACTATTCACTCTAGTATTATTCACTCGAGTATTTGAGATACTTTTTGTGTCGGAGTTACTATTCAGGAGTTACTATTCACGGGTTACTATTCACCCAAATTACTATTCACTCTAGTATTGTTCACTCGAGTATTTGGGACACTTTTTGTGTCGAAGTACTATTCACGAGTTGCTATTTACGGGAAATATTCGTACGACGGTACAATTATTGGTGGACCCCACAACGGAATTATTGTCAGATTGAGAAAACGACAAAAATATTTTATTAAAAATAACGGCGAAAGTTTTACCGTTGATACTGTTGAACTACTCGGTAGTAAAAGTACAGTAATACGTGTGGTTGTATAGTAGCACACGGTATTGATGCTTATGTGAGAAGTCACTCAGTTTGATTCAATTATTGTCAATTAATAATATGAATTATTTAGCGATAATGAAGTTTTGTTTTATTTGTATTATTAACGTAATAAAACAGAAACATCTTTTTATATAAAACAGAATACTTTATTAAAGTTATTCTATAAATAGAATATATTATATTCTATTGTGCATAGTATTTTGCATAGTAAAATCTTTTTATATAAAACAGAATACTTTATTAAAGTTATTCTATAAATAGAATATATTATATTTTATTTAAAAGATTTTTCTTTAAATATGGACCGTCAGATTAAAGTAAATCAATCTGGACCGTTCATGAATTAGTTACTATGCATTTCATTTTCCTGTAAATAGAAGCTCATTTCTTCATTATTTTCTTACGAATTCACTGAACTCTAGAGAGAGAAACTATAGAGAGAAAGAAGAAGAGTATTCTGCCACTTAACTACTTCTTTATTTCAGTTCTTCTTTAAAATGGTAAGGGGTGTTATTCTTTCTTATTCATGAAGAGAACTTATGTTATTCCATTCTTTATTATTCTGTTGGAATAACCTGTATGCGTGGTTTACCCTATACTTGGTGGAATGACCTGTATATGCGGTTTACCCAATACTTGGTGATCTTCTTCTGTTATTTCATTCTTTATTATTATGTTGGAATAACCTGTTTATGCGAAGTACCGCATACTTGGTGAAATTTTTTTATTATTCCGTTCTTTACGATTCTGTCGGAATATCCTGTCGGTGTGAATTTCACCTGACCTGGTTCCATCATTTATTATTCCGCATTTATTATTCTGTCGGAATATCCTGTCGGTGTGAATTTCACCTGACCTAGTTCCATCATTTATTATTCCGCATTTATTATTCTGTCGGAATATCCTGTCGGTGTGAATTTCACCTGACCTGGTTCCATATTTATTATTCCGCATTTATTATTCTGTCGGAATATCCTGTCGGTGTGAATTTCACCTGACCTAGTTCCATATTTATTATTCCGCATTTATTATTCTGTTGGGAATAACCTGTCTGTGCGGTCTCTATCGCATGCATGGAGAATCCTTCTGTTATTCCATTCTTTATTATTATGTTGGGAATAACCTGTCTGTGCGGTCTCTATCGCATGCATGGTGAATCCTTCTGTTATTCCATTCTTTATTATTCTGTTGGAATAACCTGTCTATGTGGATTGCCACATGCATGGTGAATGATCCTTTATATTCATTTCTTATTAAATTATGGAAATGATCTGTATACGTGGATTACCGCATGGCTGGTGAAAATCCATTTGCAGTTTCATATATTCTTTATTATACTCATTTGGTTAAAGTTTTGATTTCTATACTCCATGAAATTAGTGAAATATCCTTGATATTTGCGCTTCATCCAGTATCTTTTCATGAAAATATTCTTCTGAGCATTCTTGACTGTTACTTTACAAAGAAGTATCATGTTGACAATTTGGATATTATTAGTTCCTGGATAAACTAATTCTTGAACTTGTTTAATTGAATTCCTATAACATTGTCATCATCCTCATGTTTATTTTATGTTAAAAGTCATCTTTGGCTTACGTGCATAGATGGACTTAGTATGATTATGACCAGGGATCATTCGGTATAATCATGAACTGTGATATTATAAGTGGTGTGGTAAAAGTCCTCAGTGGCTTGTAATGCATTGATAGACAGTTTGTGGTATGATTATGACCAGATCGGTATAGTCATGATCATTGATGATTTAATGAATATCCTTGGCCAGTAATACAAGGATGATTAGAAGATGTGGTTTATTTATTAAGTTGAGTCTCAGTGATAAAAGTTGATGAAAATATTTTTAAATCATAGAAGATAATAGGTTTTATTCTCTACTTGACTCTTCTAATGGATTGCTTATTCCGCTGTAGTTAAACTTGTTGTCTATTGTATTTTATCAGTTTAACATTGTTGAAGACTATTGATAATTTATTCTTCATTATCTTAGTCATAATATTTCTTACTGGGCTAGTTGAGCTCACCCTTTCTTTCAATTTTCTCTTCAGGAAATGAGAATATAGCTGGGACGAGTCAGGGAAAGGAGTGATGGTCCAGAAGATAGCATTAGTAGTCCTCACCATTCTGTTAAATAAGTGTGACAATAAATGTAATGAGAACTCCTTGAGTATGGATATTGTCTAGATGACAATATTCCTATTAGAACTCTCAGTTTATGTATTGTCGTATGTTACACGACATTTGTATAATTAAGTTTGTATTTGTATTTTGTACCATGTATCTGACGACCCAAGATGGGTGATAAATACCTAATTTTGGGGGCGTCACAGTTGGTATCAAAGCTTAGGGATATGATCACTGGCTGAGATGTAAGATAAGAACTAGGAGGGGAGAGACGGGGAATTTCTTCGCTAGTATGACCTACCTAAGTTTATTTGGTATTTAATTAGTCGGTCAGAGTATAGGGATAATATGTGATATGTTAATTAACCCTTGTTTTGTGGCAGTGTTTGAAAATGGCATCTAACAATGTTGAGATAAGCATTGGAGCAAAATAATATGACCATATCGCAGTACGAGGTTAAGTTTGCGGAGTTATCCCGATTTGCATCCCATTTGGTCGATAATGAGGAGCGAATGACGCGAAAGTTTCTAAGAGGTTTGAAACCCTATATACGTCAATACCTTATTCTCATGTTTATATTTTGTTGAAAGTCATCTGTGGCCTGTAGTGCACAGATGGACTTGGTATGATTATGACAAGGGATTATTCGGTATAATCATGACCGTAATGTTACAAATGATGTGGAAAAAGTCCTCATTGGCCCGTAATGCATTGATGGACAGTTTTTGGTATGATTATGGCTATGGATTCTCTTTGGCCGTAGTGCAAAGACTAATTATTTTATGGCATGATCAGGACCGTTGATGAAAACACGATTATCTTTAGCCGTAGTGCATGCATAATTCGTGGTCGTGATACTAAAGAATATCCTTAGCCGGAGTGCAAGGGTGATTCGATGATGTGGATTAATTATTGAGCTAAGTCTCAGCAGTGAAATATTAATTCATAGATGTGGTAAAAGTCATCTGTGGCTTACATGCATAGATGGACTTGGTATGATTATGACCAGAGATTGTTCGGTATAATCATTACCGTAATTGAAAACACGATTATCTTTGGCACGAAGTGCATGGATAATTCGTGGTCGTGATACTAAAGAATATCCTTGGCCTGTAGTGCAGGGATGATTCGATGATGTGGATTAATTATTGAGCTGAGTCTCAGCAATGAAATATTAATTCATAGATGTGGTAAAAGTCATCTGTGGCTTACGTGCATAGATGGACTTGGTATGATTATGACCAGGGATTGTTTGGTATAATCATGACCGTAATTGAAAACACGATTATCTTTGGCACGTAGTGCATGGATAATTCGTGGTCGTGATACTATTAAGCTGAGTCTCAGCATTATTGATTTTACAGTTGTATATCCTTGGCCTGTAGTGCGAAGATTAACTGTTGATTATTGGTTATACAGTTATAAATCTTTAGCCGTAGTGCAAAGATGAATTTATTAGTATGATTATGAGCAGGAATTGTGATTTGGTATAACCATGATTTTTGATGTTTCAGGTGAAGATAGGTGATGTAAATTTTCTTCTTCCTGGGTGCGAAAAGTAATTTAGAATCACAATTATGATTATGAGTTATTCATATGATTGTGGATAGAAATTGTTGATTGATGTTACAGGGATATGGTCACTGACGGAGATATTAGTCTAGAAGACGAGTAATATACTTCGCTAGGGTGTGACTTACCTAAGCTGAAATTGTTTACTTAATAAGTGGATAAATTGTGGTATGTCGATTAACCTTTGTTTTGAAGGTATATTCTAGAATGATATTCGAAATACAGGAGATGAGAAATAGAAAAATCATGATAGAGCGGAATTATCCGGAAAGGTACAATCCAAAAAGAAAGTAAGGTATTCTCATCTCTTCGAATATCAGGTACGTACGTTAATTTCGAGGGCGAAATTCCATAAGGAGGGGAGATTGTGAGACCCCGAATTTTATGAAATAAAAGTATTCAATTTTTCTATTTTGGTAAATGGTTAAATTGATAAAAGGTTAAAGTTAAGGGTGATATGTGAATTTTTTTAAAGTAAACATGTTGTCATAAAATATATGGTCACTATTCACGAGTTACTATTCACAGGTTACTATTCACCAAAATTACTATTCACTCTAGTATCGTTCACTCGAGTATTTGGGACACTTTTTGTGTCGGAGTACTATTCATGAGTTACTATTCATGAATTACTATTCACAGGTTACTATTCACCCAAATTACTATTCACTCTAGTATTGTTCACTCGAGTATTTAGGACACTTTTTGTGTCGGGATTACTATTCATGAGTTACTATTCACGGGTTACTATTCATCTAAATTACTATTCACTCTAGTATTATTCACTCGAGTATTTGAGACACTTTTTGTGTCGGAGTTACTATTCAGGAGTTACTATTCACAGGTTACTATTCACCCAAATTACTATTCACTCTAGTATTGTTCACTCGAGTATTTGGGAAGACACTTTTTGATACTTATGTGAGAAGTCACTCAGTTTGATTCAATTATTGTCAATTAATAATATGAATTATTTAGCGATAACGAAGTTTTGTTTTATTTGTATTATTAACGTAATAAAACAGAAACATCTTTTTATATAAAACAGAATACTTTATTAAAGTTATTCTATAAATAGAATATATTATATTCTATTGTGCATAGTATTTTGTATAGTAAAATCTTTTTATATAAAACAGAATACTTTATTAAAGTTATTCTATAAATAGAATATATTATATTTTATTTAAAAGATTTTTCTTTAAATATGGACCGTCAGATTAAAGTAAATCAATCTGGACCGTTCATGAATTAGTTACTATGCATTCCATTTTCCTGTAAATAGAAGCTCATTTCTTCATTATTTTCTTACGAATTCACTGAACTCTAGAGAGAGAAACTATAGAGAGAAAGAAGAAGAGTATTCTGCCACTTAACTACTTCTTTATTTCAGTTCTTCTTTAAAATGGTAAGGGGTGTTATTCTTTCTTATTCATGAAGAGAACTTATGTTATTCCATTCTTTATTATTCTGTTGGAATAACCTGTATGCGTGGTTTACCCTATACTTGGTGGAATGACCTGTATATGCGGTTTACCCAATACTTGGTGATCTTCTTCTGTTATTCCATTCTTTATTATTATGTTGGAATAACCTGTTTATGCGAAGTACCGCATACTTGGTGAAATTTTTTTATTATTCCGTTCTTTACGATTCTGTCGGAATATCTTGTCGGTGTGAATTTCACCTGACCTGGTTCCATCATTTATTATTCCGCATTTATTATTCTGTCGGAATATCCTGTCGGTGTGAATTTCACCTGACATGGTTCCATCATTTATTATTCCGCATTTATTATTCTGTCGGAATATTCTGTCGGTGTGAATTTCACCTGACCTGGTTCCATCATTTATTATTCCGCATTTATTATTCTATCGGAATATCCTGTCGGTGTGAATTTCACCTGACCTAGTTCCATATTTATTATTCCGCATTTATTATTCTGTTGGGAATAACCTGTCTGTGCGGTCTCTATCGCATGCATGGTGAATCCTTCTGTTATTCCATTCTTTATTATTCTGTTGGAATAACCTGTCTATGTGGATTGCCACATGCATGGTGAATGATCCTTTATATTCATTCTTTATTAAATTATGGAAATGATCTGTATACGTGGATTACCGCATGGCTGGTGAAAATCCATTTGCAGTTTCATATATTCTTTATTATACTCATTTGGTTAAAGTTTTGATTTCTATACTCCATGAAATTAGTGAAATATCCTTGATATTTGCGCTTCATCCAGTATCTTTTCATGAAAATATTCTTCTGAGCATTCTTGACTGTTACTTTACAAAGAAGTATCATGTTGACAATTTGGATATTATTAGTTCCTGGATAAACTAATTCTTGAACTTGTTTAATTGAATTCCTATAACATTGTCATCATCCTCATGTTTATTTTATGTTAAAAGTCATCTTTGGCTTACGTGCATAGATGGACTTAGTATGATTATGACCAGGGATCATTCGGTATAATCATGAACTGTGATGTTATAAGTGATGTGGTAAAAGTCCTCAGTGGCTTGTAATGCATTGATAGACAGTTTGTGGTATGATTATGACCAGAGATTCTTCGGTATAGTCATGATCATTGATGATTTAATGAATATCCTTGGCCAGTAATACAAGGATGATTAGAAGATGTGGTTTATTTATTAAGTTGAGTCTCAGTGATAAAAGTTGATGAAAATATTTTTAAATCATAGAAGATAGTAGGTTTTATTCTCTACTTGACTCTTCTAATGGATTGCTTATTCCCCTGCTGTTAAACTTGTTGTCTATTGTATTTTATCAGTTTAACATTGTTGAAGACTATTGATAATTTATTCTTCATTATCTTAGTAATAATATTTCTTACTGGGCTAGTTGAGCTCACCCTTTCTTTCAATGTTCTCTTCAGGAAATGAGAATATAGCTGGGACGAGTCAGGGAAAGGAGTGATGGTCCAGAAGATAGCATTAGTAGTCCTCACCATTCTGTTAAATAAGTGTGACAATAAATGTAATGAGGACTCCTTGAGTATGGATATTGTCTAGATGACAATATTCCTATTAGAACTCTCAGTTTATGTATTGTCGTATGTTACACGACATTTGTATAATTAAGTTTGTATTTGTATTTTGTACCATGTATCTGACGACCCAAGATGGGTGATAAATACCTAATTTTGGGGTGTCACACTATTGTACCCTACGTTGTGCACAAGTATTAAGTTTTAAGCTGCATAAGCGAAATAGGACTATTTTCCCGACATCTATTTGGCCGTTTATTCGGGTTGTTCATCTTAGTAATCATGTGAGACCGCACCAAAGTAATTTGGATTGGTAAACATTTAATAGCTTCGAAAGATTTGTGTTAAATCACTTTTTCCATCAATAATAACTAGCCGAAAACAAAGGTCAGGAACATACTTAGAACAGTTCGATAATGAAATAAAATTTAAACATATGGCAGTTAAAATAATAACTGAATAATCATCGATAAACTTGCAAGATCATTGAAGTTTGTATGACTTTTTAACGAAGAAACTTGCACGAATAACTAGCTAACACAAGTCTAATACTTAACCTTACTGCGATAATGTTAGTAAGGATTTAATAAATACCCAAAAGAAATTAGGGTTAGGAAACTTGCCTGATAAGCCTGCTACAATTAACGCTAGCAATTAACCTTCACATGACCTAATATCATGTGTCTCGTTAATCACAATTCATACACAAACTAGTATGAAGTATAAGGGTCTCCTATTGGATATGCTATAAACATCATAAGAGAATATATTTAGAAAATATATGCCACCCATTTTAGGCATCATAGGCAGCCCAAAACAGAACTTAAAAATGCCCAAACATAACAATTTTTAATTTTTTTTTCTTAGCTTTACCATATCCCGCTAAAACAGTCATAACTAATTCGTTTTAAAACATTTTTGAACGATTCTTGCGCCCACGCGAAGCTAACTTCTGGGGCTACAACTTTCGTTCATGGACCATCTTCAAATTCCAAGCAAAAAATCCAGAAAATTCGTGCAAGAGGACTGCTCCGAATTTGTTGGACAGATTTGACACAACTACTTTAAAAAGTCATAACTCCTTGCTCCGAAGTCGGAATCAGTCCGTTCCAGAGTCTGTGGAAAGCTTATTCAGTGTACTGTAATAACCCAAAAGCCCACAATTTTCTAGAAACTGTAGTTAGCCCTGAATTTTGTCCTTAGGGTCAATAGTTCACAGTTTTTTTCGATTTCTAACATGTTTATTTCGCGACCTTATTACTTCTAGCTCGTATACCAAATTAGAACAAATTTCATACTTAGAAAAGCGTGCCGAAAAGATTTAATACTTAGAAAAACGTGCCGAACAAATTTTGTACTTAGAAAAGCGTGCCGAACAAATTTCAAGCGACCGAAAATTCTGAAAAGTCATGCAAACTAGTTTAACCCATTTTTTGAGAAAATCATGATTTTGATTCTGGCATGCATGGATTTGATTCCTACTGTCCAGTCCACATTTACTAACATATATACACATGTTACAACAATCAAACCCTCTAACTTTTCATGTTTTGATAAAATTAGCAACTAAGAGGCATAATATCAATCACTTAGCATGCATGGCATAACTCTTTGGATTTTTAAAGCATACATGGCATGATTTGTCCAGAACTTATGTTCTTATTACACCATAACAATCAGACCACAATTACACAACATCACATACTCCAAAACAAACCATTTAAAAAGGTCACCTATGCATATTCTCTCATATTTTTGGAAGAACATAAGGAATGGGTTCATAGCTTACCTCTTTGGCGAATTCCTCTTGATTGGAGCTTGATAACCACCCTCCTTGCTTGCAAGATTCTCCAGAATTCGTAGCCCACCTTGAACCACTCTCAAACTCTCAATATTTTCTTCTCTTTTCTCTATTATTGCTCTCTTAGTTGTATTTTATCAAAGTAAAGAAATGTTTGAGTTGGGCGTATATGTATATATGTTAATAGGGCTGATGTCTCCAGCCTTTTCATCTCTCAAAACATCAGTTACAAGCATATTCATCACACTTTAATTTAGTTATGGGGTGAGGAGTTAGGAACATGAAAAGGTTTGCTTATTATGTTTGGTTTAATAGGGAGTTATCACATTTCTTCCTCGTTATTGTTATATACGTATACTCTCCCTTCTTGTCCAATATTATGTGTCACAAGACCCCACCAGCTGCTATCCAATTAAACCAATGCATTATAATGTTATTTTAATCATTTAAATACCGATTTTGACCGTTTCGCCCTCTGTAGCCAAACGTGCTTGATACTTATATCGATTCCTACTAATGTAGACGTCCCGAACGTCATGGAATTATCCATTTCGTCAAAAGCATCTTCAAATTCGTAGTTGACTTTTTCCCCGAAAAAGTCAACCGGTTGACTTTGACCAAAAAGTCAACCATGACGCATTTTTGTGGATACAGTCTATCCTGACTAATTTCGACGTTCCGGACTCAAATATGTCGTCTGCGTCACTAAATTTCGGTCTGAACTCAAAGTCTTGTTTTAACGGCATCCTACGAAATTAATAGCATTAATTCCATTCTTACCCATTTTAAGTAGTTGAATTGAACGGAACCAACCATTCAAACACATCTCATCACATAACATCTAAGTAAACATAGATACATGTAGTAAATAATTATCACATAATAATTTCACATAAGTTCGTTTATTGAAATTGTTAAATTACATAGAAAATCTCGGTTATTACAGTTCCCAGGAAAGAGGGGGCTTTCCAATAAGAATTTCTTCTTATTAGCGCACAATTAGATGACCAAACCTCTCCTTAGACAGAACTTTCTAGACATTGGCAATAATTCTATCTAATAATATTATTCAAATAATATGAATTACTGATCTGATAATGAAAAATACAGTGTAGTGACAATTATTGAAACAACAATAATATAAAATATCAACGTAGCAATTATTGAATCAATAAAATAAAATATTAAACAGTAATTACTGTAACAATTATTGAGTAGTGCCTTCTTACGTAAGAATCAATAATTGGTGCAATACCGTGTGCTACTGTGTTTTAACCACCGGGTATTCCAACAGTATTAACGGTAACAACTACGCCGTTATTTATAAACAACTTATACTTGTCGTTTTCTTCATCCAATCGCTTTCCGTTATGGGGCCCACACAAGGCTGCACTGTCGTACGAATATTCTCCAACAGCAAGAATATTCCACGACCAAACGAATATTCATCGACAAAAATGAATATTTTATAACCACTTGCTTATTTGAAATATTTGCGCATTTTACCCATAACAAACCACATTAATCAAATCAACCCTTACTATTTCAAAATAATAAATAGAGAAAATTTAATTTCATTTAATAATAAGTTGGGGTCTTACAATAAGAGTCAGCACCAAGGTAATTTGGTTTGGGTAGCTTTTGATCAAATATCAATAATCTAGTCGAATCAATGGCTTAGATAGTTTCTTTCATAATATATATATGAACAATTATCGTTCGGGTCATTGTTTGAATTTTCCTTACGAAGTATTATTTCTTCAAAGTTCTACTTATACAATCAATAATAGCACAAGTTCAAGTAATGCTCAATAAAGAGTAAGGTTTGAGTACTTGCCTCAAGCGTAGTTTACCAAAATATTTCTTATCAATACTCTTTCGAATCCTAACATAATATAATACATGTATATGATATTCATTAGTTACATATGCTCATGCATGATATGTAAGTTTAAATGCATAAATGTATAACTTTGTTGTATACTCTTCACATACTTCATTCCACACCTTGCATAGTCGTAACACAAAATCTGTTTATAAGTCACCATGAAGTCAAATAACATAGTCTTTAATCGTTGTTTTATGGTTTTGCAAATACTTTTTGGACTTATCATTTGAAAGTCTATAATCACTTCATTAAACATTCACTCCTATCACCTAGCATGCGTCTTAACATATTGGATATGTAATGGTTATATAATACATGTTAGAGCAATAGTTCAAACATGTAAACACCTTCAAACTAAAAGCAGAAAGCTGATCCTACTGTAGACTGGCGCGGCCGCGCTTGGTTTGTACTAAGGAGTGGCACAGCCGCGCTCTTCCTAGTGCAAACCAAGACATGGTTGCTTCTGCAGAAGGCCAGTGCACACCTGTCATACATATATGAATAATCACGAACAACACACATGTTGTTATGTGAATAACTAGGCCTGACCCTACCTCAAAACATTAACATAGGTTATTCAAGACTTGTCATATTTCCCTTTTTACATGCACATGTCTAATTAGGCATTCATGTTAATCACATTTACATGTATGACACACCTAATTGTGATGTCTTGTATAAACAAGTTAAACCACATAAGCATGCTCATAAATCTTAACCCAAATGTACATAGTTTATCAAGTTTATATTTGAAACTTTAAGTCTCCTTAGTAAAATTTATTTAAGCATGCAAGATATGCACACATTGTCTAAATCATACTTTCATACGCATTTGTGCACATACTCAAGTTATTTACATAGGCTAGAAAGATCAGAATTTGAAGGCATAATGTTCCTCATGCTTTGTTTTTCAATATTTCAAGTTTTCCTTTAGAAAGTCCTTTAAAGTCAAGCTATCAAAGCTTATCACACATGAAGCAACCATATGCCTCATGTTAGACTTCTTTACATACATATCTAAGTTATTTACACCTGTTCACAAGGTCAGAATGTATATTACTCCATGTACACAATTTTCTAGTTTTCCAATCTTTAAGCCTTCTTTGATATATTCAAATTAGAACAACTTATCATGGCTTACCATATACATATCAACTTTAGTCCACACTTGAGGGTCATCTATATGCATATTCAAACCAAGGTAGCTTGTTCATCATAACACTGGATCACTAACAGTAGTATCTGAGAAAGATACCGCGTGCGGTGTTAAGCTATAGAAGTGGTGCGGCCGCGCCACTTCGTTCAGAAACAAAAATAAATGACTCTGTTTTAGTAGAGCCTTAGCATATGTATAGTCCATTCTAAAACCAGACCAACTGCCATACTTCAAAGCATTCATACCAATTCAGAAAACACAATGACATGCTAATTCATACAAATTTGACAGAGATTTCATGTAATTGCTAAGAATTTGACAAAACTTAACTAAGAACAAAAATAGAAATTATACCTCCTTGAAGCTTGAATTCAATTCCCTCACTCCTTTAATAATACTCCCTAATAGCTCAGCAACTCACACTCTCTAATGCACTTCTCAGATAATTTTAAGCAACAGAAAATGAGAAGGAAAGGGTGCTATATATAGGGAATGGATTGCCCATTTCATGGCATTGCACTATGGTTTGATTCAAAGGAAATTGAGAAGAAATGTTGGTTATAGAAGGGTTGGCCAACTGCCCAATCCGTAGCCATCATCACCATAGCCTTTTGGTTTTGCTAGATTTTACGCAATGAAGGATTAGGCTATTGTTTGAGTACTTAATATGGGATAGACACTTTAAATCCCAGAAACGTGATCATAATACTTTAGTTTGTTTCTTTTAATTCCTAAAATATAATTTTAATGTGTTAATGCTACTACACAATAGAAAGTAAGGGATTATTTGTGTACTCATATCATATAATCCATGTACATCAGTCCAGTTTAATTTTTATTTATAGCAGGTATAAACTCCATTTTAATTGACCACTATTAATTCAATATCTCCTTAAAACTTTATTATTCCAGTTAGACTCACTTATTGGAACAATTAATAATTCTTTGATATAGTACATCTTTAATGTTCCCACACAGACTTATTGTCACATAAACAATTGTTTATGTAACTTATAATTTCCTATACTTTATTATATAGTTTATAAATATTACATAGTTATATTAATGTGTCACACCATATTTTCTTTTTAATGAAAGAACTTTATAATATCACATGTCTTACACGCCTCAATTAAATGAATAATACAATTCTAGTCATGCAATTTGTTTTACTCACAATAACAATTAATAGTCACATATCATTAATTAATCACCATTAATAATTAATTAATATTCTATAATAACAATTAGCAATTAATATTAATTAATTGTTCACTTGATAATTCATTCGCCGATTAATATCATTATTAATAGTTTTCATCATTGTGCCACACAAGGCTTTCAACGAGTTCATCGCAACTCCATACATTTCCAATTATTTAATTATTTAATATAATTGAGTTAACTCATCTCATAACACAAAATCATTTATATTCAAATAAATATTTATTTCCATTAATATATCTATTTATTTGTGAATGAAAATTCTCGAGTATTACATCCTCCCCCCTTATAAAAAATTCGTCACGAAATTGCTACAAGGTTACACAAATAGATTGGGATAATCCCTCATCATCTTATCTTCTAACTCCTATGTAGCCTCCTCGACATCGTGGTTACGCCAAAGTATTTTTACAGAGAAAATAACTTTATTTCTCAAGGTTTGCTCTTTCCTATCAAGAATTTGAACAGGAATTTCTTCATATGCTAGATTTTTCTCTACTTGAATGGGCTCATACGAAATCACGTGTTTGTAGTCAGGCTTGTACAGACGCAACACAAAAATGTGAAACACGTTATGGATGTGCTCCAACTCAGGTGGCAATGCAACTTTGAACGCCACTTCACCCACTCGCTTTAGTATCTCGAACGGTCCTATGAATCGCGGACTCAATTTTCCCTTCTTGCCGAATCGTATTTTTCCCTTCCAGGGAGATACTTTTAAGAAAATGTGACTTTTGACTTCAAAGTCGCGGTCCTGATGATGCAAGTCTGTATACTTCTTCTGGCGATCTTGTGCAGCTACTAGTCTAGCTCTTATTATTGTCACCACATCTGCGGTTTGTTGAACTAATTTCGGCCCAAGCATCTTTCGCTCTCCAACTTCATCCCAACACAACGGTGTTCTTCACTTTCTCCTGTAAAGAGCTTCGTACTGTGGCATGCCTATACTTGCATGCTCTAGCGTTTGTATCGTTTGCTCACTTTTCTCGTCTGTCTGCGGATGATAAGCGGTACTTAACCTTAATTGTGTTCCCGTCCTTTCTTGCAAGCTTTTCCAGAATTTCAATGTGAAGCGCGGATCTCGGTCAGAGACAATCGATACCGGCACTCCATGTCGTGAAACAATTTCCTTTACGTACTGATTTGCTAATTGATTTAAACTATATCAGATTTTGATTGGTAGAAAATGAGCCATCTTTGTTAGTCGGTCCACGATAACCCAAATGGCGTCAAAATCTTTCTGCGTGACTGGAAGTCCTACCACGAAATCTATCGTAATGTACTCCCTTTTCAACTCCAGTATTTCCAACGGTTGTAGTAAACCACTCGGCCACTGATGCTCTGCTTTTACGCGTTGGCAAGTCAAACATCTACTAACGCACTCTGCGACTTCCTGTTTCAAATTGGGCCACCAAAAATGTTGCCTCAAATCTCGGTACATCTTAGTGCCTCCAAGATGAATGGAATACGTCGTATTGTGTTCCTCGTGCAAAATCTCTTCTCTTAACTCGATTACTGCTGGTACCCACACTCTCCCTTCGAATCTTAAGACACCGTCTTTACTTATTCGAAATTTTTCTTCCTCATTTTTTGAAATCCTTTTCCTGATCTTCTTACATTCCTCATATTTCTCCTGTGCTTCTTTTACTCTATCCAACAATGTCGGACAAGCTTCCATTACAAATAACTTATTTTCAGAACTCTTGGGTCCCTTTACCTCTATTTCTAATTTCTTCATTTCTCTTATTAAATCTTCTTGAGTCGTCAATCGAAACAATTTCTCCCTTCCTTTTCTGCTCATAGCGTCGGCAACTACGTTTGCCTTCCCTGGGTGATAAAGAATATCACAGTCATAATCTTTGATCAATTTTAACCACCTCCTCTGACACATATTCAACTCTTTCTATGTGAAGATATATTTCAGACTTTTGTGGTCCATGTATATCTCACATTTCTCTCCATACAAATAATGCCTCCATATCTTTAACACAAAAACTACTGCCGCTAACTCTAAATCATGAGTAGGGTATCGTTTTTTGTAATCCTTTAGTTGTCGTGATGCATACACAATGACTTTACCGTGTTTCATGAGCACATAACCAAGTCCCTTGTGCGATGCGTCACTATACACCACAAAATTTCTCGCATCATCTGGTAGTGATAACACAGGTGCTTCACATAATCTCTTCTTTAACCCTTGAAAACTTTCTTCGCATTTGTCGGTCCATACAAATTTCATCGTCTTCCTCGTCAGATTAGTCAACGGGGTTGCTATCTTAGAAAAATCTTAGATGAATCTTCGATAGTACCTAGCTAACCCTAAGAAACTTCTCACCTCCGTCGATGTTCTCAGTTGTTCCCAATTACTTACTACTTCGACCTTTGCGGGGTATACTAAGATTCCATTCTTATTCACCACGTGGCCTAAGAATTGAACCTTCTTCATCCAAAATTCGTACTTTAAAAATTTCGCATACATCTTCTCCTTTCGTAGTGCCTCCAAAATAATTTTCAGATGTTCCACGTGTTCTTCCTCTGTCTTCGAGTAGATCAAAATGGCGTCGATGAAAACTACTATGAATTTATCTAAGAATGGCTTGAAGATACGGTTCATTAAGTCCATAAATACTGCCAGAGCATTAGTTAAACCGAATGACATTACCAAAAACTTGTAATGTCCATAACGGGTTCCAAACGCAGTCTTTGGTATGTCTTCATCCCGCATTTTCGGTTGGTGATATCCCATCCGTAGGTCGATCTTCGAGAAACAGTTCGCTCCCTTCAGTTGATCAAATAAGTCATCTATCCTCGGTAGCGGATATTTGTTCTTGATCGTTACTCTGTTCAATTCTCGATAATCGATATAGAGCCTTATTGATCCATCCTTTTTCTTAATGAATAACACTGGTGCTCCCCAAGGAGACACACTCGGTCGAATGTACCCCTTATCTAATAATTCTTGAAGTTGTATTATCAATTCCTTTATTTATACTAGCGCCATACGATATGGAGTTTTTGAAATCGGTGTCGTTCCCGGTGCTAATTCTATTACGAATTCAATTTCTCTGTCTGGCGGAAGGCCAAACAGATCGTCTGGAAACACATCTTGAAATTCATTTACTACGAATATATCTTTAATTTCTTCTCCCTTTTTTCGAGTATCTACGATGTAAGCTAAATAACCTACGCATCCTTTCCTTAACAATTTTTTGGCCTGCATCATCGTAACGCAACACGATTGCTTAAGCAATGAGCTACCATAAAACACTACCTTAGACTTACTCAGAGTCTGAAGGTTCACACACTTGTTCTGACAGTCAATTATCGTCTCATGGTTATATAACTAATCCATTCCCATTATTACGTCAAACTCTCCAAATCTTATTGGGATCAGGTCTACACTTAGTTCATTATCTCTAATATTTACTTGATGATTTCTATAAATATACTCTACAGGGATTACTTCCTTATTCACAACTTCTATGTTTAAGGGATTTCCTAATCGTTCTCAGGGTAAATTAAGTCGATTAGCAAATTCCTCAGATACAAAAGAACATGTGGCACCGGAATCAAATAATACATAGGCATTCATATTATTGATTGGGATGATACCTAACATAACGTCCTTTATAGCTACGGCATCCTGGACGGTCATATTAAATGTTCTGGCAGTTGGACGGTTGGATGGCGTTGGTCCGCCAATCATCAGTTATCCACTCCCTCCATACTGGTTGCTTCCTCCGCCGCTTCCTTTCTTCGGGCAGTCTTTGATCAGGTGATCCACCGAACCACAAGCGTAACAACCTTTGATCTTCTTCAGCTTTGGGCAGTTAGGTGAAATATGCCCCTCTTGGCCACAGTTGTAACATACACTGCGCCCTTTCCAACACTCACCTTGGTGATACCTTCCGCACTTTGGGCATCCTTCCACCTTCTTCTTAAACTCTCCTCGAAATTTCCCCACTTGATTGTTGAGATTCTTGTTGTTGTTGTTATTATCCCACTTCCTCTTTCCTAAGTTGCTACCTCCGCTACTACTTCCTCCGCGATTTTCTCCACCGGTTCTCTTTCCCTTCTCTTCTTTGATATACAGACTTAATGCTTCACTTCCTCCCTCGACAATAATAGCCTTTTCCAACAATGTTGTAAAAGAGTCAATCTGAAGAACCGACACCTTATTAAACAACCAAGGCTTCAATCCTTGCTCAAAACGCCTAGCTTTTCTCTCTTCATCTACCACCTGGTGTTCAGCATATCGGGCTGGTTCATTGAACTAAGTCGCGTATTGCGCCATCGTCATATCTCCTTGCTTAAGTTCTAATAACTTTACCTCTATCTTATTCTTCATGCTCTTTGGGAAATAATTCTCAAAGAACAAAGTCTTAAACCTCTTCCAAGTGACTATCCCTTCTCTAGCTCTTTGCTGATTCGCCTCCCACCAGTAGTTCGCTTTGCCTCTCATCATGTAGGTTACAAATTCCATCTTCTGGTCTTCACCCACACGAGCGATGGTGAAAACCTTCTCCATCTCTTTGATCCATGTCTTAGCCACGATTGGATCGGTAGTGCCTATGAATTCCGGAGGTCCTACACTCCTAAAATCTTTAAAGTTCGTAACTTGAACTGCTTTGTGAACGGGTGGTACTGGTTCATTCCTTCCCCTAAGAGCTTCCCCTAACAGATCTACAAGCCTCTGTATCGGGTCTACTGGTCCTCTCTCATCATTAACTGACTCTTTCGGTGCCATTATTCTACAACTGGGCGACATGTTTCTACATCATAAAATTTTCATTTTATTATCTAGTTATATTACTTAGACATTCATCATAGAAATAAAATTTTAAAACATGTTTCTGAAATAAGATCATTTATATTCATATGCCAAATCGTTACAATTACATGATCCTCTCTAGCATACTGCTATAAATGATAACACATATCCCCTATTATCATAAATGATGGGGACAACACCAGCTTACTACCCCTTTATCATTTTTCAAAAGTCAGTTTTACTACTATCTCACATCTTACACAAAAGACTGAGATTTCTACAACAGATTAAACAACACATAATTAAATATAATACAACTACTAAATTTCTTTCTCTAGACTCAATCTAACATTTCACGCTCCACGGTGCTTTGGTGTTCCTTTTGAGTAATGTGCACCACCATGTCTCGGCTTATGGTATGCCGGGTCTGTCCCTACTCTGCCGAGTAGTGATTTACCCCATCAATCAACCTCTCCATGGCTGTACGTAGAGCATGGGCCATTTTGTTCATCTTCCTTCTCTTACACCTCACTTCATCCTCTAGATCATTAGCTCTATCATTGGATTCCTCCCACTTATCCTCGAAGTGAATCCTATCCATCACCTCCATCTCTAACTGAGTACGGAGAGCCTCCTTCTCCGTCCTCTCGCTCAAAACCCTTTGCTCTATTTCCTTTAGCTTCCCTGCCAACTCTACGTTCCTAGCCACTGATCGGTGAAATAAAGTCCCCATCTGGATCCTGCCTCCTTACAGTGAGCAATCTCCACCTCCATATCCTGCATCGCTAATCGCCTTTGATGGTCCTCGTCCTTCAATTTCTGGAACTCAGACTCCCTCTCCCTAGCCGCAGCCTCTAGTTCCTCCACCCTACATCCTAACTCTAAAATATGCTCCTCATATTCCCCCAGCATCCGATCCTCAAAAGTAGCCTCGTCGGCGTCCTGCATAGGCTCAGGCTCCTCCTCAATAGGCTCCTCCTCCGGATCAGACTCCTCAGGTAGAGGCTCCATCTCCTCCTCCTCGTCGTCGTCATCGATATGGGCCACTACTGATATAGGCTCTACTATCAATGGTGCCTCATATACCACGTGGATATCACGCGGCTCCTCCTCTACCGCTCGACTAGGTCTTCCCATGTCAGTCATCCTACAACCACCAACATAAGACAACAAAAATAACAACTCCGTCAGAAGGTTAAATAAACATAAGTTCATTGTATATAATAAAATTATATTTCATAACACACTAAGTCACTCTCTGGGAAAACTCTACATGAGTTTTATCTCCTTCCTAACTTCTAAGTTCTCCTGAGTTATAATATAAAGACACTCGCTAATAAGGTTTATAACTACAGCTTTGATACCAACCTATAACACCCCCAAATTCAGACCACACTTGTCTCAAATTTGGTTGCTACGTAACTCTAGTAATAAATCAACATCTTATATATAGCGGAATAATAGAATAATTTACATAAGTATAACATAATTATTCTCGTCCCAAGGGTTCGAAACTTAAACATTCCTTAAATAACTTAACCATAATTAAACATCGTTTAGACATATGTAATACATAATACAACACAACTTAAATTAAACATAGATAAATAAGTTCTTCCACAACCCAAAACGTAGCACATTCCTAACAACCTATAAATAACTACTCCAAAGCCTTTTCTTTACCCTTGTCCTTGCCAGAGGGTTCACCACGTTCTACCTTCACTGAAAGTTTTAGGGAAAGAAAGGATGAGCAACAATTTTGCCCATCTAGTAATATAGCAAAAAGGGTATTCAATATAGTTTTCAATTTATCAAGGGTATATTAATAATGATAGTTCAAGATAGCAAGAAGTATAAATGATTATCAACAACAATCGCTATGAACATAAATATCAATAATATTCAAAGGTTTATGAATTCAAGATTTTAAAGTAGTGAATACTGAGCAGTCACTAAGGACTATGAATTTCTCCTAGAATTAACAGTGATACAACTGATAATTCTATAAAATGAGTACGACAAGTGATCAGCCTAGGGTACCCTATTTCATGCATAATATTTAGTCTTTCTTATGTGTGCACATCGGTTCTCCGACAATATATAATTCCCCTACTAAGAGGGTTGTTCTTCTCAGTTATAAGAGTCCGCACCAAGGTAATTTGGTTTGGGTAGCTTTTCATCAAATATTAATAGTCTAGCCGAATCAGTGGCTTAGACAGTTTCTTTCACAATATATATGAACAATTATTGTTCGGGTCAATGTTTGAATTTTTCCTTACGAACTATTATTTCTTCAAAGTTCTACTTGTACGATTAATAATAGCACAAGTTCAAGTAATGCTTAATAAAGAGTAAGGTTCGAGTACTTGACTCAAGCGTAGTTTAACCAAAATATCGCTTATCAATACTCTTTCGAATCCTAACATAATATAATACGTGTATAGGATATTCATTAGTTACATATGCTCATACATGATATGTAAGTTTAAATGCATAAATGTCTAACTTAGTTGTATACTCTTCACATGCTTCATTCACACCTTGCATACTCGTAACACAAATTCAGTTTATAAGTCACCATGAAGTCAAATAACATAGTCTCTAATCATTTTTTTATGGTTTTGCAAATACTTTTTGGACTTATCATTTGAAAGTCTATAATCACTTCATTAAACATTCACTCCTATCACCTAGCATGTCTCTTAACATATTGGATATGTATTGGTTATATAATATATGTTAGAGTAACACTTCAAACATGCAAACACCTTCAAATTAAAAGCAGAAAGCTGATTCTACTGCAGACTGGCGCGACCGCGCTTGATTTGTACTAAGGAGTGGTGCGGCCGCGCTGCTCCTGGTGCAAACCAAGACATGGTTGCTTCTGCAGAAGGTCAGTGCACACCTGTCATACATATATGAATAATCATGAACAACACACATGTTGTTATGTGAATAACTAGGCCTGACCCTACCTCAAAACATTAGCATAGGTCATTCAAGACTTGTCATATTCCCCTTTTTACATGCACATGTCTAGTTAGGCATTCATGTTAATCACATTTACATGCATGACACCTAATTATGATGTCTTGTATACACAAGTTAAACCACATAAGCATGCTCACAAATCTTAACTCAAATGTACATAGTTCATCAAGTTTAAATTTGAAACTTTAAGTCTCCTTAGTAAAATTTATTTAAGCATGCAAGATAAGCACACATTGTCTAAATCATACTTTCATACGCATTTGTGTACATACTTAAGTTATTTACATAGGCTAGAAAGATTAGAATTTGAAGGCATAAAGTTCCTCATGCTTTGTTTTTCAATATTTCAAGTTTTCCTTTAGAAAGTCCTTTAAAATCAAGCTATCAAAGTTTATCATACATGAAGCAACCATATGCTTCATGTTAGACGTCTTTACATACATATCTAAGTTATTTACCCATGTTCACAAGGTTAGAATGTATATTACTCCATGTACACAATTTTCTAGTTTTCCAATCTTTAAACCTTCTTTTATATATTCAAATTAGAACAACTTATCATGGCTTACTATATATACATATCAACGTTAGTCCACACTTGAGGGTCATATATATGCATATTCAAACCAAGGTAGCTTGTTCATCATAACACTGGATCACTAACAACAGTATCTGAGAAAGACATACCACGCGGCCGCGCGGTATTAAGCTATGGAAGTGGTGTGGTTGCGCCACTTCGTTCAGAAACAAAAGTAAATGGCTCTGTTTTAGAAGAGCCTTAGCATATGTATAGTCCATGGAACTATGGAGAGGTTGAAGGATCAACATCAAACACAATTATTGCAGTATCCATGGAAAACCCGCTATATCTCCCTCAACGAGTGATGAAGCCAGTCATCAGATCTAAGGGGAAAGTGCCCACGGAGAAAATCGAAGAATTCCTTCGCAAGATGGGACATAATGAAGCCAAGGTGGTACAAAGCTTGAAAGAAGCACCTCAACAGATATCTATTCTGGACTTGGTATTCTCTTTGGAAGATCATCGCAAGGTCTTAATGAAGATATTAGAAGAAGCCCACTTGCCAAAGATAGTGGATGTTGAAAAGTTTCGTTATCTGGTAGATCACATTTTCAACAGCAATGTGATATCTTTCACTGATGATGACATACCCCCCGAAGGGACGGGTCATTGCAAACCACTGCATATAGCAGTGATGTCTTCTGGATATGTGGTCGGAGGTGTGCTAATAGATGGATGATCATCCCTAAACATCTGCCTATATGCCACATTGGAAAGAATGAAGATCAATCACAATCGGATCCAAAGTAGCCACATAGTCATCAAAACCTTTGATGGATCTCGGCGAAATGCTATGAGAGAGGTTGAATTACCAGTGGAAATCAGTCCACATATCTTCTACATATCCTTTCAAGTGCTCAAAATCATTACAAGATATAATTTACTGTTGGGAAGACCTTGGATCCATATGGCGGGAGCCATCCCATCCACTCTTCATCAATAACTTAAGTATATCATCAACAGTAATCTGGTCACTATCAATGTTGAACCAGAGTATCCTGTCCAAAGTGATATGCCTATAATCAGTTTCAATGAAGAAGTTGATCCTGTCATCTTCCAAGCCCTTGAGGTGAGCAACACTCACTATCAACCCATTGGGGTCCAACTTTGAAACCTAGAGTTTCCGCCGAGAAAATGTCGGCCAGTCAAGAGATGATATCCTTGGGTTTCTATCTAGGATAAGGGTTAGGAAAGAATCAACAAGGATTCATGTGCCCAATTCAAATTCCCAGCCAGACAGGGAAGGCCAGATTAGGCTACTCCTCTGGGTCAAGTCATACGAACCCGCACAAGCATACACTGGCTCCTTCATCTATAATGCTATTACCTAAACCTACAGATGCAGATTCTGTACGGTCTCTAAGGAAAATTCTTATCTTTGTGGCGGGTATGCTGTTTCCTAAGCCCAAACTGGCTAATGGAAAAGAAGTCCTAATTCCAGACCCAGATATTGAGGAAAGGAATTAAAGGCGTAAACAAGACATAAAGAGATAGTTATCGAAGATGTACTTCCTGGTGCATACTGAGGGTATGAATAAGGATATCTCAGATGAAGACTGCTCAGATGTCATGGTCATTATTCAAGAGGAGGAGGATGATAACCACCCCTTCATCACAGCTGTCCACCAGGACTTGACCCTAGGTAATTGGAGCAACACTCCTTGCATTTGTCGAAAAGGGTAAAAAGGGTAGAAAATCCCTACCCTGTAGATATCAATAACTTCTTACTTTTGTTGCATTGCATTAGCAGTTATTTTTGTCATGTCATGCTAACATTATGTATGATCAAACAATTTCATTTGTTAAGTAAAAGCATTTTGTTTCAGCACTTAAGACTTAGATTTATCTAAACTTGCTAATGGGATGCCAATTTTTCACAATGACTGCAAATTTGATGTAAAGTTGAACTCTGACATGATGGAGATTGAACAAGAGGACTATGAGGTGCCTAAGGAGATCAAAGAATGGGTCAAAGACAAACCCAAGCCGAACCTTGATCAAACCGCCTCTTTCAACCTTGGAACCTTAAAAAACCCCAAACAAATCTAGATTGGCATGGACCTTACCCCAAGCCAAAGGAATGACATGATTGCTTTACTGACCCAATTTTAGGATGTGTTTACATGGTCTCATGAAGACATGATCAGTTTGTTAACTGATATCGTCATTCATCGCCTACCCATTAAAGAAGGATTCAAGCTAGTCAAACAGAAGCTTAGGCGATTAAAACTTGAGTGGAGTTTGAAAGTCAAGGAAGAAAATGTGAAACCATTTCAAGCCGACATCATCATGGTATCAACATACCCTGAGTGGCTATCAAACATAGTTCCCATACCTAAACTCAGAGGGAAGGTGCGAGTATGTGTGGATTACAGGGATTTGAACAAAGTTTGCCTCAAAGACAACTTTCCAGTGCCATTTATCCATATACTCATTGACAATACAGCTCAGTATGTTATGTACTTCTTTGTTGACTGCTTTACTGGGTATCACCAAATCATGGTTGCTAAAGAGGACCAGGAGAAGACATCATTCATCACTCCTTGGGAAACCTTTTTCTACAAACGGTTTTCATTCGGCCTCATCAATGCCGGAGCTACCTATCAGCAAGCCATGATGGCTCTTTTCCATGATTTAATGTACAATGATATAGAAGTCTATGTGGGTGACATCATTGTTAAGTCCCGAAGGGAAGAAGACCACATATACCATCTTAAAAAGTTCTTCAACTGGTTGTACAAGTACAACTTGAAGCTAAATCCAGCCAAGTGCGCCTTCGACATCAAGTCAGGTAAGTTGCTAGGATTCCTAGTGAGCTACAAAGGCATTGAGCTGGATCCTGCCAAAATTCAAGCCATTACTGAGATGCCTATGCCCCATACAAAGAGGGAAATACGGAGATTCCTGGGAAGAATCAACTTCATCAGCTGATTCATCTTCTAACTCACAGCAACCTGTGAGACCATCTTCAAGTTGTTCAGGAAGAATTCCTCCAAGAAATGGAACAAAGAGTGTCAAAAAGCCTTCTTTTCCATCAAAGAGAAATTAGTCAAAGCTCCTATCTTGGTACATCCTAGGGATGACATTCCCATATTTATGTACCTGTCAATCAATGACAATGCCATGGGCTGCATGCTGGGGCAAAAAGATGATAAAGGCAAACAAAAAGCTATCTATTACCTCAACAAAAGATTCAACATCAATGAACATAAGTATACATTGATTGAAAAGACTTGTTGTGCATTACCATGGGCTTCCATGAGATTACAACATTATCTCTATGGTCACACAACCCATCTCATATCTCACAAGGATCCTCTCAAATATGTATTCAGTAAACCCATGTTGAATTATCGACAGTTCAAATGGCAGTTCATCCTCCAGCAATTCGACATCATCTACGTGACCCAAAAGTCTATCAAAGGTCAAGGAATTGCAGATCAATTGGCCGCAACACCATCAGGGGATTTCAAACTCTTGGAAACATATTTCCCCAATGAAGGGGTAATGATAATTTAGTAACACCATCAAGGGGATATAGTCTAGTCATGGAGGATGTATTTTGATGGAGCCGTAAACATGGAAGGTGCGGGAGTAGAAGTAGGTTTGGTATCTATCTTGGGAGAACAGTATCCCGTTGCCATCAAATTGCAGTTTGTCAGCACCAACAACATAGCTGAGTATGAAGGCTGTATTTTAGGGTTGAAGCTAGCCCAATCCATGGGCGTCAAACGGTTAACTGTCTTTGGAGATTCCGAGCTGGTAATCAAGTACACCATTGGGATCTATCACACTAAGGAATTACATTTACTCTCTTACCATCTGCAAGTTATCCAGATGGCTTCGGAGTTTGAAGAAATATCCTTCCTCCACATTCCTTGGAACAAGAATGACTTTGCTGACGCATTAGCAACTTTGGCCTCCTTGATCAACATATTTAAAAGGGGAAGAATTCCAAATATCACCTTTGCCAGCCAAAAGGCCCCAGCCTATGGGAATTATATCGGAGAAGTATCGGATGAGTTGTCTCCCATCCAACACCCTTGGTACCATTCCATCAAGGAGTATCTGCGAGATAGATCTACGCCCACTAGGGCAAGTCAAGCTGAAGGAAAGCGGATCTATAGAATGGCCATGAAATTCTATCTAAGCGAAGACACACTCTACAAAAGAGATGTGGGACTAGGCCTTCTAAGATGCCTAAACAAAGGCCAAGCCCAGAGACTCATAAATGAAATTTATGGTGGAGTATGCGGTCCACACATGAGCGGTCCTCTACTTTTCAAGAAGATCTTAAGAACAGGGCATTACTGACTCTCTCTCAAAGCTGATTGTGATGATCACGTCAGGAGATGTTATCCATGCCAAGTTCATGGAAATGCTATCCACGCCCCTTCAAGGTAACTGCACAATATGAGTTCACCTTAGCCCTTCTTAATGTGAGGAATGGACGTGATCGGGCCAATTGAGCCCAAAGCCAATAATGGTCATCGATTTATCTTCACCATGATCGACTACTTCACCAAATGGGTAGAAGCGACCTCTTTTCCCAGAGTTACCAAAGAGGTGATAATTGGTTTCATCAGAAATAATGTCATTTGTCGATACGAACAACCAGAGGTGATTATATCAAACAATAACAAAAACCTCAACAACCAAATGATGGAAGAATTATGCAACAAATTTCACATCAAGCATCTCAACTTCGTCATCTATCGTCCACAGATGAATGGTGATGTTGAAGCGGCTAATTATAAGAATATCAAAAAGATCGTGCAAAAGATGTCCACTAATCACAAAGGATGACCTGACTTGTTGCCTCTGACTCTATTAGCCTACAGAACGTCAATGCGCACTTCCACTGGGACAACCCCCTACTCATTAACCTATGGCATAGAAGCAGTGCTCCCCATAGAAGTAGAAATAGAATCCCTAAGAATGTTGATAGATGCTCATATGGAGGAAGACCAATGGTTACAAGATCGTTACCACCAATTATCTCTGATAGATGAGAGGCAGGCCACAACCATCTTCCATGGTCAATTATACCTACAAAGGATTGCTCGGTCCTACAATAAGAAAGTTCGGCTATGGCAGTTTAAAGAAAATGACTTGGTCTTGAAGAAAGTCCTTAACAACCAAGATCAATCTAAAGAAAAATTTAACCCAAACTGGGAATGCCCGTTTATTGTCAAGAACGTATTGACAGGAGGAGCCCTCAGACTGCAAGAAATGGATGACAAAGAATTTTCCCAACTCATCAACTAAGACACCGTGAAACGGTACTATTTCTGAAGTTACCTGCAAACTAGCATCCTAGTTCTGGATCATCAATCCATCAGTCAATTCAGGTTTTCAAAACCTTTCTAACCACATAAGTTTTCATTCCACCAGGGACGAACTACGCTTACCTGATCTCCCCCATACAAGGGAGTACGTAGGCAGCCATTTATGATCCGGTCTAACCTTTACATAAAACAAAAACAAAACCCCTTTCACCACATACAACTTTTAACCTTTTCACGTTAGGTTGGAACTACACAGACCTTATCTCCCATCATCAACGGGAGTACATAGGCAGCCATTTATGGTGCGGTCTCACCCCAACAAAAACATAAAACCCTGTCAATGGTACTAGGATCATCCTTCAACCTTTCAAACCAAATCATAAGAGATGGAACTACCTGATCTTCCCAATACACGGGAATACAACAACGACCATCTGTGGGGTGGTTAAACCACACTTCACTGGGTTAGACCATAGGGATGGAACTACCTAGTCTCCCCAAACAAATGGGAGAAAAACCAGCGACCATTTATACTGTAGTTGAATTCTCAAAGAGAAACACCAATCCAAAAGAGATGGAACTACCTGGTCGCCTCCATACACGGGAGTACTGGCGACCATATGTGGTATGGTCAACCTCAGAGAAGAAACCCAAAATCCTCTCCACAACCACATTCAGAAACTAGTCCCAAGACACCAAAGATATGGGAAAAACAAAGATCGAAGATCCATTCTGAAAGATCCTGAGACATCTCAATGTCCATGTAAGACCCCAACTTTTATAAATAAAGATGAATTTTCTATAAATATCATTTTTGAATATTATGGAGTTAATTTGATATAATGTTATAGTTGTGGGTAATATTTATAAATTTTGCAAAGTACGCAAGTTGTTATATAATATTCGATTGGTCGGGAAATATTCGTTTTAACAGGGAATATTCGTACAACGACACAATCATTGGTGGACCCCACAACAAAATTATTGTCGGATTGAGAAAACGACAAAAATATTTTATTAAAAATAACGGCAAAAGTTTTACCATTGATACTGTTGAACTACTCGGTAGTAAAAGTACAGTAATATGTGTGGTTGCATAGTAGCACACGGTATTGATTATTAATGCTTATGTGAGGAGTCACTCAGTTTGATTCAATTATTGTCAGTTAATAATATGAATTATTTAGCGATAATGAAGTTTTGTTTTATTCGTATTATTAACGTAATAAAACAGAAACATCTTTTTATATAAAACATAATACTTTATTAAAGTTAATCTATAAATAGAATATATTATATTTTATTTAAAAGATTTTTCTTTAAATATGGACCGTCAGATTAAAGTAAATCAATCTGGACCGTTCATGGATTAGTTACTATGCAGTCCATTCTTCTATAAATAGCAGCTCATTCCTTCATTATTTCTTACGAATTCACTGAACTCTAGAGAGAGAAACTATAGAGAGAGAGAGAAGAAAAGTATTCTGCTACTTAACTACTTCCTTATTTCAGTTCTTCTTTAAAACGGTAAGGGGTGTTATTCTTTCTTATTCATGAAGAGAACTGTTGTTATTCCATTTCTTATTATTCTGTTGGAATAACCTGTATACGCGGTCTACCCTATACTTGGTGACATTCTTCTATTATTCTGTTGGAACAGCCTGTCTGTGTGTTTTACACCGGACCTGGTTCTGTTTTTATTATTATTCTGTTGGAACATCATATCTGTGTGTTTTACATCGTACCTGGTTCCGTCTTGTTATTATTCTGTTGGAACATCCTGTCTGTGTGTTTTACACCGGACCTGGTTCCATTATTTATTATTCTGTCGGGATATCCTATCTATGCGTTTACGCCGGACCTGGTTCCATTATTTATTATTATGTCAGAATATCCTGTCTGTGCGTTTACGCCGAACCTGGTTCCATTATTTATTATTCTGTTGGAATAACCTGTCTATGCGGTCTATCGCATGCCGGGTGATTTCTTTTGTTATTCCATTCTTTATTATACTCAGTTGGTTAAGTTTTAACTTCTATACTCCATGAAATTAGTGGAATATCCTTGATAATTACGGTTCATCCAGTATCTTTTCATAAAAATATTCTTCTAAGCATTCTTGAATTTTACTCCACAAAGCAGTATCATGTTGACAATTTGGACGTTGTTAATTCTTGGATAAATTAATTCTTGAACTTGTTTTATTGAATTCTTATATCATTGTCATCATCCCCATGTTTATAAAATGTTGAAAGTCATCTGTGGCCTGTAGTGCATAGATGGACTTGGTATGATTATGACCAGGGATCGGTATAATCATGACCGTAATGTTACAAATGATGTGGTAAAAGTCCTCATTGGCCCGTAGTGCATTGAGGGACAGTTGTTGGCATGATCATGACCATTAATGAATACAATTGAAAAACTTTTTAAATCATAGAAGATAGTAGATTTTATTTTCTACTTAACTCTTTTAATGGATTGCTTGTTTCGCTGCAGTTAAACTTGATGTTCGTTATATTTTATCAGTTTAACACTGTTGAAGGCTAATGATAATTTATTCAGCATTATCTTAGTCATAATATTTCTTACTGGGCTAGTTGAGCTCACCCTTTCTTTCAATGTTCTCTTCAGGAAATGAGAATACAGCTGGGACGAGTCGGGAAACGGAGTGATGGACCAGATGATAGTATTAGTAGTCCTCACTATTCTATTAAATAGTGTGACAATAATTGTAATGAGGACTACTTTTGAGTTTGTATAGTCTCTAGTAGACAATAATTATATTCAAACTCACAATTATGTTTTGTCGTATTGTACACGACAGTTGTTTTAGTAAGTTATATTTGTATTATGTACCATGTATCTGACGACCCAAGATGGGTGATGTATACCTAATTTTGGGGGCGTCACAGTTGGTATCAGAGCTTAGGGATATGATCCCTGGCTAAGATGTGAGAATAGAACTAGGAGGGGAGAGACGGGAAATTCCTTCGCTAGTATGACCTACCTAAGTTTATTTGTATGGTATTTAATTGGTCGGTCAGAATATAAGGATAATATATGACATATCAATTAACTTTTGTTTTGTGGCAGTATCTGAAAATGGCATCCCAGAATGTTGAGAATAGTAATGGAGCATAGGCGACTGTTGATTCACCACATATCAATAATCTGGATAATGTGCATCAGGAAGGCGATAATCCTCATGCAAACAACAATACTGACCAAATGATGAATGATGGAATATTCAGAAGCTTTATGTAGTTCATGCAACAGCAGGCGAGAGCGGCTCCTGTTCAAAATGTAGGTGGAAACACTGAAAACTCTCGGACGGTCACCGCTAAACAGTTCAAGGAGCTGGGACCACCGGAGTTTAAGGGAGAGCCAAAACCACTTATAGCGGAAACATGGATAAAGCAGACCACCAAGATATTTGATGTCTTGGAATGCTCCGAGGAGCAAAAGGTTCCCTTTGCCGCCTTTATGTTGCGAGGAGAGGCAGATTACTGATGGGAATCGATTAAGCGTACTCAACCTGCCGCACTGAAGATGTCTTGGGAGAAGTTCCAAGAGCTGTTCAATGACAAATACTTTCTCGAAAGTGTTCGACACATGAAGGAGGTGGAGTTCATCAAATTGGAGCAGAATAATATGACCGTGTCGCAGTATGAGGCTAAATTTCCTGAGTTGTTCCGGTTTGCGTCCCACTTGGTGGATAATGAAGAGCGAATGACGCAAATATTTTTGCGAGGTTTGAAACCTGAGATACGTCAACATCTTATTTCTCATAAACTGTGTTTGTATTCAGATGTTGTGAATAGGGCTCAGTTAGTGGAGCACGATAATGAGTCAACGCAACCAAAAGAGAGCAGTCGGCAAAATGATAATACTAGTGAGAGTAGTCATCAAAGCGGTGACAACAAGCGTGGGGGGAATCAACAGGCCAGAAATGGTAATAACTTCTGTGGTAATCAGGGCCAAAACAATAAGAATGGTCATTTCAAGAAGAGGAGATTCAACAATGATAGAAAGACGTCAGCACCAGCACCCGTTGTTAAGGAAGGAGAACGACCACCTATCATATGTTTTAAATGCGGAGGGGAAGGGCACATCGGTCCAAACTGCGTGATGCCATCTAAATCATGTTATAATTGTGGAAGAGAAGGTCATTTAGCTCAATTTTGTCGTTTACCAAAAAGAAGTTCAGCCAGGATGGAGGCACCAAAGGCCGTCCTAGAAAAGTCAAAACCAGTAGTGCAAGGGAGAGCGTTTGTTGTGACCTCCCAGAAAGTAAGGAACCCGAATGAGGTCATCACGGGTAAGCTTATCATAAACTCTAACGAAGTCTATACTTTATTTGATACCGGTTCTACCCATTCTTTTATTTCTCCTACTTGCGCTCATCGATTAAATTTGACTCTAGAGAAATTAGACTTTGACTTATCTGTTGAAACTCCATTGGGAGAAACCTTCATTACATCCACGGTTTATAAGTCCTGTTTGGTTCAAGTTGGTACCCATACATTACCTGTCGATCTTATTTCATTAAAAATACTTGCATTTGACGTGATTCTAGGGATTGATTGGTTAACTACTCATCATGCAAAAATTGATTATTTTCATAAGGTTGTTAGCTTTCATATTCCTATTTGACCTATTATGCGAATTCAAGCAACCAAACCATTAAAATCAATCGCTGTCATCTCAAGCCATAAAGCTATTCGTTTATTAAAAAACGGATGTCAAGCTTTCTTAGCTTATGTCACGGATCTAAACAAAAATACGTCAGTTTTGAATGATATTTCTATTGTTAATAAATTCCCTGACGTATTCCCTGAAGAACTTCCTGGCCTACCCCCAGAGCGTGAAATTGAATTTTGTATCGACCTTGAACCCGGTACAAAACCCATTTCCAAAGCCCCATATCGAATGGCTACTATTGAACTTCAGGAGTTAAAGATCCAACTGTAGGAATTGTTAGACATTGGCTTTATTCGTCCTAGTACTTCTCTTTGGGGTGCTCCTGTTCTATTCGTGAAGAAGAAAGATGGTAGTATGCGACTTTTTATTGATTATCGGGAGTTGAACCATGTCACCATCAAAAATAGGTACCCATTACCACGTATTGATGACCTGTTTGACCAGTTGCAAGGAGCACAATTCTTTTCAAAGATCGATCTTCGTTCTGGATATCATCAGCTGAAGGTTAGAACTGAGGATATTCCAAAGACAGCTTTTAGAACTCGGTACGGGCATTATGAATTCCTAGTCATGTCCTTTGGATTGACTAATGCTCCTGCTGCCTTCATGGATATGATGAACCGGGTATTCAAGGAATATTTGGATCACTTTGTGGTCGTCTTTATTGATGACATCCTTATTTATTCCAAAAGTCGTGAAGATCATGAGCAACACTTGAGGCTGATACTCCAAAAGCTTCGTGAATACAAGCTTTATGCCAAGTTGAAGAAATGCGAGTTCTGACTGGAGGAGGTAGCATTCATTGGGCACGTAGTATCAAGTCGTGGAATATCTGTTGACCCGACAAAGATTGAAGCTATTCAAAGCTGGGAGCAACCTAAATCAGTAACCGAAGTACGTAGCTTTCTCGGTTTAGCTGGTTATTATCGGAGATTCGTGGAAGGATTTTCTCGAATTGCTACTCCACTAACTCAGCTGACTCGGAAAGATATAAAGTTCAGTTGGAGCGAAGAATGTGATAAGAGTTTTCAAGAACTCAAGAGGAGACTCATTTCAGCACCTGTTCTAACAATACCATCTGGCTCGGAGGGATTTGTCATCTACAGTGATGCTTCGAGCAAAGGGTTGGGATGCGTTCTCATGCAACATGGAAAAGTCATAGCCTATGCATCAAGACAACTTAAGGAATATGAGAGGAATTATCCTACTCATGATCTAGAGTTGGCAGCTATTGTCTTTGCACTTAAAATTTGGAGACATTACTTGTATGGGGAGAAGGTGGAGATCTTTACGGATCATAAAAGCCTCAAATATTTCTTCACTCAAAAGGAACTCAACATGCGACAACGACGTTGGCTTAAACTGTTGAAAGATTATGATCATACCATTCAATACCATCCTGGAAAAGTGAACGTGGTAGCTGACGCATTGAGTAGAAGATCATATACAAGTACGAGTGCGATATTGTCAATACAAAGGCCCATTTTGTGTGACTTGAAAAGGATGGAGATAGAGTTAAATACTCCAGGGACCCATGTGATGATGGCGAATATACGAGTAGAACCGACTTTAATCGATAAAGTTAAAGCTGCTCAAGCTACAGACCTGGAGCTGATGCGTATGAGGAAGAAAGTGCAAGAAGGTGCTATGCCGGAAGTAAGAATCGATGAAGAATGAGTACTTCGAGTCAACTCTAGACTTTATGTTCCTAACGACCCTAATTTAAAGTATGAAATCATGATGGAGGCGCACAACACACCGTTTGCAATCCATCCTGGGAGTACCAAAATGTATCATGATCTTCGTCATACATTTTGGTGGAGCAATATGAAGCGAGAGATAGCACTGTTTATCTCAAGGTGTCTAACTTGTCAAAGAGTCAAGGTGGAGCACCAAGTACCAAAAGGTCTATTGCAACCACTTGAAATTCCAAAATGAAAGTGGGAGCACATTACCATGGATTTCGTTACCGGTCTTCCTAAGGTTTCTAAAGGTATTGATGCGATTTGGGTCATTGTTGATAGATTGACCAAGTCTGCTCATTTTTTACCGATACGAGAAACTTATACACTTGAACGTCATGCTCGTATATACATAAACGAGATTGTAAGACTGCATGGTATGCCAGTATCCATAGTTTCTGATCGAGACCCAAGATTCACTTCACGATTTTGGGTCAGTTTACAAAAAGCTATGGGCACGGATTTATGATTTAGTTCGGCATATCATCCTCAGACGGACGAACAATCAGAGAGGACTATTCAAACTCTTGAAGATCTATTAAGACTCGGTGTCCTTGATTTCAAGGGAAGTTGGGACAAGTTCTTACCATTGGTGGAGTTTTCCAACAACAGTTATCAAGCAAGTATTGGCATGGCTCCATTCGAAGCATTGTATGGAAGAAAATGTCATTCTCCAGTATGCTGGGATGAGGTGGGTGAAGCAACGTTGTTGGGACCAGAGTTGGTACGTATGACTACATAAAAGATTCAAACGATCCGACAACGTATAAAAACCTCACAAGATCGACAAAAGAGTTATGCTGATCTTCATCGAAAGGACGTGGAATTTGATATAGGAGATCATGTGTTCTTACGTGTTGCTCCATGGAAAGGAGTTACGAGATTTGGAAAGAGAGGAAAGCTCAATCCTTGATTCATCGGTCCATTTTTAATCCTCGATCGAGTAGGAACTGTGGCTTATTGACTCGCTTTACCGCCAAGTATGTCTCATGTTCATAATATTTTTCACATATCCATGTTACGTAAATATGTGGAAGACCCGAACCACATTATTGAGTTAGAACCGAATGAAATAGCAGAAGATTTGACGTATGAAGAAGTTCCTATTCAAATCTTGGATAAGAAGGAATATATTCTACGCTCCAAGGTTATACCTCAAGTCAAAGTTTTGTGGAGAAACCACGATGTTGAGGAAATGACTTGGGAGTTAGAATCTGAAATGAAATCAAGGTATCCTTACCTCTTCGACATACCAGGTACGTACCCTAATTTCGAGGGCGAAATTTCATAAGAAGGAGAGGTTGTAAGACCCTAACTTTTATAAATAAAGATGAATTTCTATAAATATCATTTTTGAATATTATGGAGTTAATTTGATATGATGTTATAGTTGTGGGTAATATTTATAAATTTTACAAAGTACGCAAGTTGTTATATAATATTCGATTGGTCGGGGAATATTCGTTTTAACAGGGAATATTCGTACAACGTCACAATCATTGGTGGACCCCACAACGAAATTATTGTCGGATTGAGAAAACGACAAAAATATTTTATTAAGAATAACGGCGAAAGTTTTACCATTGATACTGTTAAACTACTCGGTAGTAAAAGTACAGTAATACGTGTGGTTGCATAGTAGCACACGGTATTAATTATTAATATTTATGTGAGGAGTCACTCAATTTGATTCGATTATTGTCAGTTAATAATATGAATTATTTAGCGATAATGAAGTTTTGTTTTATTCGTATTATTAACGTAATAAAATAGAAACATCTTTTTATATAAAACAGAATACTTTATTCAAGTTATTCTATAAATAGAATATATTATATTTTATTTAAAAGATTTTTCTTTAAATATGGACCGTCAGATTAAAGTAAATCAATCTGGACCGTTCATGGATTAGTTACTATGCAGTCCATTCTTCTATAAATAGCAGCTCATTCCTTCATTATTTCTTACGAATTCACTGAACTCTAGAGAGAGAAACTATAGAGAGAAACTATAGAGAGAGAGAAGAAAAGTATTCTGCTACTTAACTGCTTCCTTATTTCAGTTCTTCTTTAAAACGGTAAGGGGTGTTATTCTTTCTTATTCATGAAGAGAACTGTTGTTATTCCATTTCTTATTATTTTGTTGGAATAACCTGTATACGCGGTCTACCCTATACTTGGTGATATTCTTCTATTATTCTGTTGGAACACCTGTCTGCGTGTTTTACACCGGACCTGGTTCCATTTTTATTATTATTCTGTTGGAACATCCTGTCTGTGTGTTTTACACCAGACCTGGTTCCGTCTTGTTATTATTTTGTTGGAATATCCTGTCTGTGTATTTTACACCAGACCTAGTTCCATTATTTATTATTCTGTCGGAATATCCTATTTGTGCGTTTACGCCTGACCTGGTTCCATTATTTATTATTCTGTCAGAATATCCTGTCTGTGCGTTTACGCCGGACCTGGTTCCATTATTTATTATTCTGTTAGAATAACATGTCTGTGCGGTCTATCGCATGCCGGGTGATTTTTTTTGTTATTCCATTCTTTATTATACTCAGTTGGTTAAGTTTTAACTTCTATACTCCATGAAATTAGTGGAATATCCTTGATAATTACGGTTCATCCAGTATCTTTTCATAAAAATATTCTTCTAAGTATTCTTGAATTTTACTCCACAAAGCAGTATCATGTTGACAATTTGGACGTTGTTAATTCTTGGATAAATTAATTCTTGAACTTGTTTTATTGAATTCTTATATCATTGTCATCATCTCCATGTTTATAAAATGTTGAAAGTCATCTGTGGCCTGTAGTGCATAGATGGACTTGGTATGATTATGACCAGGGATTATTCGGTATAATCATGACCGTAATGTTACAAATGATGTGGTAAAAGTCCTCATTGGCCCGTAGTGCATTGAGGGACAGTTGTTGGCATGATCATGACCATTAATGAATACACGAATATCCTTGGCCGTAGTGCAGGGGTGATTCGATGATGTGGATTATTTTATTAAGCTGAGTCCCAGCGATAACAGTGTTGAAAAATCTTTTAAATCATAGAAGATAGTAGATTTTATTTTCTACTTGACTCTTTTAATGGATTACTTGTTTCACTGTAGTTAAACTTGATGTTCGTTATATTTTATCAGTTTAACACTGTTGAAGGCTAATGATAATTTACTCAGCATTATCTTCGTCATAATATTTCTTACTGGGCTAGTTGAGTTCACCCTTTCTTTCACTGTTCTCTTCAGGAAATAAGAATATAGATGGGACGAGTCGGGGAACGGAGTGATGGACCATATGATAGTATTAGTAGTCCTCACTATTCTATTAAATAGTGTGACAATAATTGTAATGAGGACTACTTTTGAGTTTGTATAGTCTCTAGTAGACAATAATTGTATTCAAACTCACAGTTATGTTTTGTCGTATTGTACATGACAGATGTTTTAGTAAGTTATATTTGTATTCTGTACCATGTATCTGACGACCCAAGATGGGTGATGTATACCTAATTTTGGAGGCGTCACAGTCCATCCATCAAGGAGGAGTTCAGAATACATCCAGATCGCAAGTCCTGGAGAACAGGAAACTAACCAAGTAACAAGGCATATCTAAAAAGGGAAGTGGATCAAAACATATTTCCTTGCCATATAATATTGTTTAATATATACAATATGTCATGTACATGACAAAAATGGCTAACCTAGTCTATGTAGGAAAATTAAAGCTAATCTACAAACTAGTGGATAAGTGAGCCATCATGTCCAACATGGCATCCCTCTTAGTAGATGGAGCTAAATCTATGAGCTCTTGCCCCTGGTTATCCACACGACCTAGGAGATCTACGACCATCTGCATGGTGATTGTAACAACCGAGAAAATTATATTATAATGTAAATTAATTTTATTTGAATATATATTGAATAAAATTATATCATATGCTATTTATATCGAGTAAGCGAGATGAAGGTTATTCTATAACCTAAAAGAGAGATATGATAGTAGTATTCTGGCTAAGTGCTAGAAATAAAGTGTTTGAATTTCCAAGACGAAAATAAAAGCTTTTCGAGAAATTCTTCGAAAAACACTATTCATCCATTTCTACTCGGGAATTATTTTTGAACTTCCGAAAAAAACGTAATGATATAATTTTAAGAAAAGATGGATTATCTAATAATAATTCAGTTATGGCAAACACAGTTTTTCGTCTGCATACTCAAACTTGAGAATGTTAGGGAAAATGAAGATTTGAAAGCTTAAGGGTTATGTATAATGAGGAAGTTATTATATGGGAAATAATACGAGTATAATACAAGGTATTGTACAAGTATGTACGAAAGATAATATAATGTATAAGATGAATGTTATATGAACTAGTATACGAGAAGAATATGAGGATTATACGTTAAAAGCATAAACAATTATTAATGGACTAGTAGAACTTGAAGGTGAACTTTGGCAAGCCAAATATAAGATTATTTAGGCCCAATAAAAAAATTAATCAAGGCCCAAAGATAGTTTAATTCAAGCCCAAAGTTAGGCCCAAATTGAATTGAACTTAAGCTTGAACCAAGAACTGAACCCGTGGATCGAACCGTTGGGTCACCGGATGGGTAAAACTCATGCGGCAACCCATGTGGGGCCCCCATGGTGAGTCATGGCCAGCTATAGGTGGCAAAGCTTCTTAAGGAAGCTTGGTTAAGGAGGTTTAGTAAGGAGGTGGCATTTAATGCAAGGATGACTCACACTTTCAAATCAATCGTGAGATGAGCTTGTGTGGTGGATGATGATGGTAGGTTTTGTAAGGTTGGAAACTTAAGGGTGTTGAAGGTACAAGACCTAACTTAAGTGATCAACTTGTAAGATAGAAAGTTGTCCAAATGACCTTCCTACCCCAAACTCTTGAAATTTTATAAATAAGAAGCTTAATCTTCATTTGGTTTTCTTAACCAATTCACCAACACTTGAGTTTATGCACTTTGAGAGAGAAAAGAAAGAATTTCGAAAAGTAGCTAAAGAATAAGAAGAGAGAAGCTAGATAGCTCAAGAACGTAAAAGGTAATGAAGCTTAAACCTTTAATCTTCATCTCATCAATTTGAATTTTGATAGAGAAGTGATTATTGGTGGAACACGTCTTATAAGGAGTAATAAGGATGGATATTAATGGATTAAATATTAATAATCATGTTACAAGTGGAATCATAACCAAATAAGTAATAAATAATGAAGAAAATATGACAATTTAACATATGTTGTTGATGGACACGTTTAAAACCATCATGTATAGGATAAGGTTCTATATGATTGGTTAGGATGATATATGATTGATTAATGGAATGAATCCATTTTGAACGGAGTAAAAATCTCGAGTAACGAAGTTATGGCGAAATTTACGAGATTAGACGATAATCGTCGAAATCATAAGATTTCCAGAATGATAGTCAAAAGTCGTTGTGACAACCCGAGAATTTAGAAATTTATTTTAAATCTTAAATGATGTATTAAAGGTTATATGATAGACCTATACTGAAAATAAGTGTATGGATTTGATGTTTATGTGAAAGAAATTTTAAGGATTTCAAAAATTTTGGACAAGACTTTAATGATTTGGTAGACTATAAGTAATAGTCTGGTAATGAGGTATAAGATTTTGGTCGATGTAAAATTCTTGTGAAGAATTATCAGGGTTAAGCATCTAAGTGTATATGAGTCGGTATATGAGATCTTATATGTGAGCAGTGATTGTTTATGTGTACAGTTTGTGAATGAAGGATCAAATTTTTGATCAGATAAGTTACGTTGGTGACAAACCCTAAAGTTATGTTAAGAATATCAAGGATAAGTTAGTAAACACTAACGAACTGTTAGAAACCCTAACGATACGTTCGGAAACCCTAATTTTAGTTTCGGGAACTCGAAACCCTAATTTAGTATTTGACAACCCTAATTCGGGAGCTCAAATGTGAAGTATAAAAGCTTAAGTGTTATAAGTAATGGGATAAATGGGAAATGTATAAAATACCCTTCAAATTATAAGGGAAAAGACCAAAATACCCTTAGTGGGTGCGAAATGACTAAAATACCCTTTACTTAAAAATCTAAGTAAAGAGTTATGGCCAAAATTGTGGCCACATCTCTTGAGTTACCACCATACACCTTGAATCAGCTCTTTGAAGCTACATAACATCAATCATAGCCACAAGAATCAAAAGTGTGAGATTAAAGTAAAGAAAAATCCTTACTTTACTTTTCATATTTTCCAAGACCATTCTCTCTCTACAATTTCGAAATCTAGACTGAGAGAGAGTGAGAAACAAAACTAGGATCAGTTCATAGCAAGCCAAGAATAGATCAAGGATCAAAGTTTAAAAAGTATAAAAAACCCTAACTTGAAAATCTATGCATTTGATGTTAAATGTTGTTAGTTGTTTGTTAAAGTTGTGTTAAGGGATGTTATTGAGTGATCAAAGATGTAACAACAAGGATCCATAACATCTAGAAGCTAGAAAATCAAGTTTTCAAACTGACCAAGAACCCTAAAAATAAGGCTTGACAGCCTAATGTCAGGGCCTCTAGATTTGTCTATGTTAAGTGTCATGTTAGTTTTATGTTATAGACTTGTTCTCTGTCATGAGAAGAGTAGAATGGAAGTGGAATCAACTCTATACCATGTCTGGATCTCAAGTTATAAGAAGTCAAACATGGTTGACCGACCATGACCAAACTGTTTCTGGAAAACCCAGAAACCCAGATTTGGTCTGACAACGTTGTGCAAGCCTTTGATCTTGCTACTGGTAAGGAGTTTGGTTATGTTGTTGTATTAGATTTGTAGACGGACATGTAGGCTACATGATCATGACTCTAGAACACTTAGATCTTACACTGGATCAAAGATATAAAGGGTCAAAGTAGGGTTGACCACCTGTTTTGATGAATTTCTAGAAACCCAGAATTCACCAAGAACAGTTTTCTGACATGGTTTGACCATGCCAGATTTTGTTCCTTTGATGTTGTTAGAATGACCTGATGTGTTATAAATGTTCCTTGACATATGGACTACAAGTGTGAACTCTTAGATCACACAAACAAGACCTAGAATCAAAGTTACAGAGCATCAAAAGTGGTACCCTGCAACTGTTCTTCATTTCTGGAAAACCCAGAAATGAAGAACAGCGTCTGACAAGTTTTTTGGAGGCTTGAATCTCACTGATAAGTTGTGTTACGGCCATGGAATTTGTTTAGGGTTGTAGTACTACAACATTAACACAATTTGAAACCCAGAAACATGAAGATCAAAGATCTGGAGAGGGTCAAACATGGTACCCTACACACTACTATGAATGTTCTGGGTTTGATGAATAATACCTATAGCGACGGTTCTGTCGCTATAGGCACCCTTTAGCGATAGTTATTTTCTAAAATTAATTATTTTTATTAAATAAATAGAAAAAATTAGTTTTTAATTATTAAAAATACAAAATAAATTTCTAAAAATTATTTTAAAGCTTAAAAATGGGTTTTTAATAATTTTGAGTATATTTCATAAATATTTAATATTTTTGAAATATTAATGGTATTTAATTTATTTAATTATAATATTAAATAAATTACTTAAAATTGATTTTAATACTTGAAAAATCATGAAAAATTATATTATGGTGTTAGAAAATATTTTAAGTTATTTTTAATAATTTTTGATATTTTGTGATAATTTTCATTAATAAATTAATATTAATGGTAATTGATTTATTTAATGAATATATTAAATAAATTATGAAAAAATAGAATTTATGCTTTAAAAATCATATAAAAATGATTTAAGGGTTAGAAAAATATTTTAAGTTATAAAATATAACTTTTGATATTTTGTCATGAAAATATTAATATTTTAATATTAATGTCAATTACTGGATAATAAATTTAAATGTTTAAAAATTATTTAAATGAGAAATTAAGGTATTAAAAATATTTTATAATATTATAAATATTGTAACGACCCCAAAATAGGTCCATTCCATCCAACCTATTCTGAAACGCCAAATACGTGGTACAGAAAACAACTATAACTTTATTACAACAATTGTCGTGCAAAATACAACAACACATATGCTGTGAGTTTGGATACAAATATATACCAAATGTGACTCATGTTCCAACCGTGGACATCACCTCACAATGACACCTTACATAAAGGTATAGTTAAAAACTGTTTTAGAAATTAGAATCTTTGGGAAGTGCTCAAGGAAACCTTCGTACATGGGAGGCCATGCGTCTAGGTTATGATAGATATCATATGGCCACAGAATTATTTTTGGTTGACCCAATAGACCCCAAAGAAAAACGAGAAGATTACTATCATATTCTTCCCAATGGTGAGTCTTCTCTTGACATATCATTATCTCTATTGTCTCTAATTGAGAATTATACTTCAAACAAACACCAAGATTATATAGGTAGTGCTCGTATATATACTGAGCAAGTGGATGAGCACATCCCTGTCTTATGATGACACGAGGTTGTATGTCGTTAGACATCTTGTATGATAGTGGCAAACCACCCTTCCAACGTTGGGTACACCTTACCCTATTGGATTCACCAAATAAAACTACTAAATAAACTTTTCTATACTGCTTCGGGAGAACATCCACAGCTAGAGACCACCGTTCTATTTCCCCGTTACCCTCGCTCGACCCAGCTACACTCTTATTACCTGAAAGGAATTGTGAAGCAAAAGGGTGAGCACAACTAGCTCAGTAAAGAATATCATGACTAAAGATAATTAAATTATCAATAGCCTTCATCAATAATAAATCAGAGATTTAGAACATATGGTAAATGATAAAAATTTCAACCATAGTTGCAGCGGAACGAGTAATCCATTAGAAGAGTCAAATAGACTATAAAGTCTATTATCTTCTCCATGTTAAAAATTCATCAACAATATTTTATCCCTGTAACATCAATCAACAATTCTGGTCCACAATCATATGAATAACTCATAATCATAACTGTAGTTCTAAATTCCTCTTCTCATCTAGGACGAAGATAATTTTCATCACCTATCTTTACCTGAAACATCAAAGATCATGGTTACACCAAATCACATTTCCTGTTCATAATCATACTAATAACTTCATCTTTGTACTATAGGCCAAAGATATTCATTTGTATCACCAGTTGGTCATGTTTATCTCAACATCTGTTCATCTTTGCACTACTGGCCAAAGATATTCAACAACATGTCATTTTTGCACTACGGGCCAAAGATATTCATCAACAATTCATCTTTGCACTACAGGCCAAAGATATTCATCAATATTTCATCTTTGCACTACAGGCCAAAGATATTTCTCAACAGTTCATATTTGCACTACGGCCAAATATATTCATCAACAGTTCATATTTGCACTACAGGCCAAATATATTAATATCTCAAAGTAATATATAATCATTTATATAAACAATAATTTTAACCATGTTGATCATTTCACCTTTGCACTTAAGTTGAAGATATTCAATTATAAATTCAATGGTCATGATCATACTAGTCAATAATTCAACTTTGCACTACTGGCCAAAGGGAACCCAAAGTTATGATCATACCAATAATCTACCCATCTTTACACTCAAGTGAAAGAGAATTTCAACACCAGGGTTATAAAAATGTTATATATGATAATAAAAACAATATGATCAACATATAGATTTAATCTCAAGAGTAATATTCATAAATCAACTATAATTTGGTTAGAAAAAGAAACCAATTTTATCGTGAATAGTAACTCGTGAATAGTAACTCATGAATAGTAACTCGTGAATAGTAACCCCGACACAAAAAGGTAGAAATTCTACAATAAAATATATACCAATATTTCGGTATAATGATATTAAAAGAATAATATTTCTTAAGCTTATAAACAATTTATTTTAATTGTTTACACTTTACTAAATAATGCATTTAATCAATCTAAAATGCCAAACTCATAAGATTTCATCACCAATAACCAAAACCCTCATCAAAAATCTGCATATACCTCATATAGGATTCTCAAGTCATAAAATCTTATTTTCTAATTTTCTTACTTCACAAAACATATTTAATTCATTTACTCATAACTAGACTATTTTCATGAAAAATACCAAATCAGTTCCAAAAATATTTCTTTTCTGGGATTTAGCATAATATAGTCCCATAGCGAACATATATTTTTTTCAAAATTTTTAAAAGTCATTTACTATTTTTCATATGGTCAAAACTGTCGAATATTTAGACATTTATCAAAAATTATACTTTTGTCCAAAAATTCTGAAATTTATAGAGTATACTTCTATCATATACATGTACTCCCAATAAAAATTTCATCAATTTTGGAGTTAACTACAAGGAATTATAAGCGATTACTTTTAAAATAGTCTTTTCTCATAAAATTCATAACTCTCAATCTATACATCCAAAAATCACCATTTTTGGACACAATCAAGAAAACTCATCAAAATATCATTTTAAATTTTTTCAGAATTTTTGAAGGTCAGAAAAATTACGAAACTGGAAAATATAACAACCCTTAAAATCCCTTACTATCCCTTAACTCAAAAGAGCAGTACTTCTGATCGATATAAGGCTGAAGGAAACTTGCACTGATGAATAAAAACTCACAGAGTATCTAAATACTCATAAATTACACTCAATAATCTAGAGAGAGAAAGAGAGAAAACTTATGAATTCTGGTGTGATTTTTAATTCTAACTTAGCCCTCTATTTATAGGAAAATGTTAGCACGCCGAATCAAACTTAACCTGTAACCTGATGGCTTTACCTGCTACTATTCCCACCTAACACATTTGAATAAAAATCTCAGCACATTTCTTCACCAACCAAGAGTGGAGCCCACCAATTCTAGAATTTTCCACCAAAATGACTAACTCCGAAAATTCAACAATTTCTGAACTAGTCATCTCGTAAAATTCATAACAAATCATACGTTCATTTTTAACGGTTCAAAATTTGTGGACATATACTCAACTTATATATGTATAACATATCCAAATATTACCACGATCCAACGGTCGGATTAAAAATTATAACCCTCGTAAAATATCTTAAAAACTCTAATTTGATTTTCAATACCTCCGTTCCGACAAAAATACAGATAAAACACCTCAACATTAACTCCTTCATTTTTAATCACAAAAATATATCCCTCATTTATATCCACATAAAATAAATATTTCCTTATCATATGAATTAATAATTAATTATTCATAAATAATATTACAGAATCACATTTATGACAACCAAGCCGTTCCCAGGAAAGAGGGGGCTTTCCAATAAGAATTTTTCCTTACTGGCGCGCAATTAGGTGACCAAACCTCTCCTTAGACAGAAATTTTTAGACATTGCCAATAATGTTATCTAATAATATTATTCAAATAATATTAATTATTGATCTGATAATGGGAAATACTGTGCAGTGACAATTATTGAACAACAATAATATAAAATTTTAACGTAGCAATTATTGAATCAATAAAATAAAATATAGAACAGTAATTACTGTAACAATTATTGAGTAGTGTCTTCTTACGTAAGAATCAATAATTTCAAAAATACTATGCAATACCGTGTGCTACTGTACAATAACGCGTATTACTGTATTTTAACCACCGGGTATTCCAACAGTGTTAACGGTAACAACTACGCCGTTATTTGTAAAAACTCAAATTTGTCGTTTTCTTCACCCGACAGTAATTCGTTATGGGGCCCACAAATAGCTACGCCGTCGTACGAATATTCCCCGACAGAAAGAATATTCCACGACCAAATGAATATTCCCCGACAACAATGATTATTTTATAACCACTTGCTTATTTTAAAAAAAAATTCACATTTCACCCATAACTTTAAACTTTTATCAATTTAACCATTTACTGAATAGTAATTATAAGAAAAATTGAATACTTTTATTTCGTATTTATATCATATAAATGCGATATTAATGATTGAAAAATAACGATAAATGATAATAATTATTTAAAAATTATTACGAGCTTATGAAAAATATTTTAACTGATAATGGAATTATCTAAGTTATTTGTGAAGCGTTTAGACCGAGTCTTAGTGATATTAGGCTCGAGAATAGTCCGACTAGACTGTCGGGATGTTAGAATTGTGCCGGGTTCAACTCAGACTGAAATAGTTTGATTTGATACCGAGTCTTAAGTAGTTTATGGACTGATAGAAATATGTGTTATGTGTTTATGTGTCTAAGTTATATATATATATATATATATATATATATATATATATATATATTTGTAACAGTATTATACTGCGATGATATTATTCTAATATTGGAGATCTATATTACTAATATTAGGTTTTCGGATAAAGTGATATAAACTGCGTAGCAGTAGTTGGTGAAACATGCAAGTTCCTAACCTTGAACTTCTAATTATTGTGCAAGTTTTCATAAACTCGACCTCGAGTTGTTTCAGTCGAATATATTTATGGTTAATCATTTCTGATTATCATGTCTATGAATTATTGATTCGCACTCTGTGCATATTGCATGTGTTCATCAGGTATGAAAGGTTAATCACCTTTATTACCATCTAGTCCAGATATAATTATTCATGTTCATTCTTGACCATTCAATTCCTATTGTATTGGTCGTTCAGTTATGAAAATTTGTTCATGCTAGTTCACAAATATATTATGGAATGTTAGCTAGCTATTATTCAAATTCTTTCAATCATGATATATCCTCAAATAAATTTAGACTTGCTGGGCAAACTTGTTGCTCACCCTTGCTATATCATGATAAACATTCCAGATTAAGACGAATACGTCGGATACAGGAAAAGTCAAAGACAATTCCAGCATTTGTTTATTGTACAGATAAAAATTGTAATAGAATTGTATGATAATGACATTGTAAGTCAAATAGGTTATGAATTATGTATAAGTTAAGGTTACTCGACCTTGGGGATTAATGTGTAAAGTTTAATGTATAAACAATTCATATTTATATCTTCCGCAATAGTTATAGAAATGATTGTACCAGATCCGCTGTGATTCAAGACCGGGATCTGGGGCTTTTACAGTCGTCATTCAACTCGAAAACCTTAGTTTTTAATGGCGTATCGTAGAACTTCGCATTCAAGAGTTGTGGACTCAAGAATGGTCAAATTTTGACTTAAAATGAAGAAACGAGCTATGAACGTTCACGAACGTTTAACGAACGCTGACAAGTAGGTTTTAAACTTACTTATTGAGTACCAACTTACTAGAATTTTGCTCAGCTTAAGTATTTTTAGTATGGTTTTATTGTTTTTTATGTTTGTTTTGTAGTTTGAATAAAGGAAACTCCAAGGGCATGGAAATGGCATATCATGACATGGTATGGTGAACAATGGCTAGAATGAAGAAGGTAGCTGAGCTTAAGCATGTGAAGAGGGCATCCAAAGTGGTCAAATGAGAATTAAAGAAGTGAATTGAAAAAGTGAAGTGAAGAAGAAGCAGCAAGCAGTAGCAGATAACCAGCAGCATTGCACCAGTAGATTACAGCAGTGAACCCCAAAGCGGTCCCACCCAATTAAGAAGGGACCTCAGCGCGCCCGCGCTAGGAGACTCTCAAACGCAGGATCAGTGCGCCCACGCTCAGCTTGTGCTATACTTCAGCACGACCACGCCAGTCGTGGGCGTTTAAAAGTTTAACCTTTTATTTTAAGCTGCTGTACTATGACTTCCATATTAAGGTGTATTTGCTGGTTTAAAAAGACGTATTCCATCAGTTAGTGCTTACTATTTTAGGGTTTTATAGTCTAGAGAGAATCCATAGCATTTCTCTATCATTTTTAGCTTCTCTCTCTAGATTGAACAGCTTGTGAATATTGGGTTTTATTTTGGTTGTGATTTTGGACCTAAACTAGCTTGAAGGCACATTGTGGAGATTGGTTTAATCAGATTTGCTTTCTCATTTCTCATTATTCTCTTGTTCTCTTTGTTTATTTCAATGCTTGGCTTAAATCCTATAATGGTTGGTGATTCAGAGATGAGCTAACCACCGTTATGGGATTCTAATGAAGTTTATTGCGCAATTCAGACTTGTATGCCTATTTGTGATTGCTTGTAGGGTTATAGTTGGATTGCCTAACTTAGTTGTGCTTAATTGTTGAATGCTTGATCACCATTCACCCTAATAACTTGTATGGAATTGAAAAAGGAAATATAAGTTCAGATTTGACCATGTTAGCATGTGTTCATGAGATTTACATGTTTTAGGTTTCTTGATTCGTGACCTGGATAGACATATACCGGTTCACCATGTGTAGTCGTTAAGAGGGCTTGTGCTTAAATCATTATTGCTTGTAATTCACATAGATATATAGTGGGTTAGGTAATTTTGATGCTCATATGAATTCTATCATTTTGTGAATTTTGTGTGATTTGGACATGATACATTAAAAGATGACCATGTTTTACTTTCGTACTCTCGACTAGCAGTCCATAATAACCATTCAAGCTTAACAAGAGGCGTGCATTTTGGATAGATCATTAAATGACATTAGGATCCCATTTCTCTCCACTTTGATTCCCTTAATTTAGTAATTAGTAATTTTGTGTTGATAATTATTCTAGAATTCAATTTACTTGTTAAATGATCGTTCAAGCAGCCAGACATAGTGATAAGGTCGTTGCATGCTAATTTAGAAATATTCTCCTTTCTCTGTGGGAATGATACTTTCTTACTCTATACTACTTATTGACCGTGTATACTTGCACGAGTTAGAGTCTGTTTTATTAACCCGAAACAAGCCCAACAAGTTTTTGGTGCCGTTGCCAGGGATATGCGTTTATTTTTATTACCGCCTTCATCAACTTAAGCTAGATTTGTTTGACTTAAACAATTCTTTTCTTATCTTATTTCTATTTTACTTTTGTTTGCGTTTCAGGTACTAGTGTATAGTATATGCGCACTCGATCATCAAATCCTGAGTTGATACCTGTATAGGACAATATCAATGGTAGAGCTTGGAGAAAGCGTGCATGTCAGTCATATACACAAGTGAACACTGAAACATTAACCAACATGGCAGAATAGCATAGAGAAAAACACAGGGCCTTAAGGGACTATTCTATGCCTAAAAAAAATTAGTTACAGTCGAGCATTGTAAGGCCAACAATAGCAGCAAACTTATTCGAAATTAAGCCAGGAACAATAAAGATGGTCCAAAATTCAGTTCAATTTGGAGGTGCTACTACTGATGACCCCAAGGAACATTTGCTAAGTTTCATCGAGATATGTGACACATTTAAATACAATGGTGTGTCAGAAGACACAATATAGCTCAGACTGTTTCCATTTTCTCCGAGGGATAAGGCAAGAAGTTGGCTCCATTCATTGCCATCGGGGTCAATAACTACATGGGAGGACTTAGCATAGAAGTTCTTAGCCAAAATTTTCCCTATGGCTAAGACAATAAAAATGAGAACTGCGATTTCCCAATTTAAGCAGCAACAGGGAGAGTCACTGTATGAAGCCTGGGAACATTACAAAGAAATGCTAAGGAAATGCCCTCACCATGGAATGCCTGACTGGATGGTCATAAATACCTTCTACAATGGATTGGGTTGGCAGTCTAGGCCAATAGTTGATGATGCTGCAAGAGGAGCCTTGTGGGCTAAAAGCTATGAAGAAGCTTATGAGCTTATTGAGACTACGACAGTGAATGATTTTTAGAATCCATCAGCCAGGATGCCACAACCAAAAGTTGCGGGGATGTTAGAGGTAGATGCCATTACAGCATTGTCAGCCCAAATGGCAGCCATGGCAAAGAAGATTGATTCGTTGGCGGAGAGTAAAGTAAAGCCAGTTGCTTATGTTTGTGAGATTTATGCTGGGTCACATCAAACAGACCAATGTGCTGTTAGTACAAAATCAGTACAGTTTGTGAGAAACTACCAAAAACCCCAGAATCAGTTCCACAATTCTTACAATCCCAACAACCGCAACCATCCCAATTTTAGTTGGAACAATAATCAGAACATGCAATAACACCAACCACCACAACAATTTCAATCTCAACAATAGTATCAACCACAACAATCTCACCAGCAATATGCACCCAAGCCTCCTTACCCTCCTGGATTTCAACAACAACAACAACATCATCCACCACCCGCCCCACAACCAGAAAAGAAGTCAGAGATGGAAGAAATGATGCTGAAGTACATGGAAAACACTGATGTTATGATAAAGAGCCAAGTTGTGGCTATCAAGAACTTGTAAACTCAAATGGGTCAAATGGCCAATATGTTGAACAGTAGACCACAAGGGACTCTGCCAAGTACTACTGAAGCCAATCCAAGAAGGGAAGGGAAGGGAAAGAGTAATGTCAAGCCATTACCCTAAGATCAGGGAAGTAGACTATAGACTTACAGGCTGGCGATCCCACGCCTAATATAGAAGGGGAGCCCTCGTAATCTCGCCAACGGTCAGTGGATTTAGAGAAGAGCTTAGCTAATGGGGTTCTAAACAGAGGATAGTGGAGAAGGATCATGAAGAGTTTCCTGAGAAAACCATAACCAAATCACCACTTGTTTACCCTCTTGTTCCTTATCCACAGAGATTGCAAAAGCAAATTAAAGAGAAGATAAACAATTTTCCAAGTTTTTGGAGGTATTCAAGAAACTACAGATAAATATACCCTTCGCAGAGGTATTAGAATAGATGTCGAGCTATGCAAAATTCATGAAGGGCATTATATCAAGGAAGAAACAACTAGAGGAATTTGAGGCAGTGGCCTTGATAGAAGAGTGCAGTGCAGTGCTACAACGTAAGCTACCTCTAAAGCTTAAGGATTCGGGCAGTTTCAAAATACCATGCTCCATTGGAAAGATGTTTTTTAACAAATGCATGTGTGACTTAGGAGCGAGCATAAACTTGATGCCTCTGTCAGTATTTAATCAATTGGGATTGCCGGCTCCAAAGTCGACAAATATATCACTACAGCTTGCTGACAAATCCATCACTTATCCAAGGGGTATTGTTGAAGATGTTTTGGTCAAAGTAGACAAATTTATCTTCCCAGTCGACTTCATCATTTTAGACTATAGAAACATACCAATCATCCTTGGGAGACCTTTCCTAGCACAGGGTGAACTCTTATAGATGTCCAGAAAGGAGAATTGACAATGAGAGTGTATAATCAAGAAGTCACCTTCAATGTTTTTAAGGCTATGAAGTTCCCCACCGGCGAGGAAGAGTGCTTCCGGATTGATATGGTAGACAGAGTGTTGAATGAAGAAGTTGGAAATCTGGTCGATATTGAGCCGTTGAAGAGTGCTATCTTGGAAGATTCGGATATGGGAGATACTGAGATTGCAGAATATGTGCAAATTCTTGACACATCACCACAGATGCGAAGGTTTAAGATTCCTATCGAGCCACTCAAACTTTCTGAAGAGACATCAGTATGAATCAAGCCTTCTCTTGAGATGCCTCCAGATCTCAAACATAAACCCCTTCCAGATCATTTAAGGTATGCATTTTTAAGTGAATTTTCTAAGTTGCATGTTATTATTTCTATTGCACTAACATCTTGCCAGGAAGATAAACTGCTACGACTACTAAGAGAGTTTAAATCAGCAATTGGATGGACCATAGCAGACATAAAGGAGATTATCCCATCATTTTATATGCACAAGATCCTATTGGAAGATGATAGTAAGCTATCAGTGGAGCAACAACGAAGACTAAATCCTATTATAAAGGAAGTAGTTAAGAAGGAGGTTTTGAAGTGGTTAGATGCAGGGATTATCTATCCGATATCAGATAGCTCTTGGGTGAGCCCGGTGTAGTGCGTGCTGAAGAAAGGGGGTATGACTGTGGTATCCAACGAAAATAATGAGTTAATACCTACCAGGGTAGTGATGGGTTAGAGAGTCTGTATGGACTACCGCAGACTAAATAAGGCTACAAAAAAAGATCATTTTCCCCTCCCATTCATTGATTAGATGTTGGATAGGCTGACATGTCATGAGTACTACTGCCTTCTGGATGGGTACTCAGGATACAATTAAATAGTGATAGCCCTAGAAGACCAAGAAAAGACTACCTTTACTTATCTGTATGGAACATTTGCTTTTAGAAGGATGTCTTTCGGTTTGTGCAATGCCCTGGCCACATTTCAGAGGTGTATGATGGCCATTTTCTCTGATATGGTTTAGCATAATGTCAAAGTCTTCATGGATAACTTCTCCGTTTTTGGGGATTCTTTTAACCTATACCTAGAGAATTTGGTAATGGTGCTAAAAAGGTGTGTTGAGACGAATCTCGTTCTAAATTGGGAAAAGTGCCATTTTATGGTACAAGAAGGTATTATTTTGGGACATAAGGTTTCGAAGAAAGGATTAGAGGTGGACAGGGCTAAATTGGAAACTATTGAGAACTTGCCTCCGCCTCTTTCTGTTAAAGGTGTTCGTAGCTTTTTAGGGCATGTAAGCTTCTACCGTCAGTTTATAAAGGACTTCTCAAAGATTACCAAGCCACTTCGTAGTTTGTTAGAAAAAGATGTCCAATTTTTATTTGATGAGGAATGCCTGAATGCTTTTGAACATTTGAAAAAGAAGTTGACTACGACACCAGTGATTATAGCTCCAGATTGGTACCTTCCTTTTAAGCTGATGTGTGATGCAAGCGATTGCTGTGGGAGCTGTATTGGGCCATCATAGGGATAAGGTCTTGCATGTTATCTATTATGCCAGTACTGACGCCCAGTTGAACTACACTTCCACAGAAAAGGAGCTTCTAGCAGTGGTGTATGCATTCGACAAGTTTCATGCTTACTTGATTGGGACTAGAGTGATTGTGTACATAGACCATGCAGCGATCTGATACTCGGTAGCAAAGAAAGATGCCAAGCCCCGTCTGATCAAGTGGATACTTCTTTTACAGAATTTAACTTAGAAATCAAGGATAGAAAAGGGACTGAGAACCAAATGGCTGAGCACTTATCTTGATTGAAGAATTCGGGAAGGGATGTAAATGACAAAGTTATGATCAATGAGTCATTCCCAGATGAGCAATTGTTTGTGGTGAAAGGCGAAGTTCCATGGTTCGCAGATTATGCAAACTTCCTAGTGAGCAATATCATCCCTTTTGACTTGATTGGGCATCAAAAGAAGAAGTTTCTACACGATGTGAAATGGTTTATTTGGGATGAGCTGTACTTGTTCAAGCAGTGTGCTGATCAAATCATTAGAAGGTGCATTCCATATAGCGAGACGGAGAGTATATTGCAGGATTGCCATGCATCAGTATATGGAGGTCATTACAGGGGTGAAAGGACAGCGACCAGGGTTTTGCAAGTAGGTTTTTATTAGCTAACTATCTTCAAGGATGCTTACAGCTTTGTTCAGAAATGTGATAGATGTCAGAGGGTATGGAATATATCAAAAAGAAATGAAATGCCCTTGAATACAATCCTCGAAGTGGAGATCTTCTATATCTGGGGGATAGACTTTATGGGGCCTTTCGTTTCATCATGTGGGAACTTGTACATCCTTCTGGTAGTCGATTACGTGTCCAAATGGGTGGAAATGGCAGCTCTACCGACGAATGATGCTAGGGTGGTTCTGAGGTTTCTCTAAAAGAGCATTTTCACAAGGTTCAGGACTCCCAAGGCGATCATTAGTGATGAAGGAAGCCATTTTTGCAATCGCCAGTTTACAGCTTTATTGGCCAAATATGGGGTGAATCATTGAATAGCTACAGCTTACCATCCCCAGACAAATGGCCAAGCAGAAGTGTCTAATCATGAAGTGAAGAAAATACTGGAAAAGATTGTGAAACCCATGAGAAAAGATTGGTTGCTGAAGCTGGATGATGCGGTTTGGGCTTATAGGACTACCTACAAAACACCGCTGGGTATGTCACCATTTTAGCTTGTGTATAGAAAGGCTTGCCACCTTCCCACGGAGCTCGAACAAAAGGCATATTGGGCAATCAAGAAGCTGAATTTTGACTTAAAGGTTGTAAGTGAGAAACGCCTACTTCAACTCAATAAGTTGGACGAATTTCAGTTGCAGGCCTATGAAAATTCCAAATTATACAAGGAAAAAGTGAAAAGGTGGCCTGATCGCAGGATTATGGAAAAAACATTTGAGCCAGGGCAAGTAGTGCTGTTATTTAATTCCAGACTTAGACTATTCCCAGGAAAGCTCAAGTTAAGGTGGTCAGGGCCTTTCACTATGAAGACAGTATATCCACATGGTCCAATAGAAATTTTTAACAAGTGCCCAGACAAGCCCTTCAAGGTTAATGGACAGCGGCTGAAGCATTACTATAGTGGTGAGGTCGACAGGCAGAAGGTCACCTCAATCCTTTCTATATCTTGATCAAAGCAGTGAAAGTCAAGCTAGTGGACTATAAACTAGCACTCGATGGGAGGCACCGCATTATCTCTCTTCTCTCCTCCTGTTTAATTCTATTTGTATCATGTCTATCTCTCCCAACTGTTAATTCTTAAGATGCATATAACTCTACTTCTTCCTATGGTTTAATTCTAATAGCGTAGCATGTCTATTTCTCCCTCCCTTGTTTAATTCTTGTGATTATGAAAAATTTTGACACAAATTTTGATTAGAGCTTAATGCACATATCTTTTCGATAGAAATTGCATATAAAGCATTTTTGGATATACAATCATACATACATGTTGCACAGTTCAAATTTTGATTTGGGAATAGGTATATCTCATTTTTGTTAATGCTTGATATGCAGGTTAGAAGGTTAGCATGAAGTGCTACTTGTTCCTTTTTTATGTGCAAAATAGTTTCAGTCTGGGGAGCAGGGTAGCGCGACCACGCCCATATGCAGTACTAAGCCAGCGCGCCCGCACCCAATACTAGCAGGAAAAGTCACCTGGCGCGCCCGCGCCCATACTAAGCTTAGCCTCAGCACGCTCGCGCCAAGGCCAGTGCGCCCGTGCCATATACATGCACAGACTCAGCGCGGCTACGCCCGAGTTTGGTCCTAGGCAGATTTAAAAGCTTAAAAACATGACCCACGTTCCCATTCCTTTAAACTTCCTTCTTTAGTTACACAACCACAGAGCCCATTACGCTTCTCCTTCTCCCACTCCATTCGATTTCTTTCCTATAAACTCCTAAACAAACTGCAATATCTCTCACACTCTCTTCCCATATTCGACTTCAACACATCACCCATTCAAACACAGAAAATTTTCCTAGGGTTTGTTAGAGTATTTAAAAGCAACGAGTTTGGGGGTTCTCTTCAGCGTGTACAGAGATTGTTCAGTTCAATAAAGGTTCTCTTCTTACATTAGTTAGGGCTTTTCTCTATCAGTCTCCATGGGTCCAAAATGAGCACGCTCCCGCACCCCTGAGTCCTCCTCTTCCAGCAGTCAAGATGAAGACATCTTAGACCTCACTAAGTTTGTCAGTTTAGAGGCTCAGACGGAGTACTACTGAATTGTCGCCAAAACATTTGTGAAGGAAAGAGGCTTTAAGCTTGGGAAACAGGATGGACAGTTATGGAATATGATAAGGGAGAGATGTTGGGTAGGGGTTGTGTCTAGCCCAATGCCTGCACCAATGGCCATAGTATGTGAGTTCTACGCTAATGCTAAGGAAACTATGAGTGGGATATCTTTTGTTAGAGGCGTGTAGGTGGACTATCGCCCACAGGCGATTAGGGAGGCCTTCAATTTACCAGACCAGCCGACTGGTCTAGCCAATTGGGTGGAGACTGCAAGGTTTGAAATGGATTTAGACAGGATTATTGCTAATTTGTGCGTACCAGGCACTAGGTGGAACTGTAAACAAGGCACGAACACGCCTACTAATTTTCCAAGTTCAGCACTCAGTCGCTATGTGAAGGCGTGAAACCTATTTATCTGTGCCAAGTTAATGCCTTCTTCGCACCAGCATAACATCCCATCTGAGCGGGCTATAATATTGTGGGGAATTATCACGGGAAAGTACATTGACGTGGGCCACCTCCTTCACCAAAACATGCTTCGTTACATGAGGGGAACACCACAGGCAGCATCCCACATGCCTCAGTAGTAACCCATCTATGTGCAAAAGCTGGACTTACTTGGGAAGATGAACTGCTGCAGTTGTCGAGCCAATACATTACCCATGCCACTATTTTGAAGTTTGAGAACTGGGCAAGAGTCATACCACACCCGAGGGGAAAAGGATTTATTCTGCCAGCTACATCATCGGTGCCGTCTCCACAGCCAACTAAGGCAGCCGCCTCGCCCCATGCCACTTCAGACATTGATGATTGCAGGCTAAGGCGACTGGAGAGGAAAGTGGATGCCCTGCACGATAACTTTTTGGCGTTCACTAATGAGCTGTCTAGATCATTAGCCGAAGCCTTCGTGTAGCAGGGTACGATGGTAGAGTGGCATATATTCGGTTCAGCCATGCCGTATCCACCTCCAGATTCACCACCCGAGGAGGGTGGCCATACCGACACTTAGGGGAGTTTTCTTTGCTCTTTACCTTCATTCATTGGGGGCAATGAATATGCTAAGTTTGGGGGTATTGGGTTTAATTAGTAGTTTAGAGCATGCATGTAGTGTAAATTGCATCATTTATCCATGTTTCATATAGTTTTTGCATGTTAGTAGCAGTATTAGTTTAGTGTTGCAGGAAATTTTAAATTTTTTCTTTTTGTTACTTATTATCTGTTTAGTTGCATAACATTGCATAATCCCAAGTATCTAGTTTGTTAAATTCTAATTTGGCCAATGATGAATTAAGAAATTTGATAGATTCTTAAACTAGGTTACTATCTTTAGCTGAGTTATAATTTTATACATGATATAGTTTATTCCTATTGTTTAGATGCTACTGGGTAGCACGTTAGTGTTCATATTTGCGTGTTGGTTAAGATTAACTTGTTTATCTGCTGAGAGGAAAACACTGTTTTAAAGATAAAATTATGTAGGAAGTGATCAATGAATATGAAAACACTGAAACTTAAGCTTTGGGAACGCATGGGGTATAATTGCTATATATATATATATATATATATATATATATATATAATGAATGAAAAAATATTGTGGCTAGTCTTGTTTCGGGGCCTTTGTTACTTAAGTAAGTACGCCCGAGGGGATTGTCTCTACACCTAGCGCCCTAAGGTCTTAATAGTCTGGGAGTCATTGGTTGAAAGCTTGCTAAGGGGTAGCACTATTAGCCTAATGGAATAAGACATTGCACAGTCATGGAAAATATAAAAAAAAATAATCAATAAACACCGCGGAAAAGTGTGAAAATCGCCCTCGTGAGTAAAAATAAAGCAAATTAACTCGTTGTTGAACCTTAGCTTGTATTGATGTGTTGGAGTAGTTTTTGTTTCATTTGTATGCACAATTCTTGATTTGAACCTCAGTTTTCTTTCTTAAGCAGTATAGCATGTGAAATCTTTGCCTTTGTCAAGCTTATTGGTGAACACATAACACACACACAACATCTTTATAGCAGGTTTCGATTATCTTATTGTATGTCATTATGCGTGTAGCTTAGTTTGATGCTTTGTTCTTGGATCTAGATATTTCTCTGAGGCATACCTTGTTGGAATTCTAGCATGGTTGGAAATCTTGGGATTCATTTGCATGATAGTGCAATTGAATAGCATGTAGTTTGCATATCATAGTTCATACTTGTGTTCATTGCTTGAGGGCGAGCAATAGTTCAACTTTGAGGGTATTTGATAAGTAGGTTTTAAACCTACTTATTGATTACCAACTTACTAGAATTTTGCTCAGCTTAAGTATGTTTAGTATGGATTTATGTTTGTTTTGTAGTTTGCATAAAGGAAACTCCAAGGGCATGGAAATGACATAGCATGGCATGGTATGGTGAGCAATAGCTAGGATGAAGAAGGTAGCTGAGCTCAAGCATGTGAAGACGGTATCCAATGTGGTCAAATAAGAATTGAAGAAGTGAGTGAAGAGGAAGCAGCAAGTAGTAGCAGATAACCAGCAGCATTGCACCAGTAGATTGCAGTAGTGAACCCTAGCGCGGCCGCGCCCAATTAAGAAGGGACCTCAGCACTCCCATGCCAGGAGACTCTCAAACGCAGGATCAGCGTGCCCGCGCCCAGCTTGTGCTATACTTTCACGTGGCCGCGCCAGTCGTGGGCATTTAAAAGTTTGACCTTTTATTTTAAGCTGTTGTAGTGTGACTTCCAAATTAAGGTGTATTTGTTGGTTTGAAAAGACGTATTCCATCAGTTAGTCTTTACTATTTTAGGGTTTTATAGTCTGGAGAGAATCCATAGCATTTCTCTACCATTTTTAGCTTCTCTCTAGATTGAACATCAAGTGAATATTGGGTTTTACTTTGGTTGTGATTTTGGACCTAAACTAGCTTGAAGGCACATTGTGGAGCTTGGTTTAATCAGATTTCCTTTCTCATTTCTCATTATTCTCTGGTTCTCTTTGTTTATTTCAATGCTTGGCTTAAATCCCGTAATGGTTGGTGATTCAGAGATGAACTAACCACCATTACACTACACCAAAAATGTCATCTAGTGAAGGACAAATCCTTCACTAGAGGCCTTATATCACTCACAAGTGATTTATTGCGAAGAAATATTTCCTTCACACGAGTGCTCGCATTAGACCTCCTCGCAATTGGGTATCCTTCGCTAAGTAGTAACTAAATATTTTTTATGAAGGATATATTGTGAATAACTTTTTTATTCACAAATTGTATTTAGTAATGGAATGTTGTTAATTAGTGAAAGATTGATTTTCTTCGCAAATAATATTTTATGACAGACTATTTGAAATTAGTGAATAACATTATTCCCTCACAAATAATATATTGTGAAGAATAAATTTATTTAATGAGAGAAAATTTTCCTTCACTAATTATAAATTGAGAATGTATCTTCAAATTATTGAGAAAAATAATCATTCATTGATGACTAACTAATTAACTAGAAAAGATTTAGTGAGGAAAATAATCCTTCAAAAAAATCCATTTCTCAAGTAAAATCCTTCACAAATTATTAATTTGTAAAAAAAAATGATAAATAATCAAAATTTATTGCAAATTATAATTAATTTTCAAATCAGTAATTTCATTATTATTATTATTATTATTATTATTATTATTATTATTATTATTATTATTATTATTATTATTATTATTAAATGTTATAATAAATATTAAATTTAATATTTCAAGTTAATATAAATGTCATACTTGTTTCTGTAACATTCCATATTTTTTTAAAATGTAAGTTATAAATATTTATTGATTTATATAAATATTTATTGGATGTGTTTATTATTGAATAAGTAATTGTTCAATTTGATTGAGTTTATTTAGTTAATTATTTATTTGCTAAATAATTAATGTAATTAGTTAATTATTTATTTGTTAAATAATTAATGTGTTATGTGGATTGAATTATGTGATTAAGTAATTTATTTAATAAATTGTTATTTCATAAAGTGTGACAAATAACTATGTGATAAAGAGTTATTAAAATAAATTAAAGTCATTTAATTTAGTTTTGCCAAACAAGGTGTAAGTATATTAATCATTTAAATTTTAATGGGTTGCCAAACAAAGTCTTATGGCTTTTGGGTTTCTTTTGAATTTAAACTATTAATTAAATAAATAAAATAAATATATAATATATATTATTTTGAGTAACTGCTATGTTAATACGATCATTAGTTGAGCGTCAGTTTTTATTGAATTGAAAAGGCGAGCGTTGGTTTTTTTAGTATATGTATATTGCCATTTGGTTTACCTTAGAGTTGTCTGCTAAAAAAAAGAAAGAAAGAAAGGAGAGAGTTCTCAGAGAGTTGAGAGAGAGAAATAGCAAAAGAAAGTCATCATTGTTTAACAAAGATTGTCTAAAACAAAAGGTATGTACATAACTTAACCTTATATATTTTACGCCATATATTTTATGTGAATTTATATTGTCTCTGTGTTCTCAATTTGACTGTAAGACGAAGTTCTTTACAAACTTTCTAGAATTCGAATGTTTTATTATTTGATTATGAAATCATGTGTATTAGTAGATAACATATATGTTGATGATTGTATGTTCAATAATGTATAAGTAAGAGTATGATAAATTACGTATACACGAAAGGAATATTTTTTTTTATAGTAAACTTATATGCATGAATATGAATTTTTTTGAAAGTTAATAAAAATTAGTATGTGATTATGTTAATTGAGACTTGTGTGTAATTGGGTAAGAAATTAAGCAGAGCAAGGAATCGAATGGAGATGGTTGTGTTTACTGTGTCAAGATATTTCTTCAATGGAGTCTGTATTTTTAAAAACACATTGTTTTCAGAGAATTAGTTCTCTGCTATTGTTGTTAGTTGTGTAAAATTCGTACACAAATGCTTCATAACTTTTATGTGTAATTTTCATGAAGTTATACATGTTGTTAGATGTTATTGGTTGTTAAAAATAAATTAGACAGTAGCTTTGCTCTATCTTTCGGGTTTGGTTCTGTGAGTTTCGGCGCCCCAGCGTCAAAATTCACGCCCCAGCACCAAATTTCGTGCCCTGGCGCCAAGGTTCGCGCCCCAGCGCCAAAAATGGGCCAGTAGCTCGCGCCCAGCGTTGTAGCTCGCGCCCCAGCGCCGTAGCTCGCGCCCCAGCGCCACTGTTCCGCGCCCCAGCGCCATAACTTTTTCATACGAACTCCGATTGAGGTAATTCAAGATGATTCGGAAAGAGGACGAGTAGACCTACAACTTTCATTCTTTAAGTTTTTTAATTTGAGGTCTGTAACAGTAGTCAAAATGGTCATCTTTAGAACTGTTGTGTATTAGGAGCCAATCGGAGGGCGTCGAGATGCACGAATGCAAGTGCAACCCTTTGGGTATTAGTATAACTTAATGATAATATGTTGAACATGTATTAGGATGTTGTATCAAGTTGTTAATGTACATGTGGTGCAATGGCATGATCATTTAAGTAGTTGTAATAAAGCTAAAAAGTAATGTTCATGAAAGATGTGATGTTGTTTAAACTTAAACTTAGTTAGTAGCTATACTAAGAGTAATAAAGGAACTCATAAAGGTAATGTTAGTGTAACTAATGTGTATTGTCAATGCATATGGTATGTGTAGGACTTGGGGTGAACGTGAATAGTAATTGTTTAACCTACACACAAGGCAAGTTCCCTAACCTTTGCTACTTTATTATTCAGCAAGGTTACTTTTCACTGTTATGTTACACTTATGCAAGTTCTCTAACTCTACTTTTATAATTGTGCAAGTTTTCTTAACTCTAAACTTGTTATATTAGCATGCAAGTACCTTTAGTTTATCGTTCAAGTTATTATTTGTTGTGCATGCTTGATATTAAATTCTAAGATGTAACCTTAGTTTAACGTTGTTCAAAGCAATGTATGATAAGTTATTCAATTGTTATGTTATTAGATTATTCCTAAAGCATGAACTTAGAACGAAATGTTTATTCAGTATGATCATTCAATAACATAGTGTTATTATCTTGTATTCAACTAATCCTTAGTTGATGTCCGTTGAACTCCAAATTACCTTGAAAACTTATCCAAACCAAACTTACTTTGGTGCGGACTTGTATTCTAAATACTGAGATGAACAACTCTTTTAATAGAGGTTTACGCTTAGCGTTAAAATGGTTGTGCACAATACATTGTACGAAGGGTTGATCCCCCTAAGTACGTGGAGTCCTTATAGTCTTATGACTGTTAAAGTTGAAATATTACTTATAACTGTGGACATGATTCGTGGTCATTAGACCCTCAGTGAATGTTATAATTTTCAGAAAGTTAATAGAATATATTGTTCAGTTCTATTGAGCCTAATATTGGCAATTGATGTGAAAGTTTAAAGATTTACTTATTGTTATTTCAAGTGGGCCTTGTTTTCTCACTCTTGCCTGTAAAATTTCTTACAGCTAAAGTTGAAACGGGTGACGTACCTAGCACCTGTAAGGGAAAAGGAAAGATGAATAAATACTGAAGACTTGTAATAGTTTTGATAGTTTACTTTCAGAATTTGATTTAAAGATTGTAATGAAGTTATTTAATTTTCCGCATTTGAATGATTGTTGTTAAAGGTTGGATAACCTGGGAGATTTCTTTTATTTAAGTTTAATCCTGTATGGGCAGGTTTTCTTTTATTATTCAATTCTATTATGATTGGGTAGTTAGAAATGAATGTTTTGATTACGTGAACACCAAATCTTGAGGTAATGAAGTACCGGGATTTGGGGGTGTCACAGGTTGGTATCAAAGCTTTAGGTTATGAACCTTAGGTGGAGGAAAAGCCCTAGGAAGTAACCTTTGAAAAGATAGTGGAGATAACTCTTATCGAGTTTCAAGGAAGAAGTAATAAAACACTTATGTGCTTATGTGTTTATAACTTATGTGCTCGCGAGTGTCGAGTAGAATGATTAATAACTAAAACTTTAAAATTTTGTTGTCAGGATGACTAATGTCGGAGAATCTAGTCAGACTAGGGAGGAGGGACCTCAAATGCCTATAGAGGAGGAGCCTCGCAACATTCAGATAGTTTGGGAACAACTACTGCCACGGGAGTCAGCCCCGTTGGTCACAGTGGTTGAAGATGAGGATGATGATGTGGAGACGGATGAGGAGGATCCCGTGGAGTTGCCACAGGAGGATGAAGATAACGAGGACGAGGAAGAGGAGACTCCACTAACCTCGATGGCTACTCGTATGTATGATGAGGTCTACGACCGTAACGTGGAACTTCAGGACACAGTTGAGGAGTTGCAGGAGATAATAGCTGAACAACAGACTGCAATGACACAGAAGGACGACGACATCTGGGATCGAGATGAACGTCTAACTAATGCTGAAGAGAAGCTGATGCAGACTGAAGGAGAAAAGGAACAACTGATCGAGACGGTCGTGGAACTGAAGAAAAAGCTGAATGAAGAAGCTACCAAGAGGGCGAGAGCTGAAGACGCATACGAGGAAGCTTATCAACGAATTGGAAGAGCAGTAAGGGACGCACAAGTAAAGAGGATGAAGATGGAAGAGATGGATAAAGTATTCAATACCGTGATCAATCGAGCTCAAGATCGGGTCATGGGTTATCCAATTTAGTTCGAGACTCTGCCATCATACGTGTTAGATCGCCGAACCATGTTCCGTGTTATGGAAGAAGAGTGTCAAAAGGCGACTGATTATCTTAATAGATCATCGTAGGAAATTTGTCTGTTTTGCAAGTAATCAGTGTTAAATAATGTGTAAATCTCGAGTGTTAAGTAACCATGGGATATGAGAATGATGATGTTGTCCTGTAACTTTTGTAGTTCAGGAAAGGAATGTAAATGGCAGTGATGCTATTATTGTTATGTTTTTCGAAGTTATGATGAATAAATAAAAAGCTATTATTTTATTCAAAAGTATTATGTGGTTATTTTTTTATGGAGACAAGTTAATTAGAAAATACTTAAAGAAGTTGGGTAATAGTCTAATAGATGTTTTTTTTTTCTTTTTCTAACAGAAAATGCCTCCCAGACGTGAACCACCCCGTCAGAGAACTAATGCAAGAACTAACAATAACGATGTTGAGGATAATCCCGTTCAACAACTACTGACATTACTAACAGGAGCGTTGCAGAATCAACCTCAAAACTAAGGCACAACGTTTAAGGAGTTTAAGGCGGTCGGACCACCTGAATTTCGTGGGTCAATGAATTCGGTCGAGGCACAGACCTGGATTATGGAGATTGAGAAGATATTTGAAGTCGCTAAGGTAGGGGATGAACAGAAGATTGCTTTTGCAACATTCATGTTGAAAGCAGAAGCTAGTTATTGGTGGCAGGCCAATAAAACCCGGGAAGGACCAAGAGTGATGACTTGGGATAGGTTTAAGGAGTTATTTTTCGAGACCTACTTCCCAGAGAGTTCTAAGAGTCAGTTAGAGGTTCAGTTTCTGGAACTAAAACAAGGAACGATGACGGTATCTGAGTATGCCACAAAATTTAACGAATTGGCAAGATTTGCGCCATATCAAGTCAGCACAGACGAACGTAAGGCGAAGAGATTTGAACAGGGACTGAAGCCCTGGCTGTACAGTAGGGTTTCCTTATTCCAGTTGAAGACATTTGCAGCGGTGATGGAGAAAGCAGTACTCGCTGAAGGTGGAGGTGAGGCAGTGACAAAGTTCAATCAGGAACAGAAGAAGAAAAAGAATGAGAATGAGACTAAGAATGGAGGTGGTAGCAGTGGACAACAACAACAACAACAACAACAACAACAGCTTGAAGAGAAAGTGGAATGGGAACATGGGTGCTGGAAACCATTAGGGTAACCAGCAAAACAAAAAGTTTGAAGCATGCGCGACATGCGGGAAATTTCACAAGGGTGCGTGCTTAATGGGGAAACGAGTTTGCTACAATTGTGGCCAGAGGGTCACATCGCCCCAAACTGCACTCAACCGAAGAAGAAGGCGTGCTTCACATGCGGATCCAAGGATCATTTTGCTCATGAATGCCCTAAGAAGAAGGAGGGAGGGACAACCAGAAGCAATGGAGGTAACAATGGAAGTACATGGGCCATTACAGGACCTGCAGCATCAAACAAACCCACAGCCAGAACCTTCAACATGACTGTGCAAGATGTTGTGCAATCAAAAGATGTGGTGTCAGGTATTATCCCAATCAATGATATTAATGCATATGTATTATTTGATTCGGGTGCTACTTGCTCGTTTATATCTGATGAATTTGCCAAGAGGTTAGAATTGCCTAGAGAAGAACTAAATTTTCCTTTGAACATAGAAATTGCGAATAAAGAAGTAATCCATGTTAGGTTCGTATACAAGAACTGTAGGGTGAACATTAAGAAGAATATCTTGTTGGTAGATTTGATTCCGATTAGACTCGGGGAATTTGATGTAATTTTGGGAATGGATTGGTTGTTCAAATACGGAGCGGTAATTGACTGCCAAAAGAAGTGTGTAAACCTTATGACTTCGTCAAAGGTAGTTTTCCATGGTAGCAAATTGCCTAGACAAATGAAATGTCTGACGATTATGCAGGCCAAGAAGTTGTTGAGTCAAGGTTGTGTGGCCTATTTAGCTTACATAGTCGATACTCAGAAGAATGGTGCAAAACTGGAGGAGATACCAGTGGATAGAGAATTCGTTGATGTATTTCCGGAGGATTTGCCAGGACTACCGCCTGATAGAGAGATTGAGTTCGTAATCGATTTAGTGCCCGGAACAGCACCGATATCGAAGGCCCCGTACAGAATGGCTCCGGTAGAAATGAAGGAACTCATGGTGCAACTACAAGAACTACTGGACAAGAAGTATATTCAACCAAGCGTGTCACCGTGGGGAGCGCCGGTATTATTTGTGAAGAAGAAGGACGGATCAATGCGTCTTTGCGTTGATTATAGGGAGTTAAACAAGGTCACTATTAATAATAGGTATCCGTTACCTAGAATAGATGACTTGTTTGATCAGTTGAAGGGTGTTAAATACTTCTCGAAAATAGATTTGAGAAGTGGGTATCACCAATTGAAGGTAAGAAAGGAGGATATACCTAGAACGGCATTCAGAACTCGGTACGGACATTACGAGTTTCTGGTGATGTCTTTTGGTTTAACAAATGCCCCTGCCGCGTTCATGGATTTGATGAACAGGGTATTTAAACCATTTTTAGACAAGTTCGTAGTGGTGTTTATCGACGACATTCTGGTGTATTCCAAAACTCAAGAAGAAGACGTGGAACATTTACGTCTGACATTGGAGACACTAAGAAAGAAAAAGTTGTACGCGAAGTTCTCTAAGTGTGAATTTTAGCTCGATCGTGTACAATTTTTGGGTCATGTGATTGACAAAGATGGGATTTCAGTAGATCCATCGAAAGTGGAAGCTGTAATCAATTTGGAACAACCAAGAACACCTTCGGAGGTGAGGAGTTTCTTGGGACTGGCTGGTTATTATAGAAGATTTATACAAGATTTTTCCAAGATAGCCACTCCGTTAACAAATTTGACACGGAAAGCTGTGAAATTCGTTTGGACAGAAAAGTGTGAAGAGAGCTTCCAAGATTTGAAGAAGAAGCTAAGTATGGCACCTGTGTTAACCCTGCCGGATAATACAGGAAATTTTGTGGTGTATAGTGATGCCTCACACAAAGGATTGGGTTGTGTTCTTATACAAAACGGTAAAGTTATTGCATATGCATCAAGACAACTGAAGGATTACGAGAAAGGTTACCCGACTCATGATTTAGAATTGGTTGCAGTGGTATTTGCTCTCAAGATATGGAGACATTATCTGTATGGAGAGAAATGTGAGATCTACACAGACCACAAAAGTCTGAAGTATATTTTCAATCAGAAGGACCTGAACATGCATCAGAGGAGATGGATGGAATTGACAAAGGATTACGATTGTGAGATCTTTTATCACCCGGGCAAAGCGAATGTGGTTGCAGATGCTTTAAGCAGGAAGGGTCGGGAAAAATTAATGCTGATAACAACTCAGGAGGAGCTCATTTCAGCAATGACAAAGTTAGAACTGGAAATCAAATTTCCACAGGAAACCGACGAACGACTATTTCATCTAGAAGCAGGTCCAACTTTACTGGACAAAGTGAAAAACGCTCAGTTACAAGATGAAGAATGTGGAAAGATAAAAGAGAATATGGTTGATGGTAACAATACGAAATACAAGGTCGATACCGAAGGATTACTACAGTACGAGGGAAGAATCTGGGTTCCAGCAGCACCAGAACTGAAAAATGAAATCCTGACCGAAGCTCATAGCTCAAGATATTCGATTCATCCAGGAAGCACGAAGATGTATCAAGATTTACGCCGACATTTTTGGTGGCCGAATATGAAAAGGGATGTTGCAGAATGCGTGGCTAAATGTTTGACATGTCAAAGAGTAAAAGCCGAACATCAAAGACCCAGCGGATTACTTCAACCGTTGGAAATACCGGAATGGAAATGGGAGCATATCGCGATGGATTTTGTGGTGGGTCTTCCAACTACTCAGAAAGGATACGATGCGATTAGGGTAATAGTAGACAGACTGACAAAATCAGCACACTTTTTGCCAATAAAGATTAGATTCAATCTTGATCAGCTGGCAAAACTATATATTAAAGAGATCGTTGCAAGACATGGAGTTCCAGTGTCAATTGTGTCAGACAGAGATCCGAGGTTCACATCAAACTTCTGGAAGAGACTACAAGAATGTATGGGAACACAGTTACGAATGAGTACGGCATATCATCCGCAAACAGATGGCCAAAGCGAACGAACGATCCAGACATTGGAAGATATGTTGAGAGCATGCGTCATGGATTTCAAAGGAAGCTGGGAAGAGCAATTACCGTTGGTGGAATTCGCCTACAGTAATAGTTATCACGCGAGCATCGGCATGCCGCCTTACGAAGCGTTATACGGCAGAAAGTGCAGAACTCCACTGTACTGGGATGAAGTTGGTGAACGTCAACTGTTAGGACCAGAATTGGTGCAACAAACTGCTGACGTTGTTAAAATCATCAGGACAAGATTAGGAGCAGCACAAGACAGACAGAAAAAGTATGCTGATCAACACAGACAAGATCGTGCATTCGACGTAGGAACTTTTGTATTCCTAAAAGTTTCTCCTTGGAAGGGGAAAATTCGTTTCGGTAAGAAGGAAAAACTAAGCCCGAGGTTTATTGGACCCTTTGAAGTGCTGCGAAAAGTTGGAGAGGTAGCTTATAAGGTAGCTTTACCTCCAGAGTTGGAAAACATTCATAATGTTTTTCATATTTCGGTGTTACGACCATATAAACCTGATTACAATCACGTGATCGAGTACGAACCGTTGCAGTTCGAGAAAGATTTGTCTTATGAAGAGGTTCCTATCCAGATAGTCGACAGGAAAGAACAAGTGCTCAGGAATAAAGTGATACCTTCTGTGAAGGTGATTTGGAGAAACCACAACGCTGAAGAAGCTACGTGGGAACTCGAAGAAAAAAATGTTGAAAGAGTACCCTGAGTTATTTGTTTAATCTGTGTCTTCGATTCTGGGGACAGAATCTTTATAAGTAGGGAAGAATGTAACGAATGTATTGTTTGAGTTGTGATTCGGGGGACAGAATCCTTTTAAGAGGGGAATGATGCAACATTCCATATTTTTTTAAAATGTAAGTTATAAATATTTATTGATTTATATAAATATTTATTGGATGTGTTTATTATTGAATAAGTAATTGTTCAATTTGATTGAGTTTATTTAGTTAATTATTTATTTGCTAAATAATTAATGTAATTAGTTAATTATTTATTTGTTAAATAATTAATGTGTTATGCGGATTGAATTATGTGATTAAGTAATTTATTTAATAAATTATTATTTCATAAAGTGTGACAAATAACTATGTGATAAAGAGTTATTAAAATAAATTAAAGTCATTTAATTTAGTTTTGCCAAACAAGGTGTAAGTATATTAATCATTTAAATTTTAATGGGTTGCCAAACAAAGTCTTATGGCTTTTGGGTTTCTTTTGAATTTAAACTATTAATTAAATAAATAAAATAAATATATAATATATATTATTTTGAGTAACTGCTATATTAATACGATCATTAGTTGAGCGTCAGTTTTTATTGAATTGAAAAGGCGAGCGTTGGTTTTTTTAGTATACGTATATTGCCATTTGGTTTACCTTAGAGTTGTCCACTAAAAAAAAAAAAGAAAGAAAGAAAAGAGAGAGTTCTCAGAGAGTTGAGAGAGAGAAATAGCAAAAGAAAGTCATCATTGTTTAACAAAGATTGTCTAAAACAAAAGGTATGTACATAACTTAACCATATATATTTTACGCCATATATTTTATGTGAATTTATATTGTCTCTGTGTTCTCAATTTGACTGTAAGACGAAGTTCTTTACAAACTTTCTAGAATTCGAATGTTTTATTATTTGATTATGAAATCATGTGTATTAGTAGATAACATATATGTTGATGATTGTATGTTCAATAATGTATAGGTAAGAGTATGATAAATTACGTATACACGAAAGGAATGTTTTTTTTTACAGTAAACTTATATGCATGAATATGAATTTTTTGAAAGTTAATAAAAATTAGTATGTGATTATGTTAATTGAGACTTGTGTGTAATTGGGTAAGAAATTAAGCAGAGCAAGGAATCGAATGGAGATGGCTGTGTTTACTGTGTCAAGATATTTCTTCAATGGAGTCTGTATTTTTAAAAACACAGTGTTTTCAGAGAATTAGTTCTCTGCTATTGTTGTTAGTTGTGTAAAATTCGTACACAAATGCTTCATATCTTTTATGTGTAATTTTTATGAAGTTATACATGTTGTTAGATGTCATTGGTTGTTAAAAATAAAATAGACAGTAGCTTTGTTCTGTCTTTCGGGTTTGGTTCTGTGAGTTTCGGCGCCCCAGCGTCAAAATTCACGCCCTGGCGCCAAGGTTCGCACCCCAGCGCCAAAAATGGGCCAGTAGCTCGCGCCACAGCGCTGAAGCTCGCACCCCAGCGCCGTAGCTCGCGCCCCAGCGCCACTGTTCCGCGCCCCGGCGCCGGAAAAGTGTCCTAGTTGGGCAGTTTTGACCTCCTGTAGTAAAATGACCATAACTTTTTCATACGAACTCCGATTGAGGTAATTCAAGATGATTCGGAAAGAGGACGAGTAGACCTACAACTTTAATTCTTTAAGTTTTTTAATTTGATGTATGTAACAGTAGTCAAAATGGTCATCTTTAGAATTGTTGTGTATTTGGAGCCAATCGGAGGGCGTCGAGATGCACGAATGCAAGTGCAACCCTTTGGGTATTAGTATAACTTAATGATAATATGTTGGACATGTATTAGGATGTTGTATCAAGTTATTAATGTACATGTGGTGCAATGGCATGATCATTTAAGTAGTTGTAATAAAGCTAAAAAGTAATGTTCATGAAAGATGTGATGTTGTTTAAACTTAAACTTAGTTAGTAGCTATACTAAGAGTAATAAAAGAACTCATAAAGGTAATGTTAGTATAACTAATGTGTATTGTCAATGCATATGGTATGTGTAGGACTTGGAGTGAACGTGAATAGTAATTGTTTAACCTACACACGAGGTAAGTTCCCTAACCTTTGCTACTTTATTATTCAGCAAGGTTACTTTTCACTGTTATGTTACACTTATGCAAGTTCTCTAACTCTACTTTTATAATTGTGCAAGTTTTCTTAACTCTAAACTTGTTATATTAGCATGCAAGTACCTTTAGTTTATCGTTCAAGTTATTATTTGTTGTGCATGCTTGATATTAAATTCTAAGATGTAACATTAGCTTAACGTTGTTCAAAGCAAGGTATGATAAGTTATTCAATTGTTATGCTATTAGATTATTCCTAAAGCATGAACTTAGAACGAAATGTTTATTCAGTATGATCATTTCATAACATAGTGTTATTATCTTGTATTCAACTAATCCTTAGTTGATGTCCGTTGAACTCCAAATTACCTTGAAAACTTATCCAAACCAAGCTTACTTTGGTGCGGACTTGTATTCTAAATACTGAGATGAACAACTCTTTTAATAGAGGTTTACGCTTAGCGTTAAAATGGTTGTGCACAATACATTGTACGAAGGGTTGATCCCCTAAGTACGTGGAGTCCTTATAGTCTTATGACTGTTAAAGTTAAAGTTGAAAGATTACTTATAACTGTGGACATGATTCGTGGTCATTAGACCCTCAGTGAATGTTATAATTTTCAGAAAGTTAATAGAATATATTGTTCAGTTCTATTGAGCCTAATATTGGCAATTGATGTGAAAGTTTAAAGATTTACTTATTGTTATTTCAAGTGGGCCTTGCTTGCTCACTCTTGCATGTAAAATTTCTTACAGCTAAAGTTGAAACGGGTGACGTACCTAGCACCAGTAAGGGAAAAGGAAAGATGAATAAATACTGAAGACTTGTAATAGTTTTGATAGTTTACTTTCAGAATATGATTTAAAGATTGTAATGAAGTTATTTAATTTTTCGCATTTGAATGATTGTTGTTAAAGGTTGGATAACCTGGGAGATTTCTTTTATTTAAGTTTAATCCTGTATGCACAGGTTTTCTTTTATTATTCAATTCTATTATGATTGGGTAGTTAGAAATGAATGTTTTAATTACGTGAACACCAAATCTTGAGGTAATGAAGTACCGGAATTTAGGGGTGTCACAGTTTCAAACTAATTGATAAGCTGCATAAAGAGCCTAAAATTAAAACTAATACTCCATATATAAATAGATAATGCTCGAGTCACGATAAGTACAGAATATGTTATTGTATCTTGATCTCCCAAAGTTCATAGTACTTACAATATTTAATAACTAACATAAGAAAACTGAAAAAATAACGAGCTAGAAGGAATGAAGTGTACGTCCTAAACAGAAAGCATTCCTCCAGCTATACCAGGCATGGAAACATTTGGCATGCCACGACCTGGCGGGTAACGATAGACACGCCCCATCTGTTGTCCAAACAAGCCACCAGATGAAGAATGAATATGACTATAAATGCAAAAACTAGAAGGAAAACGTAAGTTAGACATTACACCAAACTGCTGCTGCATTAGTGGAACAAGCTGTTGTGGTTGCTGCCCAGTAATAGATCCGGTACGTCTTCCCCTAGGACACTGACCTTACTGGCCCTGCTGAACCAGTGGCACAAAAAAATTCGACATGGGAGCTCCATCAGGCCTCTTACCTGGAACAAGTTGCTGCTGATACCCAAAACCAGGCTGACAAGAGGAAATCAAGCAACAAAATTATCATCACAATGAAAGAATACATCTCAAGGCTTGACAGAGAGAACTATGTTGTCATGCAGTGAAGGCATGTTCAAACTTCAAACATATTAAAAAATTCAACAAATTATTAAAAACAGTGATTATTGTTTATGTAAATTCCTAATGGTAACCTTCAAATGGAACATAATGGAGTGCAACATCCCTAGTTATTCTGTCCTGATAATCTGAAGTATCCTTCTTATTCGTTACAACATTATGACATCATTACATGTGGAATAAGGAAACCTAAACCCACATTAGTAACATAAAAAAGATATGAACAAGAACATAAATATAGAGTGAACAATACTAAAGTGTTAAATTGGATGGACTGGAATTTATCTGTTTGGTGGATCTGCTTGCCAATTGACATGATACTGGACTGGGGACAAAATAAGTGAGAGTTTCAAACATAATAAAAAATTATCCAACTAAATTGGGAAACTCCCATATGGTGTTGGATGTCCACTGGATTTTTAAACAGAAAAGCAAAGACTGAACATTGATAATTTCTAAAATCAAATAGTTTTAACTGTTTCTGAATGGTGACAAGGCTCTTATTGTCCTCTGAACTCTATTATTTGCACATTTTTCTTAAGGGAAGAATTTGATCCATTAGAGCTAAACACAAAATGAAAACTAAAAATCTTCCACTTTATTTTATTATTTAAAAAAATAAAAATAAATTATTACATGTCAATTTTACATCTTTCTGCAACATAACCAACTCATGTGTGTCTTGTCTCAGCGGAAATTAAGGAGTTATTTAAGCTTATGAAACCTTAAAATATTTATGTTTACTTACTACAGGGACCAGTTTATTTATCTTTTAAAAATAACAATAAACACAAGTGTAATGTCTACCTTGATTTCAGTTTGCATACAACCATGTAGAGCAACAACTGTGTATCCAAAAGGGTGAAGAACGACTCCCTGCATCCCAGGGAATTTGTAACAGTCTCTCAAGTGTCTTGGTTCCCAGCTTGAATGTAGTGCCTGCACCATTTAATACAAACACATGCAAAATATAAACAATGTATTGCATAAATTGGTATTCATTATAATTCCATTGCATTTACTATACTGGAGTGTGCATATACATGCACTTATCAGGAAAGAACTTACCAAGGTCTCATCACAAGACTTTGAGTCCAAAATAGCTATATATCCCTTGTAAACGGGATCCTCCTCAGATTGGACTTTGTTTATTTCTGGCTCTTCATCATTGAAGTATCCAGAGATGCATGCTAAAAAGTTTCACAGTTAGTGAATGGGCATTTTCACCATCCATTGCGAAAAAACTAAAATATTTGTCTTGCTGATAAATTATATTGATCAAGTAGACACGTGTTCATTAGTTGAAAGATCATCGTCCTTGAAATTTTACTATTGAGGAAATCAACTAGGTGACTCAAATGATTATAAAGTAACTAGGACATTAGCATGCTCAGCCAAGTGACAGGACTTCTAAATACTGTCATTCAATATAATTGACAAGTCAAGTTTAAGGTTAAAAAACAGAGAAAAATAAAAAAGAATTGGAATATAACAAAATACATTGAATTTTGCATATATATATATATATATATATATATATATATACACACACACACACACACACCTTCAATTGACTTGGATAATCCTTCTAGTTTGTATACGGTGGAATTATGGAGGTTTTCTCCAGACCAATTTGGAAAGACCAGGACGCTCATGAAAAGGAAGGTATAACAACCAATGGCGATAGTGTAGAAACGCTCATGTACAATCTTCAATACATTATCAACACGGTAGGTTGAAACAACAAATAGATTAAGGTCAAGAGGAATATTACTATGCCATAATCAAAGTTCTTTTTTATATAAGGGAAGAATCTCACATATGTAGTTGCTGCCCCTGTCAAATTTGAAAATCTTCTATTAACAGTAAAACTGTATGGCATGATGAACGCCAGTTAAAGCAAGTCGACAGAAGAATGTAAGTAAAAACATGTCTTTGAATTCATTAAAATTGTTAAGAATACTTCCTCTAGTTCAACAGATAATATAATGGAAGGCTTAATAAGGATTATTAGGGATGAACCTGAAGATATTAACAAATAGCTTTCTCATTGCCTGACATCACCCCATTCGGGATGGATCCTCTGGAAGTGGTCAAAAATAGGCAGCAGATCCTTCTGCCTTATTTCAATCTCTTGAGCTGGAAGCTTTTCCATTTCAATCTCTCCGCCATTATGCACAATACTGAGATTTTCCTCTTCAAATCCCAGATAATTCAGTGCATAAAAGATTGAGAACTGCAACAAATACCTTGGACTTTTGCCAAACTGGTCTCCTTCCAGATCTCATCCGAACCTTTGCATTTGAAATATACGAAATGGATCGATCATGGGGTTTCATTATATCCTTTTCCCCACTATCATGATCTTTATAATCAGAATTATCCATCACTAATTCTGTAGCACCTTGTCTACCAAGAGTACTCCTGCATATGAATTCCTCTCTATCAGGCCAATATATTTTTTGGCAAAACGTCCCACCATTGAACAGGACCAACTATCACCCTTAACTCCTCCTCTTGCCCCTCCCCCAGTGAGCTTGTCCCATTTCTCAAAGAAGATTCACTTTGTTCTCCCCCCACTAAAGGTAGCAGTTCATATTGAATTACATTGCCTGAAGGAGTATAAACCATTAGGTGCTCCAATGCATTTGCATGCAAGAGGGAAGTTAGTGAATTGTGACGTACAGAACTGTGAAAAACTGCAGCATTAACACCAGATGGTACTGACACCTTTCCTGCAGCTGAGGATGCAGCATTGCTTACTGTATTAAGCCATCCAGAATTCTTTGTCCTGTTAACCACAGATAAAGTGATAGGAGAAGGTGGTGGCAGAGAGGTCTGGTTTGTCATGAATGATTAAGTAGACCACCATGGTATAGAAAGAGTATGTAAGAGGGTGTGCCCATTAAGATGACAATTTTAACAATTGAAGGCCAGTCTCACCACCAAAAGGGGATAGACCATAAACATGGCCAGTTCCCCTGGATGAAACAATAGCTATCCACTGACTATAAGGACTTAAACAGATGTCTTGAATCACCTGATACACAAAACATAAAGAACATAAATACATAACATTTATATAAAGCAACATCTTCAAGAAAATAGGGATGTGAAACAGAAATGGAAGAAACATACAGCTGAAGTCATGCCTCGGTGGAGCTTGTAAAGGTGCACGTGAGAAGAACTCCAATTATAGTTATGTGTTCCTAATCCATTTTGCAAGTAGGATGGCATAATTCAAAAAATATCTATATTGTTCCCATGCATGTATAGAGGCAGTAACCAGAAGAGTTCCACTTGGGTCAAAGCATAGGGCAGATATGGGACTTGTATGCGCCCTAAATTATGACACAACAGCTCTAGATCCAAAATCTTTTATGACAACCTACAATAAATGATTTACAGAAAGAGCAATTTCAAAATTCTGGTAGTGAGCAAAAGTATAAAATAGTTCAGAGTTTGAACGTCATGCTGCAAATATGTAAATCTCAAAACTATGAGAGCTTCCATATTCAAGAAAAATATATAGAACCATTCCTCCTGCACTGCAGGAAAGCTATAGAACATAAAACCTTCTACATATAAAATGGGCTAAACATAAAACCTTCTACATATAAAATGGGCTTCAACATACAAATATTTAGTCTTTCTTGATAGCAACCTTGCCTAATTCTTTATTTTTAAACTAAACAGCTTTAAGAGTAATTTTATCAAACATGACTTGTGCATTCATTTTTAGGACATAATTCATAGATGTTTAGGGAGGTTTAAACCCAATTTATCAGAATTAAAATTTAACATAACTGCTCGTCCAATATGGGTCATCAGGCAAAAGAACTCTTCAAGATATAATATAAGAAGAAAGAAAAAAAATATCAAAAAGCTAAAATTTATTGCTAAAAACAACAAAGAGCTAACCTTCATAACAATACAGTCGTCCAATATCCCAAATTTGGTGATGTTATTCCTCAATCCATCTGCATCAATTTCCCACGGAATGCCTAAAACCTAAAACATAAACAATCGCGTCATAAGGTAAGAAATTTACCAAAATGCTAAAAAATCAATGTAAACAATATTGAAAGGCGGAGAGGCATACAACAACCTTTCTGTCTGACATAATTGAAGTGATCGAATGAAGAAATCGGGCAGGGAAACACTCAAATTCTCTATCCTGTTGGCTTTAAACACTCGCGATCTCTTGATTGAAACATCCGTATATTAATTTTGGCTCAAGGTGGGGAGGAGAAACCTAAATTGGCCTTTGTTTCACATTAAACTCCTTTTCGGTCGGACCAAGAACACAACTCGTAAATTAGGAACTCTGTTAAAAAAAAGAGTTTGATTTTAACTTATAAAAACAACTCACATTTGTAAACTCTTTAAAAAGTATTATTATAAATAAAATTATTATTTTCAAATTTTAAATTAATTTAAATTTAAATTTTAGAATATTATAAATTAATTAATAATGAACTGAAATATAAATCTTTTGTAAAATAGAAAAGTAATAATTTAACATATTTGTGATCTATTCCATTAAAAGATTCTTAATTATTATAATTTTTTATTGTCAATTTATAATTTTTTAAATTTTGAATTATTGTAACTTAATATTTTAATTAATAAAACTTTTAATATTATAAATTATTTTAAACTTATTATTAAGAACAAAATTCTATTTAAAAAAAAATAATTACATTAGAATTTGAGTTGTATGATATCATAAATTAATTAAGAATAAACTCATACTTAACTCTTGCTAAAGAATAAATGAGTATTTTTTTAGCATTTGTGAGCTATTCCACATAAGAGCCTTATTATTTTTTTCATGGCCAATTTATGAAATTTCAAAGTTTAAATTATTATATTTTTATTTACTTTGATTAAAGAAATAATAGATATTGTAAGTTACTTCAAAATATTATTAAAAATAATTTTTATTGTAAAAAATTAAATGTATTTATATTATAATTTATATTCACCACCTAATTCTAAAAATTTTATTTAGAACAAAATAGTGACCAATTTTATCCCTTGCAAAAAACTTTTGAATAATGATATATAGTGAGTAATAATTCATTCACTAAATAGATTTTTTTCCTCGCAAATTTTCATCATAAATTAGCTCCAAAAATCTTTCTATCGCCCCAATTTTGTGAGGAAAAAAATATAAATTGTGAAGGATGTTTCTTTCACTAATAACTATATTGTCACTATACTTTTTTCCTTCACTGTTCCTTCGCTAAACAACTCCTCACGTGAAGGAATAAATTCCTTCACAAAATTTCCTTCGCTAGAGGCCATTTTTGGTGTAGTGTTATGGGATTCTTGTAACGCCCCAAAATTTGGTCTACTTTCAGACCTAGATTTCGTATGTCACGGTCCCACTTCTTTCCAACATACATCATTATATAGCTAAATATAACATCATACATTCTCAAATCCCAGGTTCTAAGACCTTATAATCTCTTTCATTACAAATAATGATAATTACATTATTCTTTACATCTTACATGATTGACTTTTATCCACCACCAAGGATCCATAACAGTTCATTAAACTAATCTATAGTTCAATTAAACTATTCTACATTACAAGTCTTCGCTTGATCTTTAAGCACATTCACATATTGAATGGCACATCATCTGGATACCGGTCAGCTTGATCTTTACGGGATCCTTAAGTTATTTCTAACATTGTTCACTAAAATATTTTTATTTAAAGCAAGTGTGAGCATCCAGTTGCTCAGCAAGTCATAACAGTTGAACCAACAACTTCAAGAATTTAAACATTCTTTTAAGACTTCAATAACTGAACAAAGGTTATGAAGCAGCTTGAATAATAGGAATAATTCTGATTCCTAACATTTTAAAACATTAATCACATTCACTTTAAAATACTTTCATTCTTCTACCTTTTTCATGCACATTCTGTCTGGCTAGAATCATTAGCACAGACTTAACAATAATGGTTCATGTATAAACAGAACGTACTCATATTGAACAGTTCAATCATAGAACAGTTTATCTCATAGAAACACCGAAGTGTTCAAATTGTGGCACAAGACCTCATACATTCTACCACCTTATACAAATATAACACATTTGCACATTGACAAGACTTCTCAAGTTCAACATTTGAGAAGTTTAAGAAACTAGCATTTATATAAAATGAATGAAGTTAAGAAACTTGCCTTACGCACAGCTACAACTTACGCTGGACTGCTTATTGAAATCTCTATATAATACATAAGGAAATAACACATACACCAATTAGTCATATACTTGATTTATACATTGGTTTACTTAACTTTACTTCTTAGGGTTCACGTTCTTGTAATCTAAGTTTACACGACTAACTTTTTTTACCGGTTTATGGCTTCATGACATACGGAGATGTCTTACTCATACGATCATCATCTTTGATGATTTACATTCTTATCTTCTTCTTAAAACCTTTCTAGGACTCAGTACACATCGAGTCTCTACTAGTAGTCCATATGGTACTCTGAGTGGTTTCCCACAAGCAACCAACAAACAAGTTCCCGTCTCGTCTACACTGTCTTTCACAGTGAGTAAGATCGGTTGTAAGCTTCGTATATACCTCCGTTCTCTAAAGGAATTGTTTAGCCCAACTCTCATATGTCAACCATCAAAGATTACAATTGTACCACAACCTAACTTTATCTTAACATATCCAAACCATTAAACTATAGTGCTTGTTAAGTCAATTTCTTATTCCTTATGGCTTTCTGGTAACTAAATATCATACCTCAGGATTCCTTCTTTATCGTCTAAGTCATACAGTCTTTTGTATACTTAGAACGATCATTCAATATTAAATTTAAGCATTCATAACATTAAGCATTTTACGTTACCTTACGGTCAAACCATACACGGAGTGTAGATTTTGTCCATTTAATATTCTCTTACACTCAACCCTTACGTTAGCTAAAGTGTTTAACGCTTACATCTTATTCTCACATTCTCTATCCAAATTACCCTCAGACTTTCATGATTCTTATTACCGTTCACTACGGCTTTCTTGATAATTCATATCTTACTTACTACTTTCATCAACGTCTAAGTCATACAACCATTGTACACTTAGAAAGTTCGTCTGACGAGAATACGATTCACGAGGATTATTTACGTATTCAGCGTTCATGTTGCTCGTCTCTTAATATCTCATTCAACCTTCACTCAAGGTTTTAATCGCTTTCAATCGTTATCCATCCCATGAACCTCATGTTCATTATTCTTTCTTAATGTCAAAGTCATACCGTTCGTTGTATGCTAAGACCGATCGTTCATCGCAACTGCGTTGCGTTTATAGTGTCTATACGCTTTACACTTAACTCTCATTACGACATCATAACATCGAAATGTTATACATCATCCTCGTCACTCAACGTCTAAGGAATCAAAATCATAGCAATCCCCCAGGTTCGTTTTATCGCGACTACGGTCCCCAGATATCGGTTATGTAATCTAGCGTTTACATTCTTCATCTTTTAATCTAAATCTTTTCGTTCAACCTTTACTAAAGGTTCAAATCACTTTATTAAGTGTTACATTACGTGAACTACATGTTCATTATCTAGCTGTACACTTCCCCCAGGAATGGAGCAATAAAAAGCTCATTTTTGGGCCTTGCCCTGCACCGGTGCTGCGGCGCCGGTTCCCCTCTTCTTCCTCATGCTGCGGTGCCACTCAATAGTAGTTGACAGCCCGGGTTGGTGTTTCAGCGCCGCCTCCCAAGGTTTAGCTGGCGCTGCTGTGCTAAGCACGAACTTTCTAAAATTTTTCTAAGTTTGGAAATTATTTGAGACGCTTACTTTACGATCTCATAACTTCTTCATTATAGCTCGAAACGAGGTCGTTCCAAAGTCATTCTCTCCCTTATCTTACGTACTTTAACTTCCCCCAGACAGAAATTTATTCTGAATTCATTACTATACCAATCAATTGGCTTAAATTCTACCCTTTGTTCGCTTTACACTATTAATGTTCTTCGTCCGTAATTCGGTCATCCAAATTCGAAACTCATTCGTTCTTAAGTCCATGACTCATGTTTTATACGTTCTCTTACTTTCTTATGAAACCCTACTAATTCGGGTTCATTTACCTACTTTCTATTTCTCATTCGTCTTTTACAAAATTTTCACCATACCTTCATTATAGCTAAGTTTAATCCATTTTTCATGAACGTTTCCACCGTTCCTAACCAAACAATAAGCAACTAACACATACGTGATGGTTTTAAACTTCTCCATCAATAACAAGCTATACTACGATGGTTTTAAATTTGTCTATCAACAACGTTCTTCGTGTTCCTCGCGTGTTCTTCGCATTCTTCGTTTGTTATTCATTTTTAATCGATATTTTGATTACGATTTTACTTTTTCTTGGAATTTGATTTTATAAGACACTATTCCTTACTAATTTCAGCGAATCGTTCATATGATTCATTCGAATCGTTCATTACGAATCTTATACTTCCTTATGAAATTTATAAACTAAACTTCTAATTCATATTTCTTCGTTTTCTCATGATTCCAACCATAAGAAATCATTCTGAAATCTTTTACTTCTTATTCTCATTAAGCTATGTTTTTAACATAGAAAACTTAAAAAAAAATTACTTAGGGTAAGATTTCGGATTACCTTTCTTCTTTAATCTTCCCCCGTTGGACAAAGTGTGCACTCGGACTAGCTTTTCCTCTCCCTTTTCCTCTTCATTCGACTTCTCTCTTTCTCTCTCAAGTGTTGGTGATTTTCAAAATCACCAACAAATGAGTTAAGCTCTCCTTTTATAGAAAAACCAAGCTACGGGCGGCGTTTTAGTCATTTGGCCAAACTGTCTTACTATTCCAACCTCCTTACTATTCCCACCTCCTTACTATTCACGAAGCTTCCCTTGGAAGCTTCGTGCTTCCGTCTTATGGAATTCGTCTGATAGTTTTAAAAACTACAAATCTCGGAATCAAAATATGTTTGGATATTTCGTCTTTCCTCTACAATTTAACTTTTACGCATTCTTCAGAACTCTGAAAAACTAAAAAACACTTTTTGACGTTAAGCATTTTCCTTCACGTTTTCCCCTAACATAGTTAAACGAATGAAAAGTACATAACAATACTTTTCGTCATTTTTATTTCGTTCGATTTCTGCGCGTTTTTTGAGAAAAACTTTTATCGGCTTACTTATTTTTTCACGATATATTATCGTCAAATCTTTCGACGAAATGTCATTTCGACATACTGAACTCTTAGAAAGGCTTATGTTATTCAAACCCTAACCTTTAGGTTTCGTCAGGTGAATAGTGTCTATTTCGTCTTTTTCCCCATAAATTTTTTTATCCCTGGAAAAATTTAATTTTCGTCTTGAAAATTCTTACTCGTTCAGTCTAGCTTGTAGCCAGAATCCTCCCGACTTATAATCATCCTAGGTTCTAAAATGATTAATAAACACATAACACATAATAGTATTAATAAAAATTCATTTTATTAATAACTAATTCTTTAAACTTCAATTCTGGACAATCCGATTTTACTCGGGTTGTCACACTTCCCTCCTTATAAAAATTCCGTCCTCAAAATTTCTTAAAACCATATCCTTACCCGGGTCCTCACATTCTCCCGTTCTTCACAGAACTTCGTCCTCGAGATTTTAGCTTACTCTTCTTTTCAACTTCTCTTCAAAGAATTTCTTATCTTTTAAACATTCCCTAACCTCCATAACTTATCAAGAATTATGAAGTAGAATGAATAACGAAGAATATAAAGATTCCTTTAAAACATTTCTTACTTTTGCTGAGGGGTCAAATCGACCATGAACTCTTACTAGGTTTAACAACATTTCACCATAAACCCTTCTACCATGGTCAGTTTATAATCACCAAGAAGGTAAACTACCTCTTCCATACGTAGGTTATCAATCCTTTGTATAACCCCATTTCGGGGTATGTTCACCTCAGACTTAATACTTAGATTCCGTACCAAAGTAATTTGGTTTGACACAACTTCTTCAAAGAAAGCTCGATTTTCTTTTAAATATGACATACCATTTATCTTAGCCAAATCAAATAGCTTAGACCATACCAATAAATTGGACATCAACTTGAAACATTCGTCTAGTTAAATCAATTGACATCGACTACTTCTTTAAATTTTTTCACAATACATCAAAACGTTTTATGACGTCATGATACCGTACTTTTCAAAGTACGTTAAGGACTTCGTCAGTTTATGACTTCGTCATTATACATCATACCATAGCGGGTTGTTGATCATAAGATCACATCCAACACTAGGCTAAAGTGCATTAATAACTCCATCCTTTTACCATCCTTGCATCAAATGCACTGATGATATAAAATTCATTTTAATATTTCAAATCAATTTTTGTCTAGCCGAAACAATTAGCATAGACATATAAAGAATAGTTCTTTTAAAATCCATTGGTTCCAAAAGTTGAACCAAGTCTTTCCTTTTTAAAATGCACATATAAGCACGATTTCAATAAACTTCGAAATCGAGCATAGCTAGATGACTTGGAATATCCTATTTCTCCATCTTCCTTCATTATCTTACTTGTGACAATACTTAATCTTCTCTAACACCTTCAATGCTAAGTCTACTGAAAATACTTATTTTCAGTCTAAACATTCTTATACCTTAGTATAGTCCATCAACTTACCACATTTTATGTGTTTAGGAACTTTCCACAACTATATGTGTTTAAGAACTTATCTTCGCAATATGTAATACAAGAACAAATCAAGGACTATCTATATGCTTAGGGCTCAGAAACATAGCATATAACTATGAGTCACAAACTTTTCATAAGTATGAGTTTCAAGAACTCGTACCTATCTTAACATTCTCTACCAATCATACATATATATGAGAAAAAATTTATCTTCTCATCATATACACATTGATAACACGACATACTATTCTAATGATTATCACTGTAATAAACTAAGCAGTTGTTACACCAAACCACAAACCTCTGCCCATAACAAAGGTTCATACAACTCAGCTATCACATGAGTCCTCAATCAAAATCTTTGAACTTCTAACTTTCTCTTTACTTATTACGAATTTTCTTTAATTAATATGTTATCCTTTACAACTCAATCAGAGTTTTTCTTCCTGTAATACTTCATAGTACCATTCGTGTAACGACCCCAAAATAGGTTCATTCCACCCAACCCATTCTGAGTCGTCAAATACATGGTACAGAAAACAACTACAACTTTATTACAACAATTGTCGTGCAAAATACAACAACACATATGCTGTGAGTTTAGATACAAATATATACCAAATGTGACTCATGTTCCAACCGTGGACATCACCTCACAATAACACCTTACATAAAGGTATAGTCAAAAACTGTTTTAGAAATTAGAATCTTTGGGAAGTGCTCAAGGAAACCTTCGTACATGGGAGGCCACGCGTCTAGGTTATGATAGATATCATATGGCCACAGAATTATCCTTGGTTGACCCAATAGACCCCAAAGAAAAACGAGAAGATTACTATCATATTCTTCCCAATGGTGAGTCTTCTCTTGACTTATCATTATCTCCACTGTATCTAACTGAGAATTATACTTCAAACAAACACCAAGATTATATAGGTAGTGCTCGTATATATACTCAGCAAGTGGATGAGCACAACCCTGTCCTATGATGACACGAGGTTGTATGTCATTAGACATCTTGTATGATAGTGACAAAACACCCTTCCAACGTTGGGTTCGCCTCACCCTATTTTCTTCACCAAATATAACTACTAAATGATAACCGCCGTTCTATTCCCTTGTTACCCCCGCTCGACCCAGCTACACTCTTATTACCTGAAAGGAATTGTGAACAGAAGGGTGAGCACAACTAGCCCAGTAAAGAATATCATGACTAAAGATAAATAAATTATCAATAGTCTTCATCAATAATAAATCAGAGATTTAGAACATATGGTAGATGATAAAAAATTTCAACCATAGTTGCAGCGGAACATGCAATCCATTAGAAGAGTCAAATAGACTATAAAGTCTATTATCTTCTCCATGTTAAAAATCCACCAACAATGTTTTATCCCTGTAACATCAATCAACAGTTCTGGTCCACAATCATATAAATAACTCATAATCATAATTGTGACTATAAATTTTTCTTCGCACCCAGGACGAAGAATATTTTCATCACCTGTCTTTACCTGAAACATCAAAGATCATGGTTATACCAAATCACAATTCCTGTTTATAATCATACTAACAAATCCATCTTTGCACTACGGGCCAAAGATATTCATCAACAAACCATCTTTGCACTACGGGCCAAAGATATTCAACAACAGTTCATCTTTGCACTACAGGCCAAAGATATTCAACAACAGTTCATCTTTGCACTACAGGCCAAAGATATTCATCAACAAACCATCTTTGCACTACGGCCAAAGATATTCAACAACAGTTCATCTTTGCACTACAGGCCAAAGATATTCACATCTCAAAGAAATATATAATCATTTCAGAATTTATATAAACAATAATTATAACCATGTTGATCAATTCACCTTTGCACTTAAGCTTAAGATATTCAATTATAAATTCAATGGTCATGATCATACCAGTCACAATTCAACTTTGCACTACAGGCCAAAGAGAACCCTAGTCATGATCATACCAATAATCTACCCATCTTTACACTCCAGTGAAAGAGAATTTCAACATCAGGGTTATAAAAATGTTATATATGATGATAAAAATAATATGATCAACATATAGTTTTAATCTCAAGAGTAATATTCGTAACTCATGAATAGTAACCCCGACACAAAAGATAGAAATTCTACAATAAAATTCATACCAATATTTCGGTATAATGATATTGAAAGAATAACATTACTTAAATTTATAAACAATTTATTTTAATTGTTTACACTTTACTAATTAATGTATTTAATCATCATAAAATATCAACTCTTACAATTTCATCATCAATAACCAAAACCCTCATCAAAAATCTGCATATACCTCATATAGGATTCTCAAGCCATAAAATCCTATTTTCCAATTTTCTTTCTTCACAAAACATATTTAATTCATTTACTCATAACTAGACCATTTTCATGAAAAATACCAAATCAGTTCCAAAAATATTTCTTTTCTGAGATTTAGCATAATATAGTCCCATAGTGAACATATATTTTTCTCAAATTTTTAAAAGTCATTTACTATTTTTCATATGGCCAAAACAGCCGAATATTTAGACATTTATCAAAAATTGTACTTTTATCTAAAAATTCTGAAATTTACAGAGTATACTTCTATCATATACATGTACTCCCAATAAAAATTTCATCAATTTTGGAGTTAACCACAAGGAATTATAAGCCGTTACTTTTAAAATAGTCTTTTCTCATAAAATTCACAACTCTCAATCTATACATCCAAAAATCACCATTTTTGGACACAATCAAGAAAACTCATCAAAATATCATTTCAAATTTTTCCAGAATTTTTGAAGTTCAGAAAAATTACGAAACTGAAAATCATAACAACCCTTAAAATCCCTTACTATCCCTTACAATCCCTTACTATCCCTTACCTCAAAAGAGCAGTACTTCTGACTGGAATGCAAAGCCGAAGAAAACTTGCACTGAATGACAACTCTCAAAGTATCTAAATACTCACAAAATATGCTTCATAATATAGAGAGAGAAAGAGAGAAAGCTTATGTGTTTTGGTGTGATTTTCAATTCTAACTTAGCCCTCTATTTATAGGAAAATTTTGGTAGGTTTGACCTGCAACCTGATGGCTTTACCTGCTACTATTCCCACCTACCACATTTGAAATATAATTCAGCACATTTCTTCACCAACCACAAGTGGGGCCCACCAATTCTAGAATTTTCCACCAAAATAATAAACTCCGAAAATTCAACAATTTCTGAACCAGTCATCTTGTAAAATTCATAATAAATCATACGTTCATTTTTAACGGTTCAAAATTTGTGGACATATACTCAACTTATATATGTATAACATATCCAAAAATTACCACGATCCAACGGTCGGATTAAAAATTATAACCCCCGCAAAATATCTCAAAAACCCTGATTTTTAATACCTCCATTCCGACAAAAATACTGATAAAAACCTCAACATTAACTCCTTCATTTTTAACCACAAAAATATATCCCTCATTTATATCCACATAAAATAAATATTTTCTTATCATATAAATCAATAATTAATTATTCACAAATAATATTACAGAATCACATTTATGACAACCAGGCCGTTCCCAGGAAAGAGGGGGCTTTCCAATAAGGATTTTTCCTTACTAGCGCGCAATTAGATGACCAAACCTCTCCTTAGACAGAACTTTCTAGACATTGCCAATAATGCTATCTAATAATACTATTCAAATAATATGAATTATTGATCTGATAATGGAAAATACTGTGCAGCAACAATTATTGAACAATAATAATATAAAATTTCAACGTAGCAATTATTGAATCAATAAAATAAAATATTGAACAGTAATTACTGTAACAATTATTGAGTAGTGCCTTCTTACGTAAGAATCAATAATTTCAAAAATACTATGCAATACCGTGTGCTACTGTGCAATAACGCGTATTACTGTATTTTAACCACCGGGTATTCCAACAGTGTTAACGGTAACAACTACGCCGTTATTTGTAAAAACTCAAATTTATCATTTTCTTCACCCGACAGTTATTCGTTATGGGGCCCACAAATAGCTGCGCCGTCGTACGAATATTCTCCGACAGAAAGAATATTCCACGACCAAACGAATATTCCCCGACAACAATGATTATTTTATAACCACATGTGTATTTTGAAAAAAAATCATATATCACCCTTAACTTTAACATTTATCAATTTAACCATTTACTGAATAGTAATTATAAGAAAAATTGAATACTTTTATTTCATAAAATTCGGGGTCTTACAATCTCCCCTCCTTATGAAATTTCGTCCCCGAAATTTACGTACCTGGTATTTCAAAGAGTTGAGAATACCTTCCTTTCATTTCAAATTCCATCTTCTCTGTCATCATAATTTCTCCATTGCTCATCTCCTGTATTTCAAATAACATTCTAGAATACAGCTTCAAAACAAGTGTTAATTTAACAAATTAACATATCACATAATATCCCGATATTATGACTGACCAACAAATAAGCTTAGGTAGGACACACTAGCGAAGGATTTACTCATCTCTCCCCTCCTAGTTGTATTCCCCGATCTCCGCCAGAGATCATATCCCCAAGCTCTGATACCAAATGTAACGACCCCAAAATAGGTTCATTCCACCCAACCCATTCTGAGTCGTCAAATACATGGTACAGAAAACAACTACAACTTTATTACAACAATTGTCGTGCAAAATACAACAACACATATGTTGTGAGTTTGGATACAAATATATACCAAATGTGACTCATGTTCCAACCGTGGACATCACCTCACAATAACACCTTACATAAAGGTATAGTCAAAAACTGTTTTAGAAATTAGAATCTTTGGGAAGTGCTCAAGGAAACCTTCGTACATGGGAGGCCACGCGTCTAGGTTATGATAGATATCATATGGCCACAGAATTATCCTTGGTTGACCCAATAGACCCCAAAGAAAAACGAGAAGATTACTATCATATTCTTCCCAATGGTGAGTCTTCTCTTGACTTATCATTATCTCCACTGTCTCTAATTGAGAATTATACTTCAAACAAACACCAAGATTATATAGGTAGTGCTCGTATATATACTCAGCAAGTGGATGAGCACAACCCTGTCCTATGATGACACGAGGTTGTATGTCATTAGACATCTTGTATGATAGTGACAAAACACCCTTCCAACGTTGGGTTCGCCTCACCCTATTTTCTTCACCAAATATAACTACTAAATGATAACCGCCGTTCTATTCCCTTGTTACCCCCGCTCGACCCAGCTACACTCTTATTACCTGAAAGGAATTGTGAACAAAAGGGTGAGCACAACTAGCCCAGTAAAGAATATCATGACTAAAGATAAATAAATTATCAATAGTCTTCATCAATAATAAATCAGAGATTTAGAACATATGGTAGATGATAAAAAATTTCAACCATAGTTGCAGCGGAACATGCAATCCATTAGAAGAGTCAAATAGACTATAAAGTCTATTATCTTCTCCATGTTAAAAATCCACCAACAATGTTTTATCCCTGTAACATCAATCAACAGTTCTGGTCCATAATCATATAAATAACTCATAATCATAATTGTGACTATAAATTTTTCTTCGCACCCAGGACGAAGAATATTTTCATCACCTGCCTTTACCTGAAACATCAAAGATCATGGTTATACCAAATCACAATTCCTGTTTATAATCATACTAACAAATCCATCTTTGCACTACGGGCCAAAGATATTCATCAACAAACCATCTTTGCACTACGGGCCAAAGATATTCAACAACAGTTCATCTTTGCACTACAGGCCAAAGATATTCAACAACAGTTCATCTTTGCACTACAGGCCAAAGATATTCATCAACAAACCATCTTTGCACTACGGCCAAAGATATTCAACAACAGTTCATCTTTGCACTACAGGCCAAAGATATTCACATCTCAAAGAAATATATAATCATTTCAGAATTTATATAAACAATAATTATAACCATGTTGATCAATTCACCTTTGCACTTAAGCTTAAGATATTCAATTATAAATTCAATGGTCATGATCATACCAGTCACAATTCAACTTTGCACTACAGGCCAAAGAGAACCCTAGTCATGATCATACCAATAATCTACCCATCTTTACACTCCAGTGAAAGAGAATTTCAACATCAGGGTTATAAAAATGTTATATATGATGATAAAAATAATATGATCAACATATAGTTTTAATCTCAAGAGTAATATTCGTAACTCATGAATAGTAACCCCGACACAAAAGATAGAAATTCTACAATAAAATTCATACCAATATTTCGGTATAATGATATTGAAAGAATAACATTACTTAAATTTATAAACAATTTATTTTAATTGTTTACACTTTACTAATTAATGTATTTAATCATCATAAAATATCAACTCTTACAATTTCATCATCAATAACCAAAACCCTCATCAAAAATCTGCATATACCTCATATAGGATTCTCAAGCCATAAAATCCTATTTTCCAATTTTCTTTCTTCACAAAACATATTTAATTCATTTACTCATAACTAGACTATTTTCATGAAAAATACCAAATCAGTTCCAAAAATATTTCTTTTCTGAGATTTAGCATAATATAGTCCCATAGTGAACATATATTTTTCTCAAAATTTTTAAAAGTCATTTACTATTTTTCATATGGCCAAAACAGCCGAATATTTAGACATTTATCAAAAATTGTACTTTTATCTAAAAATTCTGAAATTTACAGAGTATACTTCTATCACATACATGTACTCCCAATAAAAATTTCATCAATTTTGGAGTTAACCACAAGGAATTATAAGCCGTTACTTTTAAAATAGTCTTTTCTCATAAAATTCACAACTCTCAATCTATACATCCAAAAATCACCATTTTTGGACACAATCAAGAAAACTCATCAAAATATCATTTCAAATTTTTCCAGAATTTTTGAAGTTCAGAAAAATTACGAAACTGAAAATCATAACAACCCTTAAAATCCCTTACTATCCCTTACAATCCCTTACTATCCCTTACCTCAAAAGAGCAGTACTTCTGACTGGAATGCAAAGCCGAAGAAAACTTGCACTGAATGGCAACTCTCAAAGTATCTAAATACTCACAAAATATGCTTCATAATATAGAGAGAGAAAGAGAGAAAGCTTATGTGTTTTGGTGTGATTTTCAATTCTAACTTAGCCCTCTATTTATAGGAAAATTTTGGTAGGTTTGACCTGCAACCTGATGGCTTTACCTGCTACTATTCCCACCTACCACATTTGAAATATAATTCAGCACATTTCTTCACCAACCACAAGTGGGGCCCACCAATTCTAGAATTTTCCACCAAAATGATAAACTCCGAAAATTCAATAATTTCTGAACCAGTCATCTTGTAAAATTCATAATAAATCATACGTTCATTTTTAACGGTTCAAAATTTGTGGACATATACTCAACTTATATATGTATAACATATCCAAAAATTACCACGATCCAACGGTCGGATTAAAAATTATAACCCCCGCAAAATATCTCAAAAACCCTGATTTTTAATACCTCCATTCCGACAAAAATACTGATAAAAACCTCAACATTAACTCCTTCATTTTTAACCACAAAAATATATCCCTCATTTATATCCACATAAAATAAATATTTTCTTATCATATAAATCAATAATTAATTATTCACAAATAATATTACAGAATCACATTTATGACAACCAGGCCGTTCCCAGGAAAGAGGGGGCTTTCCAATAAGGATTTTTCCTTACTAGCGCGCAATTAGATGACCAAACCTCTCCTTAGACAGAACTTTCTAGACATTGCCAATAATGCTATCTAATAATACTATTCAAATAATATGAATTATTGATCTGATAATGGAAAATACTGTGCAGCAACAATTATTGAACAATAATAATATAAAATTTCAACGTAGCAATTATTGAATCAATAAAATAAAATATTGAACAGTAATTATTGTAACAATTATTGAGTAGTGCCTTCTTACGTAAGAATTAATAATTTCAAAAATACTATGCAATACCGTGTGCTACTGTGCAATAACGCGTATTACTGTATTTTAACCACCGGGTATTCTAACAGTGTTAACGGTAACAACTACGCCGTTATTTGTAAAAACTCAAATTTGTCATTTTCTTCACCCGACAGTTATTCGTTATGGGGCCCACAAATAGCTGCGCCGTCGTACGAATATTCTCCGACAGAAAGAATATTCCACGACCAAACGAATATTCCCTGACAACAATGATTATTTTATAACTACATGTGTATTTTGAAAAAAAATCATATATCACCCTTAACTTTAACATTTATCAATTTAACCATTTACTGAATAGTAATTATAAGAAAAATTGAATACTTTTATTTCATAAAATTCGGGGTCTTACAATTCGTTTATAGCATTAGCTATAAATCATCCATCGTTTAACAAAACAACTATTATTACGATTTAATACGATCACGTGGTGATCTTCTTTCTTAATTGTTTAACTCAACGATCTTCTTATCCTTCCCTCTATAATTATAGTCTTAGGTACTCATACCTAAGATTTATAACCTATCAGCTCTGATACCATAATGTAACGCCCTAAAATTCGGTCTACTTTCAGACCCGGATTCCGTATGTTATGGTCCTACTTCTTTCCAACATACATCGATATATAGCTAAATATAACAACATACATTCTCAAATCCTAGGTTCTAAGACCTTATAATCTCTTTCATTATAAATAATGATTATTACATTATTCTTTACATCTTATAAGATTAACTTTTATCCGCCACCAAGGATACATAACAGTTCATTAAACTAATCTATAGTTCAATTAAATTATTCTACATTACAAGTCTTTGCTTGATCTTTAAGCACATTCACACACTGAATGACACTTCATCTGGTTATCGGTCAACTTGATCTTTACGGGATCCTTAAGTTCTTTCTAACATTGTTCGCTGAAAATATTTTTATTTAAAGCAAGTGTGAGCATTCAGTTGCTCAGCAAGTCATTACAATTGAACCAACAACTTCAGGAATTTAAACATTCTTTTAAGACTTCAATAACTGAACAAAGGTTATGAAGCAGCTTGAATAATAGGAATAATTCTGATTCCTATCATTTTAAAACATTAATCACATTCACTTTGAAATACTTTCATTCTTCTACCTTTTTCATGCACATTCTGTCTGGCTAGAATCATTAGCACAGACTTAACAATAATGGTTCATGTATAAATAGAATGTACTCATATTGAGTAGTTCAACCACAGAATAGTTCATCTTATAGAAACACCGAAGTGTTCAAATTGTGGCACAAGGCCTCATACATTCTACCACCTTGTATAAATAAAACACATTTGCACATTGACAAGACTTCTCAAGTTTAACATCTGAGAAGTTTAAGAAACTAACATTCATATAAAATGAATGAAGTTAGAAAACTTGTCATACGCACAGCTACAGCTTACGCTGAACTGCTCATTGAAATCCCTATATAACACATAAGAAAATATCACATAAACCAATTAGTCATATACTTGACTTATACATTGGTTTACTTAACTTTACTTCTTAGGGTTCACGTTCTTGTAATCTAAGTTTGCGTGACTAACTTTCTTTACCGGTTTATGACTTCATGACATACAGAGATGTCTTACTCATACGATTATCATCTTTGATGATTTACATTCTTATCTTCTTCTTAAAACCTTTCTAGGACTAAGTACACATCGCGTCACTACTAGTAGTCCATATGGTACTCTGAGTGGTTTCCCACAAACAACCAATAAACAAGTTCCCGTCTCGTCTACACTGTCTTTCACAGTGAGTTAGATCGGTTCTAAGTTTCGTATATACCTCCGTTCTCTAAAGGAATTGTTTAGCCCAACTCTCATATGTTAACCATTAAAGATTACGATTGTACCACAACCTAACTTTATCTTAACCTATTCGAACCATTAAACTATAATGTTTGTTAAGTTAATTTCATATTCCTTATGGCTTTCTGGCAACTAAATAACATACCTCAGGATTCCTTCCTTATCGTCTAAGTCATACAGTCTTTTGTATACTTAGAACGATCATTCAACATTAATTCTACGCATTCATAGTGTTAAGCATTTTACGTTACCTTATGGTCAAACCATACACGTAGTGTAGGTTCTGTCCATTTAAAATTCGTTTACACTCAACCCTTACGTCAGCTAAAGTGTTTAACGCTTACATCTCATTCTCACATTCTCTATCCGACATACCCTCAGACTTTTATGATTCTTATTACCGTTCGCTACGGCTTTCTTGATAATTCATATCTTACTTACTACTTTCGTCAACGTCTATGTCGTACAACCACTGTACAATTAGAGCGTTCGTCTAACGCGAATACGGTTCACGAGGATTGTTTTCGTATTCAGCGTTCACGTTGCTTATCTCTTAATATCTCATTCAACCTTCACTCAAGGTTTTCATCGCTTTCAATCGTTATCCATCCCATGAACCCCATGTTCATTATTCTTTCTTAATGTCAAAGTCATACCATTCGTTGTATGCTAAGACCGATCGTTTATCGCAACTGCGTTATGTTTATAGCGTCTATACGCTTTACACTTAACTCTCATTATGACATCATAACATCGAAATGTTATACATCATCCTCGTCACTCAATGTCTAAGGAATCACAATCATAGCAATCCCCCACGTTCGTTTTATCGCTACTACGGTCCCCGGATATCGGTTACGTAATCTAGCGTTTACATTCTTCGTCTTTTAATCCCGTTCAACCTTTACTAAAGGTTTAAATCACTTGATTAGGTGTTACATTACGTGAACTACATGTTCATTATCTATCCGTACACTTCCCCCAGGAATGGAGCAATAAAAAGCTCATTTCTGGGCCTTGCCCTGCACTGGAACTGCGACGCCGGTTCCCCTCTTCTCGTCGCACTACGGCGCCACTCAGCAATAGCTGACAGCCCGGGTTGGCGTTGCCTCCCAAGGCTTAGCCGGTGCTATGGCGCCAAGCATAAACTTTCTAAATTTTTTCTAAGTCTGGAAATTATTTGAGACACTTACTTTACGATTTCATAACTTCTTCGTTACAAGGTCGTTACAAAGCCATTCTCTCCCTTATCTTATGTACTTCAACTTCCCCTGAACAGAAATTTATTATGAATCCGTTAACATACCAATCAATTGACTTAAATTCTACCCTTTGTTCGCTTTATGCTATTAACGTTCTTCGTCCGTAATTTGGTCATCCAAACTCGGAACTCATTCGTTCTTGAGTCCACGACTCACGTTTTCTATGTTCTCTTACTTTCTTATGAAACCCTACTCATTTGGGTTTATTTACCTACTTTCTATTTCTCGTTATTCTTTTATAAAATTTTTGCCATAACTTTGTTATAGCTAAGTTTAATCCGTTCTTCATGAATGTACCGTTCCTAACTAAATAATAAGAAACTAACTTATACGCGATAGTTTTAAACTTGTCCATCAACAACAAGCTATACTACGATTATTTTAAATTTGTCCATCAACAACGTTCTTCGTGTTCTTCGTGTGTTCTTCGCGCTCTTCGTTCGTTCTTCTTTTTTAATTGATATTTTGATTACGATTTTACTTTTTCTTAGAATTTGATGTTATAAAACACCATTCCTTACTAATTTCACAGAATCTTTCATATGATTCAATCGGATCGTTCAAATTCATTACGAATCTTATACTTCCTTAAGAAATTTATAAACTAAACTTCTAATTCTTATTTCTTCGTTTTCTCATGATTCCAACCATATGAAATCATTTTGAACATCTTTTTCTTCTTATTCTCATTAAGCTATGTTTTTGACATAGATAGCTTAAAGAAAATTTACTTAGGGTTAGGTTTCAGATTACTTTTCTTCTTTAATCTTCTCCCATTGGACAAAGCTTGCACTCGGGCTAGCTTTTCCCCTCCCTTTTCCTCTTCATCCGACTTCTCTCTCTCTCTCTCTCTCAAGTGTTGGTGATTTTCAAAATCACCAACAAATGAGTTAAGCTCTCTTTTTATAGACAAACCAAGCTAAGGGCGTTTTAGTCATTTGGCAAAATTACCTTACTATTCACACCTCCTTACTATTCCCACCTCCTTACTATTCACGAATCTTCCCTCGGAAGATTTGTGCTTCTGTCTTGCGGAATTCGTTCGACAGTTTTAAAAATTGCGATTCTCGGAATCTAAATATTTTTGGATATTTCATCTTTCCTCTACAATTTAACTTTTACGCATTCTTTGAAACTCTGAAAAATTGAAAATCACTTTTTGATGTTAAGCATTTTCCTTTACGTTTTCCCCTAACGTAGTTAAACGAATGAAAAGTACATAACAATACTTTTTATCATTTTTATTTCGTCTGATTTCTGCGCGTTTTTCGAGAAAAACTTTTATCGACTTACTTAGCTTTTCACGATATATTATTGTTAAATCTTTCGACGGAATGTCATTTCAACATACTGAACTCTCAAAAATGCTTAGGTTATTCAAACCTTAACCCTTAGGTTTCATCAGGTGAATAGTGCATATTTCGTCTTTTTTCTCGAAAATATTTTTATTCCCATAAATTTTTTATTTTCGTCTTGAAAATTCTTACTCATACAGTCTATCTTGTAGCCAGAATCCTCCCGACTTATAATCATCCTAGGTTCTAGAACGATTAATAAACACATAACACATAATAGTATTAATAAAAATTTATTTTATTAATAACTAATTCTTTAAACTTAAATTCTGGGCAATCCGGTTTTACTCAGTTTGTCACAATTCTAATGAAGTGTATTGCATAATTCAGACTTGTATGCCTATTTGTGATTGCTTGTCGGGTTATAGTTGGATTGCCTAACTTGGTTGTGCTTAATTGTTGAATGCTTGATCACCATTCACCCTAATAACTTGTACGGAATTGAAAAAGAAAATATAAGTTTATATTTGACCATGTTAGCATGTGTTCATGAGATTTACATGTGTTAGGTTTTGTGATTCATAACCCAGATAGACATATATCGGTTCACCATATGTAGTCGTTGAGAGGGCTAGTGCTTAAATTATTATTGCTTGTAATTCACATAAATATATAGTGGGTTAGGTAATTTTGATGCTCATATGAATTCTATCATTTTGTGGATTTTGTGTGATTTGGACATGATACATCGAAAGATGGCTATGTTTCACTTTCATGCTCTCGACTAGCAGTCCATAGTAACCATTCAAGCTTAACAAGAGGCGTGTATTTTGGACAAAGCATTAAATGACATTAGGATCCCATTTCTCTCCACTTTGATTCCCTTAATTTAGTAATTAGTAATTTTGTGTTGATAATTATTCTAGAATTCAATTTACTTGTTAATTGATCGTTTAAGCAGCCAAAGATAGTGATAAGGTTGTTGCATGCTAGTTTAGAAATATTCACCTTTCTCTATGGGAGCGATACTTTCTTACTCTGTACTACTTGTTGGCCGTGTATACTTGCACGAGTTAGAGTCTGTTTTGTTAACCCGAAACAAGTCCAACAAACGCGTAATAGAAAATTTAAACAGTAAATTTAGTGTTAACGGATTTAGAAACTTATTCTGACTGAATGAAATCAAAGTATATAAGATATGTCAGATATCAACTTTTGAACGAACTAATTCCGAGTTATAATGAACAAGTTACGAGCTCGAAAATAATTGAATTAAGAAACTAAAAATATTTTCAACGTATTAAGGAAGGTGCCGCAGCGCCGCCCAGTGAAGGAATTAGGGCGCTGCAGCGCCGACATCAGATTTTAGACACTGGAAATATGCGCTGTAGCGCACTAAATAACAAAGGACACGGCGCCGTAGCGCCGGTCCTAGACCAAAGGCTGAAAAGAATTAATATGAACACAAAAGAAAGGTAAGTTGATTGAAGGTGAATTATGACCTTAATTAAACTTAAAGTAACATCTTAAAAGATGATTGAAACCTTAAGTTCAACAGTTAAAAGGTAACACAAGGTTATGTAAACGTAAAAACAAAGTAAGTTAATAATATGGTAAACCATATTCACGTAGAATAGATGTTTGAGATTGCTCGAAACGTAATTACTTAAACATTGAATAAGTAATAACGTTAACTAACCTAACGAATGTTAGTAAGTTAAACAAGCGGATAGTTAGACTAAGAAGAAGGAGAAGATAGATTAATGACAATACATATAGATTGTATGTGATCTAAGATGACATATTATGTGATTATGTCATGTAGAATCTTTACAGACTTACAAGGAAAATGAATTAACACTAGACGACGCAAAAGGCAAGTGTTCTAAACTCTTGTCTATATTTATTTTGGACAAGCTTTATGATTCATGTATCATACACATGAATTGATGTAACAAAGAAGTCGAATCCATTTCCTTCGGCTAGACTAGACTTAGAGTATTTTGTGGATTTCATTATAATCTATCAGAATATTATAGATATTGCTATCTTGTGCCAACTGTTTTGGTATGGATTTAAAGAAAGACTGAGTATGAATAAACAAATGTTTTGTCATAAAGCGACTGGCACATGAGTTTGCCAAAACTTAAATGTAGATACGTTTAATGTAGTAGTGTTGTAAAACATAAAGTACTATAGACTGATCACCTAGACTTGCTCGTAAAAAATGTTGGACTTACGGACTTAGTGTCGGGTTATCCTTTTCAAAGAAAGAAAGAATAAAATGCTCAAGGTCTTTGACCAAAATCAAGGTTTAACTGATGATGTTCATCGTTAAACATTTTAAAGAGAAGAGAAGTGCAATTTCCAATTATCTATAGTACTTTATAACTATTGATTCAGTTATAGAAGATATATTCATATGATTCATGCATGTTGCTCGACTATAATTGTTAACAATGATTAATACCTTTGGTGAAGGTAGTATAAAGAAACCACGATGTCTAGGAAGCAACGTGGGAACTTGAAGAAAAGATGAAGAAGAATTACCCTCAGTTATTTAACTAACTTATGTCGAGATTCTGGAGACAAAATCCTTATAAGGGGGGGAAGAATGTAACAACCGAGAAAGTTGGATTATAATGTAAATTAATTTTATTTGAATATATATTGAATAAAATTATATTATATGTTACTTATAACGAGTAAGCGAGATGAATGTTATTCTATAACCTAAAAGAGATATATGATGGTAGTATTTTGGCTAAGTGCTAGAAATTAAGTGTGTGAATTTCCAAGATGAAAATAAAAGCTTTCCGAGAAATTCTCCGAAAAGCACTATTCATCCATTTCTGCTCGGGAATTATTTTTGAACTTCCGGGAAATACATAACGATAAAATTTTAAGGAAAGATGAATTATCTAATAATAATTTAGTTATGGGAAACGTAGTTTTTCATCTGCGTACTCAAATTTGAGAATGTTAGGAAAAGTGAAGATTTGAATACTTAAGGGTTATCGACGTCGGGACTTTTATTTGTCCCTTTTCGTTACCAACTTTTTTGTGTTCTCATTTTATGTGAGATTTGTTTGAAAAAATAAGTGAAAAAGGTCCGACATGTGTAATGTCGACGATTGGACTATAAGAGTCGCCAGTTAATTTTTTAACTGGTTGTACCAACACAACCGAGAAAAGGTTTGTACATTGACCCAGTGATGTGAAACTGCTAAATGGGTCTGTGAAATCGAGATTCATTTAGGGTCCGAGGACTTGCTTATGCGGAGGGAAGGTGTTAGGCACCCCCCGACATTAGTGTTATCACGGTGACTGCCACTTTTCAAGAAACTATTATCTGAATGTGTCTGTGTGTGTGTGTGGGGGTCAATGTGTTGTTATTTGGAAGTAGTGCTATGCCTCATTTGTACCTATATACAAAGGGTTTGAATTTATGTAAAAATTCAATTTTAAACAAGATATAGTAGTGATGTTTTGTAAAAGAGGTTTTTCAAACCCTTGTGCTCAATAGTAATTGAGGCCTTTGATTCTTCCATTTTATTCAGTATTCGACTTGATTAATTTTATTTTACAGATGCGAGGCATCTGTATGAAAATAATGTACAAAAGGTGTTGAACTCCTCGTGGGTATGAAAACCATCTGAGGTAATTCAGACATCGCAGATAAATTTACAAGTTACTTACAGCTGAAAAGGTCCATCACGGGAACCGAATCTAGATTCAGTGGACTGAATCTGTGGTCACATGATTCCTATGCTCATATGATGCCACAATGGATATAAATGCAGTAAGCAGGTATATATATAAAAGCCGTAAATATATATATATATATATATATATATATATATATATATATATATATATATATATATATATACAGACATGATCACCAACCATTAGAGCATCTCCATGGGGGATCAGAAATATAAATAAAGCTGTAAAAGCTATCAACCGCCATGGAGGAAACTTCAGGCGGGACGAAATGTACAGAAAGTAGTAAAAACGGTTAACCACCACGAAGTAAACTCCAGGTGGGACGAAATGTAAATATATATATATATATAAGCGATAAACGCACCGGATATAAAATTCAGGCTCATCGGACAAAGTCCGACAACAGTTAATATATATAAGTATATATATTAAAGCAATAAATGCACCGGATGTAAAATCCAGGCTCATCGAACAAAGTCCGACAACAATAAATATATATATATATATATATATATATATATATATATATATATATATATATATACAAACTGAAATAAAACCATGGACCAAAGTTCGGGCAAACAAATGCAACACGACTCTCAACTTAAAGAATAGTGTGTGCAAAGATGGAGAGAAATGCTTTAAAGTGTGTAAGAAGGCTTACAGTGGGCTACCAAAGAAGGCTTCTATATCTTTAAAGTAGATAAACACTAGCTTTAGTAGGTACAAAAATAGCTATATGTGAGCTCACTGGTGTTTAAAATGGAAAAGCACTCAGTATATTGCAAGTACAAAGCAAATTGGATAGGGCTTCCTCGCTCTTTTCTCTTTGCAAAATGGCCACCCCAAGCCCTCTATTTATAGAGGGTGGAGCCGCAGGTGTACCTACGACTGGGCCGCAGGTGTACCAGAGGTTGCTCGGGGTGCCCCGGGCTTCCCGGGTCCTGCCATCTCGAAGTACATGCACGCGAGCAACGTGATGTCCACTCAAACTTTCAGAATTGCAATCCAGGCATCTGACTGAGGTATATAGGACCTATTTCAGACCGTCGTTGTTGAGAGTTACGCAATGACATGGGATTAGAGGTTGTACGAAGTCATGAAGATGGGACGATGCCCTCCGGTCTTCAGCTTCAAATTCTATCCGTTATCCTGCGCAATAGTCACTCGAGATTGGTTCTTCTGAGCTTTTGTGGGACATTGATGTATAGAAATTTATGTCTAAAATGTTGAGACGACGTGATGTGGCGTCATGGTGGCGAGATGACGACTTAGCCCCTCACCGGGGTTATCTCTAGTTTGTGCTGATAAAGCAGGAGTTGCTCAGGGTTATCTCTGAGATTGGACTGCTGAAATGGTTGAAGGTCCTCAGTGTCATCTTTGAAGTGTGCCTGTCCTCCCGGTGTTATACCCGGGTTGGTACTGAGTATCTCGTTGTGAGCGCCGAGATTGAAGCTGCTTATATTTGAAACAAGTATTTTTGGGGTTATCACCGGAACTACATTCCTTGGGGTTATCGCCAAGGTTGGTAGCTATTCCCATGGTTGGGACTGAGACTGGATACCTCAGGGTTATCTCTGAGATTAATCGGTCTTCTCCGATGTGTGTTCCGATATTAGATCTGCATGCCTCGGGGTTATCTCCAAGGTTAGATTTGTTACTCCCGGTGTGTACTCCGGGTTTGATGCTTCTGCCGTGGATTGGCAATGATGACCAGATTGGATGTGTATGATCCCAATCTTTGAGGATGTTGACGTTAGGGCTATCACCAAAGTCCTTAATCCTTGATACAGACTTGATTCCGAAGAATTGCCTCTTATGTATAAGAGATCTGTGGGGATAAAGCTTTGTCTATTTGAGGATGTGTATAACATATTCCATCATAAATCCTCCTTGATGACATTGACCTTTCCTAGATTGTATCGCCAGAGTATGTCATTGTTCTGTTGGTTTTATTGCCAACAACAAATATTGTCAGCGTTGCCTGACCTTCGTTGACGTGTGAACCAACGGTTGGCCACGCGTTGTAACCCCCGCCGGGGATACATCTGATCTTCTGTTGACGTGTATATCAATGGATGAACTCCCTGCTAGGGATAAATGCTAAGGCTGCTTGAACTTTGTTGATGTGTGTATCAACTGATGCAATCATTGGATGATTTCTGATGCGACGTTGGGTTTACTTGTCAACGACTGAACTGATATCAAGGTTGCATGACCTTCATTGATATGTGTATCAACGAAAGATATGCGTAGTAACCCCCGCCGGGGACTAACGTTGTAACCCCCGTCGGGGACTGACGTTATAACCCCCGTCGGGGACTGACGTTGGTCTTTAGGGTAATGACCAGGAGCTGGCGGCATTGGACCTGTGCAAGGTATTGCCGAATGTATTTTGTAACAATAGAGATCATTGGCATAGTATACCTCGTGCTTGGGCGAATACCAATGTACAGACTCAAGGTTCTGTTTGAGAAGACCAAGATTGTAGGCTATTCTGCTCAATCGCGTAGCGTTCTTATTCTTGATTTGACCTTTTTAGTTTGTGAAAACTCCTTTGCAACGAATTGGACCGAGTCGAAGGGATGTGGCCCACATAGGGGTGCCACAGGTACACCTACTTCAGCCGTAGATGGACCTGCGGCCAACCGTGGATACTAATATCCTGCAGGTTGGTCTCACAAGTCACTTTCTACTTGTATTACGAAGAAAAATCCGAGAGCCTCCTTCAGATCTGCTGAGTTCGGATGTCTTTCTGCAAATTCTGTCACCGTACAAGTGTTCTACACTGTCTTGGTAACGTATGCATGTACTTTTTTCCAGTTTTTATCCGTTGGAAAATGACTTATCATATGAAATGCATCTAAACACATAGTAGTGATTATGTATGAACAAATGACTTGATAAAAAATATTCAACATAGTAAATATTCCGTATGCTGATCTTGCCTCCTGCCAAGCGTTATTGGCCTGTGTCGCAGTCACCCGTCATTGATATCTCATTGTTGGGTGTTGACGATTTTGCATTATCAGAGGGTCCCTGTACTCAGGATGTATTCCAGCGTTGGTGGTTCCCTCGGACTATTGGAGCCCAGACCCGCACCACTCAGTTCATGGGGGATATGGTTTCAGGATTCGTGATGATGACGGATTGCCTAGCCTGTGTCCGAGATCCGACTCATGTGACACAAATTGACAGTTTGACCCGACAGTTAGACCAGTCACATATTTTTATCCAGCATTTAGGCAGAGATCCGACAGAGGCAGATTCGTTTGATCCTTCCAGCTCAGGCGCTGGCCCCTCAGATGACCCATTTGGTTTTATCGGCGCAGATCCTCCTTTGTATAGGCCTGATATCCCTGTTGATAGAGATCCAGTGACTCAGGAGGAGTACATCAGGTGGACAGGATTGATGATGTGGATATCAACACCATTGTCTTCTTTTGATGTGTATTCTCGTTATGTCTTTTGATAGGCCTATGTTAGCTATTGGGTGGCTGTGCCCCATTCTCGCTATATCTTTTGATAGGCCTTTATTAGTAGTAGGGCGTCTGTGCCCCATTTCCCTGTATTTGTAGCCGTACAGAGATGATGTATTAGATTATGATATACTTAAGAATGTATGTACAGTTTTTCCATTCCCTATATCATATTTCCATCTATTATCTGTAATGCGTGTATTATGTTATGCATATGCATGTATGTCCAGAGATATTCAGCATTGACCCCTGGATGGTCTTATGACACGACCCGTGCAGATGTCTTCTTCGACAGTTATCCGTATTGATCATACCCCACCATTATTGGTGGTATCTGGTATGCGATCTTGGTATGATAGCATATCACCATCAGACAGGGTAACTGTAGATCATTTATTATAGCATACTATGACCCTGTTGATGTTTCTGGTTCCCACAGGATTCATGGATGGCATGCTGGAGCACTGGGTATCGGAGAGGCAGGTTTTTCGATTTGGGACCTAGGAGTTAACTCCCACTCTGGAGGAGTATGAACAGTTGACGATGCTGCCACTGGACAGACCTTGTGTGCATATGGCTTTGGGGGACATGAGTCGACAGTTCATGACCCTCACTGGATTGAGGCGTAGAGTAGTGCAGGATGAGTTGACATCTGGCCACGTTATATCCCAGTATTTTCTGTTTGACAGATTTGGCTCTGAGGATAGTTATAGACGACATTCCGGGGATTTCACCACACCGGAGGCTCATTAGCGTCTGGCCAGGGTTGATGTACTACTATTGGGCATACTGTCATATGTCTACATGCCACTGTATATAGATGAGTTGGACATAGGAGTTATCATGGCGGTGAGAGCTCTCAGGGAGGGTCGTACCATCATACCTATGATTATAGCCGAGACATTGAGGTCAGCTACATACTACTGCACTTATCCGACAGGAGTATTTACGGGCAGTGCAGTAATGCTATACGTATGGTTTATGTCACACCTGAGACCGATTGGCACTTTCAGACGGCATGGGTATTGCTTCACGCATGATATAGCCATGTCATATTCATTTTATTCTGCGAAGTGTACGGATGCTACATCTTGGTCCGCTTTCTTAGCTGGGATCGAAGACCCGTTTAGTATATTGTCGTGCTCAGGGCTCAGCTCACCTTACAGCTTCATTACTCATGATCCGGGCATGGATTACATCCCTCTAGCTAGTTTGATGGGCATGACTACTTACCATCCACTAGCCGTGATGTCGCAGTTTGACCAGTTTCAGGATTTTTATCCTTTCGAGGGGGCGCTGGGCCAGTGTTTCGCTTCTCGCTATCTTTCAGCAGAGGACCGATCCCGTGTGTATGCATGTTGGGACCAACATGAGATAGCTGCTTTCTCTATTAGTCATCCAGGTTATTCTGTAGAGTATTCCGCATGGATGGAGACAGAGACTGCACCGGCTGAGGTAGTATCCACATTACCGAGTATTGACTCAGATGGTGTAGAGCCAATGGAGGACATTGATTCTCACACCGAGGAGGAGTTAGGTGCCAGGTTGCCAGCATCTCTTTTAGATTTTCCCAGTACCAGCACTGTCGTGATTCAGCATTTAGCACAGTACTTTGAGCAACGTCTTCATCTGATGACCTTTAAGAGAGATCAGGCTCGATCTTTGATGCTGACTGCCCTTGATGGGAGAGAAGCAGTTCTATTAGAGAGAGATGAGGCATTGGCTCGTAGACATACCGCTGTTATTGAGCGAGATGAGGCCAGATCAGCCAGAGATGTAGTGATAGTTGAGCCGGATAGTGCCATATCTGCCTGGGATGTAGCTGTCATAGATAGTACTGTAGTGAGGTCCCTTACCACTAGCATGATCGCAGAGATGAGCACATACATTGATGAGCATATGGTAACCATACAGATGGCTACAAATCTGTTGGGTCGTGTGGATATCCTCGTATAGGAAACCACAGCTTTGCCTCCTTCTTCGGATAGGGATACGATGTTGGGCTTGTTAGCTCGCATATACACCAATTTGTAGATGGGCTCGTACTTTCCTACACAGACTAGCTTAGCCATTTTGTCATATACAGTTTATATTGTATATATCAAACAACATTATATATAGCACGGAAATATATTTTTGATCACTTCCCTTTTAGATATGCTATGATATTTGCTTGATATTTGCCTGCTTCTTTAGGGCTTGTGATCGTGACTGTGACGGCCCCGAATCTAGGTCCCAAATCACCTCAGATCCGGTTTGATCATTCTATACAACTATTATTATATTTGCGGAAGATATAAACATAAATTGTTTATACATTAAACTTACACACTTTTCCCCAAGGTCGAGTAACCTTAACTTAATACCTATTACATAACTTACTTAACACATAACCTTAAAATACAACACTTATACAATTTAGTTGCACACATATCCTAACGCTGGAACTGTCTTTAACCTTTCCTTGTATCCGACGCGTTCGTCTTAATCTGCAATGTTTTATCATGATATAGCAAGGGTGAGCATAAGGATTGCCCAGTAAGTTTTAGTTCAATATTATAACGATATATCATGATTGAAAGAGTATGAACAATAAGCTGGCTATAATTCATCAATATAATTGTGAACTAGCAGGAACAAACTTTTGACTGAACAAGTATTATACATGAACAAATATATCTGAACCAATTAGTAATGAAGGTGATCAGCCTTTCATACCTAACTTATACATGCAATATGTACAGAGTACAATTCATGGCAATCAGCAATGATTAACCATAAGCTTATCCAAATGAAACAACTCTTAGTAGAGTTAAGTAAAAATAAACTTGCCTGAACCATTGATTACCGCTACACAATTTATACGCTTTATCCGAAGACCTAATATTAGTAATATAGATCTCCAGTATTAGAATAATATCATCACAGTATAATACTATTATATATATAAACATAGAATAACCTAAACACATAACACATAACCCTATCAGTCTATAACACACATAAGACTCGGTATCAAGTCAAACTATTACAGTCTATCTTGATTTCGACACAATTCTAACATCCCGACGGTCTAGTCAGACTTTTCACGAGTTTAAGTTCAATTAAACTCTGTCTAGCACTTAACAATTATCTTAGATAATTTTAATATCAATCAAAATATTTTTCATAAGTCTCATAATAATTTTCACATAATTATTATCATTTATTGCAAATTTTCAATCATTAAAACGTATTTAAATGAATTAAATACTACATAATTCTTTTATCATTAATATTTATTTATTATCAAATATTAATGAACTACATGTCATAATATTATAAAATATTTATAATATATCAAAGTATTTTTAATACCTTAAAATCATATTTATATAATTTTTAAACACTTAAATCCATTATCCAATAATTGCTTTTAATATTAAAATATTAATATTTTCATGACAAAATATCAAAAGTTATATTTTATAACTTAAAATATTTTTATAACACTTAAATCATTTTTATATGATTTTAAAATCATTTATTCTATTTTTCCATAATTTATTTAATATATTTATTAAATAAACTAATTATCATTAATATTGATTAAAAAATGAATTTCATCACAAAATATTAAAAGTCACTCAAAATAACTTAAAATATTTTATTATACCATAAAATAACTTTTCATGATTTTTCATGAATTAAAACCATTTTTAAATAATGTATTTCATATTATAATTAAATAAATTAAATACTATTTATATTCCAAAAATATTAAATATTTATGAAATATACTCTAAATAATTTAAAACTATTTTTCAGACTTTAAAATAATTTTTCGGAATTTATTATGTATTTTTAATAATTAAAAACCATTTTTTCTATTTTTAATTAATTTTCAAAAAATCATAATAATAAACTGTCGCTAAAGATCCCTATAGCGACAGACCCGCCGCTATAGGTGTTCTTGGGCTGTTCTTGAGTGTTCTTGAGCTTCATCGACAGTTAACGAGGTTGGTGCTTTGACCGAGTCTAGATTCGTGGTTATAAGGTTTATGGGAATATTATTAAGTTAATGTTTTAGTACTGATGTAGTACTACAACCATAAACAAGTTGCAAGACCAAAATCTAACACAACAGGGAGATTAAGGCTACAGAAATCGTTGTCAGAAGTTGTTCTTCATTTTCTGGGTTACCCAGAAATGAAGAACAGTCCAAGTGATTACCTTTCGATCCTTATACCTTGCTTTCTGTAGCTTGTTCGTGTGAACTAAAGGTTCTATTTTGTAGAACACATGTCAGGGTACAGCTACATAATCTCATATCAGTCTAATAAACATCACATGTGAGAGATTAAAGCCGGTCAAAGTGATGTCAGGGGCTGTTCTTCACGTTTTCTGGGTTTTCCAGATTTCGTCAAGAACAGTTGGTCAACGATACTTTGACCGTCATTATTTTTGATTATGTTAAGGATCTAGGTGATCTAAATGCATGAGTGTGTAGTCCTTATACCAGTCTACAACATTCCAACAACAACTTGGCCAAACTAACAAACAACAGAAAGATTCATGGCCTGCAAAAACGCTGTCAGTGACTTCTGGGTTTCTGGGTAACCCAGAAATCAGATTTCGTGGCTGGTCAACGCAGTTTGACTGCTTATATCTTGAAATATATACATGATCTAGCTCTGTTTTCAGTTCCAGATCACAGACAACATGGCATACTACAAATCTATAACATCAAACACAAGAGATCATTAACACACAAAGATCTATGGGCCCTGACATATGGCTATCAGGCCAAAAATTTCTAGTTTTTCCAGATTTTGAAAAATGCTTGATTCGTGCATCTAAGTGTTATAGATCCATGATTTATCAACCCAGATCACTTATAAACACCTTCTAACACAACTTTAAGCAATAACTAACATCAAACAACATCAAATCAAGAGATTTCGAAATTTAGGGTTCTTACCACTTTGAGCTTTGATTCATGATTTCTGACTTTGTGATCTGATCCTTAGCTAGTTAATACTTGATCATGGCTTATCTTATCTCACTCTCTCACTCTTCATTCCCGAAATTCTAGAGAGAGAGGGTCTTGGAAGAAAATGAAATTCAAGTGGCCATTTTCTCTCTCTTTAATCCTTATTAAGTGATACAATGTATCTATACTTTGCAAAGTGGCACTTGATCTTATCTTTTAAAGATTTAGGGCACATGGCTAAACTTTAGGCTTGATGACTCACAAGATTGGCCTTATATTTTGCTTTGGTTTTAAGAAAAGGACATTTTGGTCTTTTTCTTTTTAATTTAATGGCATACTAGTAATTTGTCAAAACCCTTAGGGTTTAGGGTTTGGAAACCTTAGGGTTTGCTATTTAATTTTCTAAATTTTCCAATTTAGGTTTTAAAAATAGAAAATTAACATTTCTAAATTAACATTAGGATTTTCTAATTATATTAAAATTTCTTAATCATAATTTAAGTATTGCTAATTAGGATTAGCATTTCCTAATTAAAATCGCTAATTTAGCGATTAGGGTCAAAATTGTCATTATGGTTTATAACCTACGAATTAGGGTTTCTAATAGAAAAATAATTTTCTAATTTAGAAATTAAATTTCGTAATTAGATTAATGTTTTCTAATTACTAAAAACTTAAAAATTAGGATTAATATTTCCTAATTAACATTAAAACTATTTAACTAACAATTAGGTTTTCCCAAATTGTGCTGAGGAGTCATATAGACCATGAACTACTGAGGTTTATAGGTATTACTACATGCTACCTATTTCAATTAAGAAAAAGGTACTCTACCCCTTACAAAGGTTAACGGTATGTTTACAATCAGAAAGAAGGTAAACTACCAATGCGTGTACTTTAGATGATCAATCTATTGTACCTTAGTAATCGGAACGACTATATGCGTTCTTAGATTGGAATATTTTATCCAATTAATATATCCCCATTTTCAGGGTTGTTCACCTCAGACTTATCATAGGATTACGCACCAAAATAATTTGGGTCAGGAAATTTATTTCAATGAACACTTAGAGTTTTCATAACATTAGTCTAGCTGAATCGAATAGCATAGACTCATATCAATAATTCAATTCAATCGAATTATTTAAGTGTAGCCAACCCCGTTGGCAAATTAAATTTTTTGAAAATATTTTTGAGAATGACGTCATGATGCCGTACTGTATTAACAGTCCGTTTGAGGATGCCGTCATCGTATAACTTTGTCATAACACATCATACAATAGTGGAATAACGATTTTGGATCCATTCAACACTAAGTATTCCTGTATTTACAACTCCATCACTTTTTATCATCTTTGCACCAGGTTACATGGTACATAAGTGATAAATAAAATAACTGTTGATATTTCAAATCATTTGCGTCTAGCTGAAATAAGTAGCATAGACTATACTTTAAACCGTTTAAAAAATGATTACGAGTCTACATTTTTTTAAAGGCACATAGTGCATATTTAGCTTGATGTCAATCATTTCGAAGTCTAGCATAGCTAGGAGTTTTGAAAAACTCATGTCTCCACTAATAATCAGTTGCTTAATCAGTCTATCTGTTCCTATTATCCTCAATACTTCAATTACACACAACTACACCCAGTTCGTCAAACCACACTTATGAGTTCATTTACTTGTCACAATCATATGAGTTTAAGAACTTGTCCTAGTCAGACCTTTTGGCGTCCATTCACTGAGGGGTTCATAAACATTTCATATAATTATGAATCAAGAATGTCACATAAGTATGAATTTTAAGAACTCGTACTTAACCTGATATTCTCTACCTATGACCTATCTATCTATTATACACATGAGAAAGGAATCACCCTCTTAATATGCATATGGCAAATAGCGCGACACAAACATTTCAATGATTATCATTGCCAGAACTAAGTAGTTTTTTACACCAAGTACAATTACCTACCCATACAAGGAATCATACAACTTAGCTGCTGACATGAGTCCTCAATTGAATCCCCACCTAACCTTAACACCCTTCTCAATACGAATTTCATTCAACTCGTATTCATAATCCTTTCCTGAATCTGTACCAATTCATAGTACAACTGACACCCAGCAATCTTGCTGTAAACTTTTCAATCTTTCACTTGATCCTTCTCCACACTATTACCTTATCCGATCACGGAGTGATCTCATCGTATATATATTACGATTCATTTCTATGCTATAATCGTTTTGTTTTTTCGATCTTCTACCACTGTACTTTTAGTCTTTTAGACTCTATCTATTCACCACTTACTGTTCAACTTTATTATCAGAGTTAGATAACTCTGTATCTCATAACGCGTCGAGATTCATCTTTGAATCTTACCGACCAACTAACTCTATGTGAGTTAGATCTTATCCTAATCACTGCGGTTATTAGTCTCAGGTATTCTTACCTAAGGTTCATAACCTACAGCTCAGATACCAACTGTGACGGCCCCGAATCTAGGTTCCAAATCACCTCGGATCCGATTCGATCATTCTATACAACTATTACTATATTTGCGGAAGATATAAACATAAATTGTTTATACATTAAACTTACACACTTTTTCCCAAGGTCGAGTAACCTTAACTTAATACCTATTACATAACTTACTTAACACATAACCTTAAAATACAACACTTATACAACTTAGCTGCACACATATCCTAACGCTGGAACTGTCTTTAACCTTTCCTTGTATCCGACGCGTTCGTCTTAATCTGCAATGTTTTATCATGATATAGCAAGGGTGAACATAAGGATTGCCCAAGAAGTTTTAGTTCAATAATATAACGATATATCATGATTAAAACAGTATGAACAATAAGCTGGCTATAATTCATCAAAATAATTGTGAACTAGCAGGAACAAACTTTTGACTGAACAAGTATTATACATGAACAAATATATCTGAACCAACTAGTAATGAAGGTGATCAGCCTTTCATTCCTGACTTATACATGCAATATGTACAGAGTACAATTCATGGCAATCAGCAATGATTAACCATAAGCTTATCCAAATGAAACAACTCTTAGTAGAGTTAAGTAAAAATAAACTTACCTGAACCGTTGATTACCTCTACGCAATTTATACGCTTTATCCGAAGACCTAATATTAGTAATATAGATCTCCAATATTAGAATAATATCATCACATTATAATACTATTATATATATATATATATATATATATATATATATATATATATATATATAAACATAGAATAATCTAAACACATAACACATAACCCTATCAGTCTATAACACACATAAGACTCGGTATCAAGTCAAACTATTACAGTCTATCTTGATTCCGACACAATTCTAACATCCCGACGGTCTAGTCGGACTTTTCACGAGTTTAAGTTCAATTAAACTCTGCCTAGCACTTAACAATTATCTTAGATAATTTTAATATCAATCAAAATATTTTTCATAAGTCTCATAATAATTTTCACATAATTATTATCCTTTATCGCAAATTTTCAATCATTAAAATGTATTTAAATGAATTAAATACCACATAATTCTTTTATCATTAATATTTATTTATTATCAAATATTAATGAACTGCATGTCATAATATTATAATATTTATAATATATCAAAGTATTTTTAATACCTTAAAATCATATTTATATGATTTTTAAACACTTAAATCTATTATCCAATAATTGCTTTTAATATTAAAATATTAATATTTTTATTACAAAATATCAAAAGTTATATTTTATAACTTAAAATATTTTTATAACACTTAAATCATTTTTATATGATTTTAAAATCATTTATTCTATTTTTCCATAATTTATGTAATATATTTATTAAATAAACTAATTATCATTAATATTGATTAATTAATGAATTTCATCACAAAATATTAAAAGTCACTCAAAATAACTTAAAATATTTTATTATACCATAAAATTACTTTTCATGATTTTTCATGAATTAAAACCATTTTTAAATAATTTATTTAATATTATAATTAAATACCATTTATATTCCAAAAATATTAAATATTTATGAAATATACTGTAAATAATTAAAAACTATTTTTCAGACTTTAAAATAATTTTTCGGAATTTATTATGTATTTTTAATAATTAAAAACCATTTTTTTCTAATTTTAATTAATTTCTGGAAAATCATAATAATAAACTGTCGCTAAAGAGCCCTATAGCGACAGACCCGTCGCTATAGGTGTTCTTGGGCTGTTCTTGAGTGCTCTTGAGCTTCATCGACAGTTAACGAGGTTGGTGCTTTGACCGAGTCTAGATTCGTGGTTATAAGGTTTATGGGAACATTATTAAGTTAATGTTTTAGTACTGATGTAGTACTACAACCATAAACAAGTTGCAAGACCAAAATCTAAAACAACAGGGAGATTAAGGCTGCAGAAATCGTTGTCAGAAGCTGTTCTTCATTTTCTGGGTTACCCAGAAATGAAGAACAGTCCAAGTGACAACCTTTCGATCCTTATACCTTGCATTCTGTAGCTTGTTCGTGTGAACTAAAGGTTCTATTTTGTAGAACACATGTCAGGGTACAGCTACATAATCTCATATCAGTCTAATAAACATCACATGTGAGAGATTAAAGCCGGTCAAAGTGATGTCAGGGGCTGTTCTTCACGTTTTCTGGGTTTTCCAGATTTCGTCAAGAACAGTTGGTCAACGATACTTTGACCGTCATTATTTTTGATTATGTTAAGGATCTAGGTGATCTAAATGCATGAGTGTGTAGTCCTTATACCAGTCTACAACATTCCAACAACAACTTGGCCAAACTAACAAACAACAGAAAGATTCATGGCCTGCAAAAACGCTGTCAGTGACTTCTGGGTTTCTGGGTAACCCAGAAATCAGATTTCGTGGCTGGTCAACGTAGTTTGACTGCTTATATCTTGAAATATATACATGATCTAGCTCTGTTATCAGTTCCAGATCACAGACAACATGGCATACTACAAATCTATAACATCAAACACAAGAGATCATTAACACACAAAGATCTATGGGCCCTGACATATGGCTATCAGGCCAAAAATTTCTAGTTTTTCCAGATTTTGAAAAATGCTTGATTCGTGCATCTAAGTGTTATAGATCCATGATTTATCAACCCAGATCACTTATAAACACCTTCTAACACAACTTTAAGCAATAACTAACAGCAAACAACATCAAATCAAGAGATTTCGAAATTTAGGGTTCTTATCACTTGGAGCTTTGATTCATGATTTCTGACTTTGTGATCTGATCCTTAGCTAGTTAATACTTGATCATGGCTTATCTTATCTCACTCTCTCACTCTTCATTCCCGAAATTCTAGAGAGAGAGGGTCTTGGAAGAAAATGAAATTCAAGTGGCCATTTTCTCTCTCTTTAATCCTTATTAAGTGATACAATGTATCTATACTTTGCAAGGTTACACTTGATCTTATCTTTTAAAGATTTAGGGCACATGGCTAAACTTTAGGCTTGATGACTCAAAAGATTGGCCTTATCTTTTGCTTTGGTTTTAAGAAAAGGGCATTTTGGTCTTTTTCCTTTTTATTTAATGGCATACTAGTAATTTGTCAAAACCCTTAGGGTTTAGGGTTTGAAAAATTTTAGGGCTTAGGGTTTGAAACCCTTAGGGTTTGCTATTTAATTTTCTAAAATTTGCCAATTTAGGTTTTAAAAATAAAAAATTAACATTTCTAAATTATAATTAGGATTTTCTAATTATATTAAAATTTCTTAATCATAATTTAAGTACTGCTAATTAGGATTAGCATTTCCTAATTAAAATCACTAATTTAGCAATTAGGGTCAAAATTGTTATTAGGGTTTATAGCCCACTAATTAGGGTTTCTAATAGAAACATAATTTTCTAATTTAGAAATTAGATTTCGTAATTAGATTAATGTTTTCTAATTACTAAAAACTTGAAAATTAGGATTAATATTTCCTAATTAACATTAAAACTATTTAACTAACAATTAGGTTTTCCCTAATTATAAATTAGGATTTTTGGAACCGAAATTAGGGTTTCCAGAACCGATTTTAGGGTTTCTTGTAATTCGCTAGAGTTTTCTAACCGAACGCTAACGTTCTTAATATATACCTAGGGTTTGTTATAGATATCGATTATCTGGTCAACCCTTGACCCTCAACAACATACTGTACACATATACACATAACATAATCACGTATTTCCTTAATCCTGAATAATTCACCTAAATCCTTCATATAATTTTGAAATCCTCAAAATTCCTTCTTAAAAATCTCAAACGCATACACTTATTTTCTGTATAGGTTCTAATTTTGAACCTTAAATCAATTAATTAAAATTTTAAAAATATTCAAAATTCTCGGGTTGTCACATTTACCCCTTCTTCTAAAAATTTCGTCCCCAAAATTTACCTTACACCTAACACCATACTCCATACACCATTCATAATTCCTTCTCATCGTTACATGCTACCCAATTCACCACTCACAAGAGTAAAAGTTTTCAAATTGTGCTGAGGAGTCATATAGACCATGAACTACTGAGGTTTATAGGTATTACTACCTGCTACCTATTTCAATTAAGAAAAAGGTACTCTACCCCTTACAAAGGTTAACGGTATGTTTACAATCAGAAAGAAGGTAAACTACCAATGCGTGTACTTTAGATGATCAATCTATTGTACCTTAGTAATCGGAACGACTATATGCGTTCTTAGATTGGAATATTTTATCCAATTAATATATCCCCATTTTCAGGGTTGTTCACCTCAGACTTATCATAGGATTACGCACCAAAATAATTTGGGTCAGGAAATTTATTTCAATGAACACTTAGAGTTTTCATAACATTAGTCTAGCTGAATCGAATAGCATAGACTCATATCAATAATTCAATTCAATCGAATTATTTAAGTGTAGCCAACCCCGTTGGCAAATTAAATTTTTTGAAAATATTTTTGAGAATGACGTCATGATGCCGTACTGTATTAACAGTCCGTTTGAGGATGCCGTCATCGTATAACTTTGTCATAACACATCATACAATAGTGGAATAACGATTTTGGATCCATTCAACACTAAGTATTCCTGTATTTACAACTCCATCACTTTTTATCATCTTTGCACCAGGTTACATGGTACATAAGTGATAAATAAAATAACTGTTGATATTTCAAATCATTTGCGTCTAGCTGAAATAAGTAGCATAGACTATACTTTAAACCGTTTAAAAAATGATTACGAGTCTACATTTTTTTAAAGGCACATAGTGCATATTTAGCTTGATGTCAATCATTTCGAAGTCTAGCATAGCTAGGAGTTTTGAAAAACTCATGTCTCCACTAATAATCAGTTACTTAATCAGTCTATCTGTTCCTATTATCCTCAATACTTCAATTACACACAACTACACCCAGTTCGTCAAACCACACTTATGAGTTCATTTACTTGTCACAATCATATGAGTTTAAGAACTTGTCCTAGTCAGACCTTTTGGCGTCCATTCACTGAGGGGTTCATAAACATTTCATATAATTATGAATCAAGAATGTCACATAAGTATGAATTTTAAGAACTCGTACTTAACCTGATATTCTCTACCTATGACCTATCTATCTATTATACACATGAGAAAGGAATCACCCTCTTAATATGCATATGGCAAATAGCGCGACACAAACATTTCAATGATTATCTGTGACAACCCCAAAATAGGTTCATTCCATCCAACCTATTCTGAGTCGCCAAATACATGGTACAGAAAACAACTACAACTTTATTATAATAATTGTCGTGCAAAATACAACAACACATATGCTGTGAGTTTGGATACAAATATATACCAAAAGTGACTCATGTTCCAACCGTGGACATCACCTCACAATAACACCTTACATAAAGGTATAGTCAAAAACTGTTTTAGAAATTTACAAACACCAAGATTATATAGGTAGTGCCCATAGATATACTCAGCAAGTGGATGAGCACAACCCTGTCTTATGATGACACGAGGTTGTATGTCATTAGACATCTTGTAAGATAGTGACAAAACACCCTTCCAACGTTGGGTTCACCTCACCCTATTTTCTTCACCAAATATAACTACTAAATGATGACCACCGTTCTATTCCCTTATTACTCCCGCTCGACCCAGCTACACTCTTATTACCTGAAAGGAATTGTGAAGCAAAAGGGTGAGCACAACTAGCTCAGTAAAGAATATCATGACTAAAGATAAATAAATTATCAATAGTCTTCATCAATAATAAATCAGAGATTTAGAACATATGGTAGATGATAAAAAAATTTCAACCATAGTTGCAGCGGAACATGCAATCCATTAGAAGAGTCAAATAGACTATACAGTCTATTATCTTCTCCATGTTAAAAATCCATCAACAATGTTTTATCCCTGTAACATCAATCAACAATTCTGGTCCACAATCATATGAATAACTCATAATCATAACTGTAGTTCTAAATTCCTCTTCTCATCCAGGACGAAGATAATTTTCATCACCTATCTTTACCTGAAACATCAAAGATCATGGTTATACCAAATCACATTTCATGTTCATAATCATACTAATAAATCTATCTTTGCACTACGGCCAAAGATATTCATTTGTATCACCAGTTGGTCATGTTTATCTCAACATCTGTTCATCTTTGCACTACTGGCCAAAGATATTCAACAACATGTCATCTTTGCACTACGGGCCAAAGATATTCATCAACAATTCATCTTTGCACTACAGGCCAAAGATATTCCTCAACAGTTTATATTTGCACTACGGCCAAATATATTCATCAACAGTTCATATTTGCACTACAGGCCAAATATATTAATATCTCAAAGAAATATATAATCATTTCAGAATTTATATAAACAATAATTATAACCATGTTAATCAATTCACCTTTGCACTTAAGCTAAAGATATTCACTTATAAATTCAATGGTCATGATCATACCAGTCAACAATTCAACTTTGCACTACTGGCCAAAGAGAACCCATAGTCATGATCATACCAATAATTTACCCATCTTTACACTCAAGCGAAAGAGAATTTCAACATCAAGGTTATAAAAATGTTATATATGATAATAAAAATAATATGATCAACATGATCATAGATTTAATCTCAAGAGTAATATTCATAAATCAACTATAATTTGGTTAGAAAAAGAAACCAATTTTGTCGTGAATAGTAACTCGCGAATAGTAACCCTGACATGAAAAAGGTAGAAATTCCACAATAATATACATACCAATATTTCGGTATAATGATATTAAAAGAATAATATTCTTAAGCTTATAAACAATTTATTTAAATTGTTTACACTTTACTAATTAATGCATTTAATCATCATAAAATGCCAACTCTTAAGATTTTATCATCAATAACCAAAACCCTCATCAAAAATCTGCATATACCTCATATATAGGATTCTCAATCCATAACATCCTATTTTCCAATTTTCTTACTTCACATAACATATTTAATTCATTTTCTCATAACTAGACTATTTTCATGAAAAATACCAAATCCGTTCCAAAAATATTTCTTTTCTGGAATTTAGCATAATATAGTCCCATAGTGAACATATATTTTTCTCAGAATTTTTAAAAGTCATTTACCATTTTTCATATGGCCAAAATAGCCGAATATTTAGACATTTATCAAAAATTGTACTTTTGTCTAAAAATTCTGAAATTTACAGAGTATACTTCTATCATATACATGTACTCCCAATAAAAATTTCATCAATTTTAGAGTTAAACACAAGGAATTATAAGCTGTTACTTTTAAAATAGTCTTTTCTCATAAAATTCATAACTCTCAATCTATACATCCAAAAATCACCATTTTTGGACACAATCAAGAAAACTCATCAAAATATCATTTCAAATTTTTCCAGAATTTTTGAAGATCAGAAAAATTACGAAACTGAAAATCATAACAACCCTTAAAATCCCTTAATATCCCTTACCTCAAAAGAGCAGTACTTCTGACTGGATATCGGATATGATGCTGAAGGAAACTTGCACTGATGAATAGTAACTCACCAAGTATCTAAAAACTCACAAAATATGCTTCATAATATAGAGAGAGAAAGAGAGAAAGCTTATGTTTCTGGTGTGATTTTCAATTCTAACTTAGCCCTCTATTTATAGGAAAATTTTGGTAGGTTTGACCTGCAACCTGATGGCTTTACCTGCTACTATTTCCACCCACCACGTTTGAAATATAATTCAGCATATTTCTTCACCAACCACAAGTGGGGCCCACCAATTCTAGAATTTTCTACCAAAATGATAAACTCCGAAAATTCAACAATTTCTGAACCAGTCATCTCGTAAAATTCATAACAAATTATACGTTCATTTTTAACGGTTCAAAATTTGTGGACATATACTCAACTTATATATGTATAACATATCCAAAAATTATCACGATCCAACGGTCGGATTAAAAATTATAACCCCCGCAAAATATCTCAAAAACCCTAATTTTTAATACCTCCATTCCGACAAAAATACTGATAAAAACCTCAACATTAACTCCTTCATTTTTAACCACAAAAATATATCCCTCATTTATATCCACATAATATAAATATTTCCTTATCATATGAATCAATAATTAATTATTCACAAATAATATTACATAATCACATTTATGACAACCAGGCCGTTCCCAGGAAAGAGGGGGCTTTCCAATAAGAATTTCTCCTTACTGGCGCGCAATTAGATAACCAAACCTCTCCTTAGACAGAACTTTCTAGACATTGCCAATAATGCTATCTAATAATACTATTCAAATAATATGAATTATTGATCTGATAATGGGAAATACTGTGCAGCAACAATTATTGAACAACAATAATACAAAATTTCAACGTAGCAATTATTGAATCAATAAAATAAAATATTGAACAGTAATTACTGTAACAATTATTGAGTATTGCCTTCTTACGTAAGAATCAATTATTTCAAAAATACTATGCAATACCGTGTGCTACTGTGCAATAACGCGTATTATTGTATTTTAACCACCGGGTATTCCAACAGTGTTAACGGTAACAACTACACCGTTATTTGTAAAAACTCAAATTTGTCGTTTTCCTTCATCCGACAGTTATTCGTTATGGGGCCCACAAATAGCTGCGCCGTCGTACGAATATTCTCCGACAGAAAGAATATTCCACGACCAAACGAATATTCCCCGACAACAATGATTATTTTATAACCACTTGTTTATTTTGAACAATTTTTACATTTCACCCATAACTTTAATTTTTTATCAATTTAACCATTTACTGAATAGTAATTATAAGAAAAATTGAATACTTTTATTTCATAAAATTCGGGGTCTTACAATCTCCCCTCATTATGAAATTTCGTCCTCGAAATTTACGTACCTGGTAATTCAAAGAGTTGAGAATACCTTACTTTCATTTCAGATTTCATCTTTCTTATCCTCATGATTTCTCCATTGCTCATCTCCTGTATTTCAGATATCATTCTAGAATACTGCTTCAAAACAAAGGTTAATTGAACAAATTAACATATCACATAATATCCCAATATTATGACTGACCAACAAATAAGCTTAGGTAGGACACACTAGCGAAGGATTTACTCATCTCTCCCCTCCTAGTTATATTTCCTGATCTCCGCCAGAGATCATATCCCTAAGCTCTGATACCACCTGTGACAACCCCAAAATAGGTTCATTCCATCCAACCTATTCTGAGTCGCCAAATACATGGTACAGAAAATAACTACAACTTTATTACAATAATTGTCGTGCAAAATACAACAACACATATGCTGTGAGTTTGGATACAAATATATATCAAAAGTGACTCATGTTCCAACCGTGGACATCACCTCACAATAACACCTTACATAAAGGTATAGTCAAAAACTGTTTTAGAAATTTACAAACACCAAGATTATATAGGTAGTGCCCATAGATATACTCAGCAAGTGGATGAGCACAACCCTGTCTTATGATGACACGAGGTTGTATGTCATTAGACATCTTGTATGATAGTGACAAAACACCCTTCCAACGTTGGGTTCACCTCACCCTATTTTCTTCACCAAATATAACTACTAAATGATGACCACCGTTCTATTCCCTTATTACCCCCGCTCGACCCAGCTACACTCTTATTACCTGAAAGGAATTGTGAAGCAAAAGGGTGAGCACAACTAGCTCAGTAAAGAATATCATGACTAAAGATAAATAAATTATCAATAGTCTTCATCAATAATAAATCAGAGATTTAGAACATATGGTAGATGATAAAAAAATTTCAACCATAGTTGCAGCGGAACATGCAATCCATTAGAAGAGTCAAATAGACTATACAGTCTATTATCTTCTCCATGTTAAAAATTCATCAACAATGTTTTATCCCTGTAACATCAATCAACAATTCTGGTCCACAATCATATGAATAACTCATAATCATAACTGTAGTTCTAAATTCCTCTTCTCATCCAGGACGAAGATAATTTTCATCACCTATCTTTACCTGAAACATCAAAGATCATGGTTATACCAAATCACATTTCATGTTCATAATCATACTAATAAATCTATCTTTGCACTACGGCCAAAGATATTCATTTGTATCACCAGTTGGTCATGTTTATCTCAACATCTGTTCATCTTTGCACTACTGGCCAAAGATATTCAACAACATGTCATCTTTGCACTACGGGCCAAAGATATTCATCAACAATTCATCTTTGCACTACAGGCCAAAGATATTCCTCAACAGTTTATATTTGCACTACGGCCAAATATATTCATCAACAGTTCATATTTGCACTACATGCCAAATATATTAATATCTCAAAGAAATATATAATCATTTCAGAATTTATATAAACAATAATTATAACCATGTTAATCAATTCACCTTTGCACTTAAGCTAAAGATATTCACTTATAAATTCAATGGTCATGATCATACCAGTCAACAATTCAACTTTGCACTACTGGCCAAAGAGAACCCATAGTCATGATCATACCAATAATTTACCCATCTTTACACTCAAGCGAAAGAGAATTTCAACATCAAGGTTATAAAAATGTTATATATGATAATAAAAACAATATGATCAACATGATCATAGATTTAATCTCAAGAGTAATATTCATAAATCAACTATAATTTGGTTAGAAAAAGAAACCAATTTTGTCGTGAATAGTAACTCGCGAATAGTAACCCTGACATGAAAAAGGTAGAAATTCCACAATAATATACATACCAATATTTCGGTATAATGATATTAAAAGAATAATATTCTTAAGCTTATAAATAATTTATTTAAATTGTTTACACTTTACTAATTAATGCATTTAATCATCATAAAATGCCAACTCTTAAGATTTTATCATCAATAACCAAAACCCTCATCAAAAATCTGCATATACCTCATATATAGGATTCTCAAGCCATAAAATCCTATTTTCCAATTTTCTTACTTCACATAACATATTTAATTCATTTTCTCATAACTAGACTATTTTCATGAAAAATACCAAATCCGTTCCAAAAATATTTCTTTTCTGGAATTTAGCATAATATAGTCCCATAGTGAACATATATTTTTTTCAGAATTTTTAAAAGTCATTTACCATTTTTCATATGGCCAAAATAGCCGAATATTTAGACATTTATCAAAAATTGTACTTTTGTCTAAAAATTCTGAAATTTACAGAGTATACTTCTATCATATACATGTACTCCCAATAAAAATTTCATCAATTTTGGAGTTAACCACAAGGAATTATAAGCTGTTACTTTTAAAATAGTCTTTTCTCATAAAATTCACAACTCTCAATCTATACATCCAAAAATCACCATTTTTGGACACAATCAAGAAAACTCATCAAAATATCATTTCAAATTTTTCCAGAATTTTTGAAGATCAGAAAAATTACGAAACTGAAAATCATAACAACCCTTAAAATCCCTTAATATCCCTTACCTCAAAAGAGCAGTACTTCTGACTGGATATCGGATATGATGCTGAAGGAAACTTGCACTGATGAATAGTAACTCACCAAGTATCTAAAAACTCACAAAATATGCTTCATAATATAGAGAGAGAAAGAGAGAAAGCTTATGTTTCTGGTGTGATTTTCAATTCTAACTTAGCCCTCTATTTATAGGAAAATTTTGGTAGGTTTGACCTGCAACCTGATGGCTTTACCTGCTACTATTCCACCCACCACATTTGAAATATAATTCAGCATATTTCTTCACCAACCACAAGTGGGGCCCACCAATTCTAGAATTTTCTACCAAAATGATAAACTCCGAAAATTCAACAATTTCTGAACCAGTCATCTCGTAAAATTCATAACAAATTATACGTTCATTTTTAACGGTTCAAAATTTGTGGACATATACTCAACTTATATATGTATAACATATCCAAAAATTATCACGATCCAACGGTCGGATTAAAAATTATAACCCCCGCAAAATATCTCAAAAATCCTAATTTTTAATACCTCCATTCCGACAAAAATACTGATAAAAACCTCAACATTAACTCCTTCATTTTTAACCACAAAAATATATCCCTCATTTATATCCACATAATATAAATATTTCCTTATCATATGAATCAATAATTAATTATTCACAAATAATATTACATAATCACATTTATGACAACCAGGCCGTTCCCAGGAAAGAGGGGGCTTTCCAATAAGAATTTTTCCTTACTGGCGCGCAATTAGATAACCAAACCTCTCCTTAGACAGAACTTTCTAGACATTGCCAATAATGCTATCTAATAATACTATTCAAATAATATGAATTATTGATCTGATAATGGGAAATACTGTGCAGCAACAATTATTGAACAACAATAATACAAAATTTCAACGTAGCAATTATTGAATCAATAAAATAAAATATTGAACAGTAATTACTATAACAATTATTGAGTATTGCCTTCTTACGTAAGAATCAATTATTTCAAAAATACTATGCAATACCGTGTGCTACTGTGCAATAACGCGTATTATTGTATTTTAACCACCGGGTATTCCAACAGTGTTAACGGTAACAACTACGCCGTTATTTGTAAAAACTCAAATTTGTCGTTTTCCTTCATCCGACAGTTATTCGTTACGGGGCCCACAAATAGCTGCGCCGTCGTACGAATATTCTCTGACAGAAAGAATATTCCACGACCAAACGAATATTCCCCGACAACAATGATTATTTTATAACCACTTGTTTATTTTGAACAATTTTTACATTTCACCCATAACTTTAATTTTTTTATCAATTTAACCATTTACTGAATAGTAATTATAAGAAAAATTGAATACTTTTATTTCATAAAATTCGGGGTCTTACATTATCATTGCCAGAACTAAGTAGTTTTTTACACCAAGTATAATTACCTACCCATACAAGGAATCATACAACTTAGCTGCTGACATGAGTCCTCAATTGAATCCCCACCTAACCTTAACACCCTTCTCAATACGAATTTCATTCAACTCGTATTCATAATCCTTTCCTGAATCTGTACCAATTCATAGTACAACTGACACCCAGCAATCTTGCTGTAAACTTTTCAATCTTTCACTTGATCCTTCTCCACACTATAACCTTATCCGATCACGGAGTGATCTCATCGTATATATATTACGATTCATTTCTATGCTATAATCGTTTTGTTTTTTCGATCTTCTACCACTGTACTTTTAGTCTTTTAGACTCTATCTATTCACCACTTACTGTTCAACTTTATTATCAGAGTTAGGGAACTCTGTATCTCATAACGCGTCGAGATTCATCTTTAAATCTTACCGACCAACTAACTCTATGTGAGTTAGATCTTATCCTAATCACTGCGGTTATTAGTCTCAGGTATTCTTACCTAAGGTTCATAACCTACAGCTCAGATACCAACTGTGACGGCCCCGAATCTAGGTTCCAAATCACCTCGGATCCGATTCGATCATTCTATACAACTATTACTATATTTGCGGAAGATATAAACATAAATTGTTTATACGTTAAACTTACACACTTTTTTCCAAGGTCGAGTAACCTTAACTTAATACCTATTACATAACTTACTTAACACATAACCTTAAAATACAACACTTATACAACTTAGCTGCACACATATCCTAACGCTGGAACTGTCTTTAACCTTTCCTTGTATCTGACGCGTTCGTCTTAATCTGCAATGTTTTATCATGATATAGCAAGGGTGAACATAAGGATTGCCCAAGAAGTTTTAGTTCAATAATATAACGATATATCATGATTAAAACAGTATGAACAATAAGCTGGCTATAATTCATCAAAATAATTGTGAACTAGCAGGAACAAACTTTTGACTGAACAAGTATTATACATGAACAAATATATCTGAACCAACTAGTAATGAAGGTGATCAGCCTTTCATTCCTGACTTATACATGCAATATGTACAGAGTACAATTCATGGCAATCAGCAATGATTAACCATAAGCTTATCCAAATGAAACAACTCTTAGTAGAGTTAAGTAAAAATAAACTTACCTGAACCGTTGATTACCTCTACGCAATTTATACGCTTTATCCGAAGACCTAATATTAGTAATATAGATCTCCAATATTAGAATAATATCATCACATTATAATACTATATATATATATATATATATATATATATATATATATATATATATATATATAAACATAGAATAATCTAAACACATAACACATAACCCTATCAGTCTATAACACACATAAGACTCGGTATCAAGTCAAACTATTACAGTCTATCTTGATTCCGACACAATTCTAACATCCCGACGGTCTAGTCGGACTTTTCACGAGTTTAAGTTCAATTAAACTCTGCCTAGCACTTAACAATTATCTTAGATAATTTTAATATCAATCAAAATATTTTTCATAAGTCTCATAATAATTTTCACATAATTATTATCATTTATCGCAAATTTTCAATCATTAAAATGTATTTAAATGAATTAAATACCACATAATTCTTTTATCATTAATATTTATTTATTATCAAATATTAATGAACTGCATGTCATAATATTATAATATTTATAATATATCAAAGTATTTTTAATACCTTAAAATCATATTTATATGATTTTTAAACACTTAAATCTATTATCCAATAATTGCTTTTAATATTAAAATATTAATATTTTTATGACAAAATATCAAAAGTTATATTTTATAACTTAAAATATTTTTATAACACTTAAATCATTTTTATATGATTTTAAAATCATTTATTCTATTTTTCCATAATTTATTTAATATATTTATTAAATAAACTAATTATCATTAATATTGATTAATTAATGAATTTCATCACAAAATATTAAAAGTCACTCAAAATAACTTAAAATATTTTATTATACCATAAAATTACTTTTCATGATTTTTCATGAATTAAAACTATTTTTAAATAATTTATTTAATATTATAATTAAATTCCATTTATATTCCAAAAATATTAAATATTTATGAAATATACTGTAAATAATTAAAAACTATTTTTCAGAGTTTAAAATAATTTTTCGGAATTTATTATGTATTTTTAATAATTAAAAACCATTTTTTTCTAATTTTAATTAATTTCTGGAAAATCATAATAATAAACTGTCGCTAAAGAGCCCTATAGCGACAGACCCGTCGCTATAGGTGTTCTTGGGCTGTTCTTGAGTGCTCTTGAGCTTCATCGACAGTTAACGAGGTTGGTGCTTTGACCGAGTCTAGATTCGTGGTTATAAGGTTTATGGGAACATTATTAAGTTAATGTTTTAGTACTGATGTAGTACTACAACCATAAACAAGTTGCAAGACCAAAATCTAAAACAACAGGGAGATTAAGGCTGCAGAAATCGTTGTCAGAAGCTGTTCTTCATTTTCTGGGTTACCCAGAAATGAAGAACAGTCCAAGTGACAACCTTTCGATCCTTATACCTTGCATTCTGTAGCTTGTTCGTGTGAACTAAAGGTTCTATTTTGTAGAACACATGTCAGGGTACAGCTACATAATCTCATATCAGTCTAATAAACATCACATGTGAGAGATTAAAGCCGGTAAAAGTGATGTCAGGGGCTGTTCTTCACGTTTTCTGGGTTTTCCAGATTTCGTCAAGAACAGTTGGTCAACGATACTTTGACCGTCATTATTTTTGATTCTGTTAAGGATCTAGGTGATCTAAATGCATGAGTGTGTAGTCCTTATACCAGTCTACAACATTCCAACAACAACTTGGCCAAACTAACAAACAACAGAAAGATTCATGGCCTGCAAAAACGCTGTCAGTGACTTCTGGGTTTCTGGGTAACCCAGAAATCAGATTTCGTGGCTGGTCAACGCAGTTTGACTGCTTATATCTTGAAATATATACATGATCTAGCTCTGTTTTCAGTTCCAGATCACAGACAACATGGCATACTACAAATCTATAACATCAAACACAAGAGATCATTAACACACAAAGATCTATGGGCCCTGACATATGGCTATCAGGCCAAAAATTTCTAGTTTTTCCAGATTTTGAAAAATGCTTGATTCGTGCATCTAAGTGTTATAGATCCATGATTTATCAACCCAGATCACTTATAAACACCTTCTAACACAACTTTAAGCAATAACTAACATCAAACAACATCAAATCAAGAGATTTCGAAATTTAGGGTTCTTACCACTTTGAGCTTTGATTCATGATTTCTGACTTTGTGATCTGATCCTTAGCTAGTTAATACTTGATCATGGCTTATCTTATCTCACTCTCTCACTCTTCATTCCCGAAGTTCTAGAGAGAGAGGGTCTTGGAAGAAAATGAAATTCAAGTGGCCATTTTCTCTCTCTTTAATCCTTATTAAGTGATACAATGTATCTATACTTTGCAAGGTGACACTTGATCTTATCTTTTAAAGATTTAGGACACATGGCTAAACTTTAGGCTTGATGACTCAAAAGATTGGCCTTATCTTTTGCTTTGGTTTTAAGAAAAGGGCATTTTGGTCTTTTTCCTTTTTATTTAATGGCATACTAGTAATTTGTCAAAACCCTTAGGGTTTAGGGTTTGAAAAATTTTAGGGCTTAGGGTTTGAAACCCTTAGGGTTTGCTATTTAATTTTCTAAATTTTCTAATTTAGGTTTTAAAAATAAAAAATTAACATTTCTAAATTATAATTAGGATTTTCTAATTATATTAAAATTTCTTAATCATAATTTAAGTACTGCTAATTAGGATTAGCATTTCCTAATTAAAATCACTAATTTAGCAATTAGGGTCAAAATTGTTATTAGGGTTTATAGCCCACTAATTAGGGTTTCTAATAGAAACATAATTTTCTAATTTAGAAATTAGATTTCGTAATTAGATTAATGTTTTCTAATTACTAAAAACTTGAAAATTAGGATTAATATTTCCTAATTAACATTAAAACTATTTAACTAACAATTAGGTTTTCCCTAATTATAAATTAGGATTTTTGGAACCGAAATTAGGGTTTCCAAAACCGATTTTAGGGTTTCTTGTAATTCGCTAGAGTTTTCTAACCGAACGCTAACGTTCTTAATATATACATAGGGTTTGTTATAGATATCGATTATCTGGTCAACCCTTGACCCTCAACAACATACTGTACACATATACACATAACATAATCACGTATTTCCTTAATCGTCCTAGAGTTAGATCTATGAGTTTTCTAACTTATCCAAGTAGAATCACTGGAAAAGGTGTTGTAGATTTTCGTGTGGACTAATTTTAACAAAAGAGTCCAAAGTTGCAAAATAACAAAAAGCTACTGTCTAGATTTTTAAAAGGGCATTTTTGGCCGCTTAATTTATGAGAAAAATTCTAGCCTTTTGGGACATGAAAATATATTTTATGAAGTACCCCCTGTCCGAAAATGAGCTCATTCCGACTTAAAATGAGCAATTTATGACCATTTCAATATTTAAGTTTTTCGACGAAAAACGCTATAACCGGAGTTCTATAACTCTGATGACCACAAAATTTAAACTAGAAGCTCATGTTAACATGTGTAAGATCCTGTCAGGATTTGGGAATTTTTGGAGTTAACCTTGATGTAGCAAATTTCTTAAGGAATTAATTAGAAATTAATTTTTGAAAAATAGTAAATAAATTTTAAAAATGTCAAGAAAAATATATGTTCATTATGGGACTATATTATGCTTAATCCCATAAAAGAATAATTTTTGGGACTGATTTGGTATTTTTTATAAAAATAGTTTAGTTACGAAATATGAGTTAAATATGTTATGTGAAGTAACAAAGTGGGAAAATAGGATTTTATGGCTTGAAAATCCTATATAAGGTATGTGCAGATTTTTGATGAGTAATTTGATCATAGATGATGAAATCTTATGAGTATGACATTTTTGAATGATTAAATGCATTATTTGGTAGAGTGTAAACAATTGAAATAAATTGTTTATAAGTTTATGAAGTGATTAAAATATTGTTATGATATTAACAATATTAGATTATGAGTTTATTAAATGATGGATAATATTTGGATAAATTTAAAGTCTTTAATATTTATCTTTGTTTTCGTTTGATTAATACTTATAATATTGTCATCATCCTCATGTTTATAATATGTTGAAAGTCATCTGTGGCATGTAGTGCATAGATGGACTTGGTATGATTATGACCAGGGATTATTCGGTATAATCATAACCGTAATGTTACAAATAATGTGGTAAAAGTCATCTTTGGCCTGTAGTGCATAGATGGACGTGGTATGATTATGACCAGGTGTTATTCGGTATAATCATGACCGTAATGTTACAAATGATGTGTTAAAAATTCTCATTTGCTGTAGTACATTGATGGACAGTTTTTGGTATGATTATGGCTATGGATTCTCTTCGGCCAAGGGTGCAAAGATGAATTATTTTATGGCATAATCAGGACCGTTGATGAAAATACAATTATCTTTGGCCGTAGTGCATGGATAATTCGTGGTCGTGATACTAAAGAATATCATTGGCCTGTAGTGCAGGGATGATTCGATGATGTGGATTAATTATTGAGCTGAGTCTCAGCAATGAAATATTAATTCATGGATGTGATAATAATGAACATCTTTGGCCGTAGTGCACAGATGATTTAATTAGTGTGATTATGAGCAGAAATTATGATTTGGTATAACCATGATTTTTAATATTTCAGGTGATGATAGGTGATGAATTTTTTTTTCATCCTGGTTGTGAAAAGGAATTCAGAATCACAATTATGATTATGAGTTATTCATATGATTGTGGACTGGAATTGTTGATTGATGTTACAAGGATAAAACATTATTGGTGGACTTTTAACATGGAAAAGATAATAGACATGATGGTCTATTTGACTCTTTTAATGGATTGCTCGTTCTGCTGTAACTATGGTTGAAAAGTTTTATCATCTACCATATGCTATAAATCTCTGATTTATTATTGATAAATGTTATTGATAATTTAATTATCTTTAGTTATAATATTCTTTATTGGGCTAGTTATGCTCACCCTGTTGATTTACAATTCCTTTCAGGTAATAAGAGTGTAGCTGGGTCAAGCGGGGATAATAGGAAAATAGAACGGCGGTCTATAGCTGTTAAGGTTCTCCCTAAATAGTATAGAAATAATTTTATTGAGAACTTTAGATAAGTGTATCGTATTGTATATGTCATTTGATATTTAACTTTGGTGAACCAAATGGGGTGAGGTGAACCCAACTTTGGAAGGGAGATGTCTAATGACATACAACCTCGTGTTATCATAAGACAGAGTTGTGCACATCCACTTGTTGAGTATATCTACGAGCACTACCTATATGATCTTGGAGTTTATGTGAAATATAATTTCCACTTGGAGACAGTGGAGATAGTTATATGCCAAGAGAAGACTCACCATTGGAAAGAAGATGATAGTAATCTTCTCATTTTTCTTTGGGGTCTATTGGGTCAACCAAGGATAATTCTGTGGACATATGATATCTATCATAACCTAGACGCATAGCCTCCCATGTACGAAGGTTTCCTTGAGCACTTTCCAAAGATTTTAATTTCTAAAACAGTTTTTGACTGTACCTTTATGTAAGGTGCAATCATGACATGAGTCAGAGTTGGTATATGTATTTGTATTTAAACTCACAGTATACATGTCGTTGCATTTTGCATGATAGTTGTATAAATGAAGTTGTATTTGATTTTTATAGTGTATTTTTCTGGTGACTCAGAATGAGTGATGTATACCAATTTTTGGGGGCGTCACATTTGGTATCAGAGCTTATGGATATGGTCGCTGGCGTATATAAGAGTTTAGAACTAGGAGGGGAGAGACGAGTTATATACTTCGCTAGTGTGTGACTTACCTAAGTTGAAATTGTTTACTTGATAAATTGACAAATTATGATATGTCAATTAACCTTTGTTTTGAAGCTATATTCTAGAATGATATCTGAAATACAGAAGATGAGAAATGAAAAAATCATGATAGCGAGAAAATTACCGGAAAGGTACAATCTGAAAAGAAAGCAAAGTATTCTCATCTCTTCGAATATCAAGTACGTACGTAAATTTCGAGGGCGAAATTTCATAAGGAGGGGGGATTGTGAGACCCCGAATTTTTATGAAATAAAAGTATTCAATTTTTCTGTTTTTGTGAATAGTTAAATTGATAAAAGTTTAAAGTTAAGGGTGACATTTGAAAATTTTTCAAAGTAAATGATAATGAAGTTCTGTTTTATTAGTATTATTAACGTAATAAAACAGAAAATTTTTTTATATAAAATAGAATACTTTTATAAAGCTATCTATTTTATTAGACAATAATTAGAATATATTATATTTTATTATGCATAGTATTTGCATAGTGTCTGTATAGTGTTTGTATAGTAAAATCTTTTATAAAGTAATTCATTTTATTAGATTATAAATAGAATATATTATATTTTATTTAAAAGATTTTGCTTTAAATATGGACCGTCTGATTAAAAGTAAATCAATCTAGACCGTTCATGAATTAGTTATTATGTAGTCCATTCTTCTATAAATAGAAACTCATTCCTTCATTATTTCTTACGAATTTACTGAAACTCTAGAGAGAGAAACTATAGAGAGAGTTCTTCTTCTATAATCTTGAGCGTATTTATTTAGAGTTTAAGAAAGCTTTGAGCGTAGTGCATGTTTTCTTCGAGTATATCCTTGCCCTACCAGTCAAAATACTCATCTTTCAAAGGTAAGAGATATCATTATTGTGCAAGGGGTATTATTTCTTTCTTATTCATGGAGAGAACTTCTGTTATTTCATTCTTTATTATTCTGTTGGAATAACCTGTATATGCGGAATACCCTATACTTGGTGACATTCTTCTATTATTCCGTCTTTATTATTCTGTTGGAATATCCTGTCTGTGTGTTGTATACCAGACCTGGTTTCGTCTTTATTATTCTGTCTTTATTATTCTACTGGAATATCCTGTCCGTGTGTTTTATACCGGACCTGGTTCCGTCTTTATTATTCTGTTAGAATATCATGTCTGTGTGTTTTACACCGGACCTAGTTCCGTCTTTATTATTATATTGGGAATAACATGTTTGTGCGGTCTCCATCGCATGCATGGTGAATCCTTTTGTTATTCCATTCTTTATTATTCTGTTGGAATAACATGTCTATGTGGATTACCACATGCATGGTGAATGATCCTTTGTATTTCATTCCTTATTAAATTGTGGAAATAATCTGCTTACGTTGATTATGATGAGAGTCATAATAAAAGCATTGAACTGATGAAAATCATGGGTATATGTGGTATTAGTAAGTGCTATGATGAGTTATGTTGGTTATTATGTGAAAACATGAAAGTTTCTTAGAAATCACACGGGGTTGAAAAATTAGATTTTGGTGAAAACGGAACATGAAATTCAATTAACCATATCTCCTATTATATTTTGAATTTTTGAGTGTGGTCAAGTCATAGATTTAGATCTATGAGTTTTCTAACTTATCCAAGTGGAATCACTGGAAAAGGTGTTGTAGATTTTCGTGTGGACTGATTTTAGCAAAAGAGTCCAAAGTTGCAAAATAACAAAAAGCTACTGTCCAGATTTTTAAAAGGGCATTTTCGGCCACTTAATTTATGAGAAAAATTCTAGCCTTTTGGGACATGAAAATATATGTTATAAAGTACCCCTGTCCGAAAATGAGCTCATTCCGACTTAAAATGAGCAAGTTATGACCATTTCAATATTTAGGTTTTTCCGACGAAAAACGCTATAACCGGAGTTTTATAACTCTGATGACCACAAAATTTAAACTGGAAGCTCATGTTAACATGTGTAAGATCCTGCCAAAATTTGGGAATTTTTGGAGTTAACCTTGAGGTAGCTAATTTCTTAAGGAATTAATTAGAAATTGATTTTTGAAAAATAGTAAATAAATTTTAAAAATGTCAAGAAAAATATATGTTCATTATGGGACTATATTATGCTTAATCCCAGAAAAGAATAATTTTTGGGACTGATTTGGTATTTTTCATAAAAATAGTTTAGTTACGAACATATGAGTTAAATATGTTATGTGAAGTAACAAAGTTGTAAAATAGGATTTTATGGCTTGGAAATCCTATATAAGGTATGTGCAGATTTTTGATGAGTATTTTGATCATTGGTGATGAAATCTTATGAGTATGACATTTTTGAATGATTAAATGCATTATTTGGTAGAGTATAAACAATTGAAATAAATTGTTTATAAGTTTATGAAGTGATTAAAATATTGTTATGATATTAATAATATTAGATTATGAGTTTGTTAAATGATGGATAATATTTGGATAAATTTAAAGTCTTTAATATTTATCCTTGTTTTCGTTTGATTAATGCTTATAATATTGTCATCATCCTCAAGTTTATAATATGTTGAAAGTCATCTGTGGCCTGTAGTGTATAGATGGACTTGGTATGATTATGACCAGGGATTATTCGGTATAATCATGACCGTAATGTTACAAATGATGTGGTAAAAGTCATCTTTGGCCCGTACTGCATAGATGGGCTTGGTATGATTATGACCAGGTGTTATTCTGTATAATCATGACCGTAATGTTACAAATAATGTGTTAAAAATCCTCATTTGTCGTAGTACATTGATGGACAGTTTTTGGTATGATTATGGCTATGGATTCTCTTCGGCCAAGGGTGCAAAAATGAATTATTTTATGGCACAATCAAGATCGTTGATGAAAACACAATTATCTTTGGCCGTAGTGCATGGATAATTCGTGGTCGTGATACTAAAGAATATCATTAGCCTGTAGTGCAGGGATGATTCGATGATGTGGATTAATTATTGAGCTTAGTCTCAGCAATGAAATATTAATTCATGGATGTGATAATAATGAACATCTTTGGTCGTAGTGCACAGATGATTTAATTAGTGTGATTATGAGCAGAAATTGTGATTTGGTATAACCATGATTTTTGATGTTTCAGGTGATGATATGTGATGAAATTTTTTTTCGTCCTAATTGTGAAAAGGAATTCAGAATCACAATTATGATTATGAGTTATTCATATGATTGTGGACAGGAATTGTTGATTGATGTTACAAGGATAAAACATTATTGGTGGACTTTTAACACGGAGAAGGTAATAGACCAGATGGTCTATTTGACTCTTTTAATGGATTGCTAGTTCCACTGCAACTATGGTTGAAAAGTTTTATCATCTACCATATGTTATAAATCTCTGATTTATTATTGATAAAAGCTATTGATAATTTAATTATCTTTAGTTATGATATTCTTTATTGGGCTAGGTATGCTCACCTTGTTGATTCACAATTCCTTTCAGGTAATAAGAGTGTAGCTGGGTCAAGCGGGGATAACAGGGGAATAGAACGGTGGTCTATAGCTGTTGAGGTTCTCCCTAAATAGTATAGAAATAATTTTATTGAGAACTTTAGATAAGTGTGTCGTATTGTATATGTCATTTGATATTTAACTTTGGTGAACCAAATAGGGTGAGGTGAACCTAACTTTGGAAGGGAGATGTCTAATGACATACAAACTCGTGTTATCATAAGACAGGGTTGTGCACATCCACTTGCTGAGTATATCTACAAGCACTACCTATATGATCTTGGAGTTTATGTGAAATATAATTTTCACTTGGAGACAGTGGAGATAGTTATATGCCAAGAGAAGACTCACCATTGGAAAGAAGATGATAGTAATCTTCTCGTTTTTCTTTGGGGTCTATTGGGTCAACCAAGGATAATTCTGTGAACATATGATATCTATCATAACCTAGACGCATGGCCTCCCATGTACGAAGGTTTCCTTGAGCACTTCCCAAAGATTTTAATTTCTAAAACAGTTTTTGATTGTACCTTTATGTAAGGTGCAATCATGACATGAGTCAGAGTTGGTATATGTATTTGTATTTAAATTCACAGTATACATGTCGTTGCATTTTGCACGATAGTTGTATAAATGAAGTTGTATTTGATTTTTATAGTGTATTTTTTTGGCGACTCAGAATGGGTGATGTATACCTATTTTTGGGGGCGTCACAAAGGTACGTAGTAGCGGAACCCTAACGATAAGAGGACCTACATAGCCAGGAAGACCAACAGCTCGTACATTCAATATGACGGTGCAAGATGCAGTGACTGCTCAGGAGGTGGCGATAGGTAACGATTTCATTTAGAAATTAAATTAAGCGAGTAATATTGGATATATATCGCTGTGAATTGTTTTCTTTTATAGATCCAAGTCATAGGTTAGTATATGAGTCACAAATTAATATTGTGTTGATAGGAATGCATTGATGATACAACTTTAAAAGATTGTAGAGAATAAGAAAGCGGTGATTCCGAGGACGGAATCCTTGTAAGGAGGGGAGAACTTGAGGACCCAAAATTTTTAATAATTCAAAATTTTACGAATAAATTTTTTTTTATTTAATATTGATATTGATTATCAATATTGTGCTGAGTATCTGAGATATGAGTTTAGAGAAATGGTCAATTTATGTATTAACTGAGAAATATGAGTAGAGATGTGCTTAACATAGAATAGAAACCCTAACCCTAGTTATAGATAGGGATTCGATAATAAATACAGTTATAATAATTGTACTGATGAATATGTGTTCGTACTATATAGAATTTATGATTAATGATTGATCGGATAGGGTATAAACTTATTAAACCCTATTGAGGGATTAAAAATCCTAATATGTGATTAAGGAACCCTAACGCACATTTAGAAACCATAATCAATTGTTGAGAAATCATAGTTTTAAATTCAGGATCCCTAAACCCTAATTGAGATTATCAAACCCTAAGGGTGAGAATTAAAGAGAATGATGTTAAATGACTAGAATACCCTTAAATTTGTGACGAAAATTATGAAAAATACCCTTTTGGGGGCGAAAAGACCGAAATACCCCTTTACTAATAATTTAAGTAAAGAGATATGGTAAATCTTGTGACTCACCAATGTTAGGTAAGCCCATGTGCTGGAAATCAAGCTTAGATCTGATCCATATCTTGCCACCTTGCATTACTTACATACATTGTATCTAATTTAAGGATTAAAGAGAGAGAAAGTTCACATATTTGGCTCATTTGTGTTCCAACTCTCAACCAACCTTTTCTCTCACCTTAGCCACGAAATACAAGAGTGTTTAAGCCCCTAGATCACATACTAAAACATCAATATCAGTGGAGAAGAGTTAAGATCAAAGATTGGACAAAGGAGGTATAAACCCTAACTCATCCTTGATCTTGTACGCTAAGATAGATTAGGTGTTTATGTGTTTATTCAAGTGCTAGAAGATGTTATTATGATGTTATATCATAGATCCATAACATCAAAATGCTTTTAAAATGAAGTTTTTGAAAACTGCCTAGAACCCTAATTTGTTGTCTGACAAGCATATGTCAGAGGCCTTAGATCCTTCACTGTTAATGATTTGTTGTGTTTTATGTTTTAGATTTGTAGTATGCCATGAGGACTATAATCTGGAAGTAGAATCATGGCCATTCCATGTCTAGATTACAAGTTATTGATGGTCAAAGTCAGTTGACCGATCATGACGAAGTGGTTTCTGGGTAACCCAGAAATCATTATTAGTGCCTGACAAGATTTCGCTAGCTCGAGATCTGTCAGGTGTATGTTATTTGATGATGTTACTGTATCTAAGTTGTAGCTTGTTAGATGTACTATAGATCCATGCCTCCAGATCCCTTAAATAACCAACAAAATTAAGCTAGTGGATGGTCAAAGTAGCCCATCTGATCACGAAGTCATTTTTCTGGAAATTCCAAAAACCGTATGAACAAGCCTACTGACAGGGTTTGACCAGTTCGAATCTTGTGGGTGTTGTGTAGTTGGACTGAGATAGTAATGTAAATATCTTCCTTGACATGAGTACTACATGTTTGGACCATGAGAACAACAAACTAATGACCAGAACCTAGAGAAAATTAAGCCACAAAGGTGGCACTCGAAGCTGTTTGGGTTTCTAGGTAACCCAGAAAACCCAGAAAGCTTCTGACAGTGACTTTGAAGGCTTAGATCTTCATAGTGTGTGCTTGTATAACCTAGATGATGGTTAATTCATGTAGTATTATATAAATACTACAAGATCAATGTTTTAGATGGCCCAACTCATGCTTGAGTTGAGAATTAAATGAGGTCAAAGTGAGCCCCTTGAAGCTGCTTGTTAGTGTTCTTGAGCCTCAAGAACACCAACATCGACTGTTAGTGTCGATATAGGCTATAGTGACGGTTTTAATGAAATTAATTATTTTAATTTTTGAAAAATAATTAAAAATAGAAATAAATTTCTAAAAATTACAAAATTTGTTTTAAAAATTATTTCAAGTTATGAAAACTAACTTTTGATAATTTGGGATATTTTTCATTAATATTTATATTTATTTGAATATTAATGATATTTAATTTATTTAATAAGTATATTAAATAAATTAGAGAAGAATGATTTTAATATTATAAAAATCATTTTAAATAAGAATAAAGTGTTTAAAAATATTTTGAGTTATAAAATGTAAATTTTAATATTTTTGGGGAAATTTCATTAATAATTTAATATTAATGATATTAGATTTATTTAATTATTATATTAAATAAATGAGTTAAAAATAGTTTTATGGATTTAAAAATTATTTAAAAATGATATTAGTGATATAAAAAATATTTAAATTATAATTAATGACTTTTAATATTTTGATGAGAAATACATTAATATTTAAATATTAATGGTACTTGTTTAAGAATGATTTTAACTATTTTAAAAATTATTTAAGGATAATATTGGAGATTTAAAAATATTTTAAGTTATTATAAATAACTTTAATATTTTTATAAGTATTTCATTAATATTTTAATATTATTTAAATGTTAATGATGATGGTATTATACAGGATTTAAATCATTTAAAAATGATTCCGGTGTTTGAAAAATTATTATAAAATATAATAATTGATTGAAAATTATTAAAAGCTTCCGAAAAATATTATAAATGATATTTGACTTATCTAAAATAATATTGAAGCTTTGAGACCGAGTTTAATTGATAGTAAGTTAGTTAATTATCGGATAGGGTGACTAGGACACCGAATTTAGGCCAAAGTCCAACTAGACTGAACTAGTTAGAATTGAGAAGTGTTCATATAGGTTATAAACACCGATGTGACCACATAATGTTGTGTCTAGGAGATATATTGACTGTAAATTATAGTGTTATGTGTTGTGATTTGTTGTGCTAATCGTGAGACAGATATTGTTGATTATAGGTCTTTTGAAAGCAGATAAGTATATTGTGTAGCAATAATAAACGCAGAAGGCAAGTTTCCTTAACTCAATCTCGAGTTATATCTTTTCAAATATAGTGGTGAATAATTATTGTTGATTATGCCAAGTCTGAGAATTATTGTTGATTAGTCGCAGTTAGTGCATGTTTATTAATTCAAATTGAATTATTGATTTTGAGAATATACTTGGGGAATAACTGTTGTTGGTTATTCACATCCGTAGAAGTTATTTTTGATTACGAATAGTACAGTTGATTCCTATATATTATCGAATAGTTTTTGAGCTATGTCTTAGTTAATTGTTTTGGCTAGACAAAAATTTATTGAAACTTGATAGGTTCGAGAAGAAAACTCAATTAATATTGAAAGATCAATGCCAATTATTTCGGCTAGATCGAGAAAGCGATTATATATTGAAATTATTGTATTTCGTTGTTGTGATTCAAACTCTGGTTATAAGACTGAGAAGAATAACATTTTATATAAAGGGAACCTTGGGGTCGTATATTCGACCGTTGCGCGCGTGTTAGTATTATGCATAATATTGGGTATAACGAAGTAGATCACTTTGTGTACTTGCGGGGAGGGGGTATAATTTAATCTTTATGGTTATCTGATACACCTGGGTATATCAAAGTAAAACCTTTGATAGTTACTCGAGAAGAGAAGTTCAAGATCCAGCGGATAGCTTAACATATAATCTGGATAATATTCCACTTTGTTATTGCGTAGAATTGATTCTTGTTATTCAATTGAATATCGTTGAAACTTTGAAAGCGTTGTACTCTTTCACTGTTGAATTATTATTTTGCATAGGTTGCGAGAAAGACTTGTTATTGATTAATTGTGACGCCCCCAAAATAGGTATACATCACCTATTCTGAGTCGCCAAATACATGGTACAGAATACAAATACAATCGTTAATATACGACAAGAGAGCTGTGAATTTTAATACAAATACTGTCTTCTAGACAATATCCAGTCTCAAAATAAGTCCTCGTTACATTTATTGTCACACTATTTAATAGAATAGTGAGGACTACTAATACTATCATCTGGTCCATCACTCCGTTCCTCGACTCGTCCCAGCTATATTCTCATTTCCTGAAGAGAACAATGAAAGAAAGGGTGAGCTCAACTAGCCCAGTAAGAAATATTATGACTAAGATAATGCAGAATAAATTATCATTAGCCTTAAATAGTGTTAAACTGATACAATATAACAAACATCAAGTTTAACTGCAGCAGAACAAGTATCCCATTAGAAGAGTCAAGTAGAAAATAAAATCTACTATCTTTTATGATTTAAAAGGTTTTTCATGACTTTTATCGCTGGGACTCAGCTTAATAAATAATCCACATCATCGAATCACCCCTGCACTACGGCCAAGGATATTCTTTAGTATCACGACCACGAATTATCCATGCACTACGGCTAAATCATGTTTTTATCAACGGTCCTGATCATGCCATAAAAGAATTCATCTTTGCACTACGGCCAAAGAGAATCCATATCTATAATCATACCAAAAATTGTACATCAATGCACTACGGGCCAATGAGAACTTTTTCCACATCATTTGTAACATTACAGTAATGATTACACCGAATAATTCCTGGTCATAATCATACCAAGTCCATCTATGCACTACAGGCCATAGATGACTTTCAACAAAATATAAACATGAGGATGATGACAATGATATAAGAATTCAATAAAACAAGTTCAAGAATTAATTTATCTAGGAACTGATAACGTCCAAATTGTCAACATAATACTGCTTTGTAGAGTAAAATTCAAGAATGCTCAGAAGAATATTTTCATGAAAAGATATTGGATGAAGTGCAAATATCAAGGATATTCCACTAATTTCATGGAGTATAGAAGTCAAAGTTTTAACCAACTGAGTATAATAAATAATGGAACAACAAAAGAAATCACTATGCATGCGATAGATCGCACAGACATGTTATTCCAACAGAAAAATAAATAGTAGAACCAGGTCATGCATAAATGCACCGATAGGATATTCCGACAGAATAATAAATAATGGAACCAGGTCCGGCGTAAACGCACAGACATGATATTCTGACATAATAATAAATAATGGAACCAGGTCCGGTGTAAAGCACAGACAGGATATTTCGACAGAATAATAAATAATGGAACCAGGTCCGGCGTAAAGCACAGACATGATATTCTGACAGAATAATTAATAATGGAACCAGGTCCGGCATAAAGCACAGACAAGATGTTCCAACAGAATAATAAAATTGTAATAACAGAAGAATTTCACCAAGTATAGGGTAGCCCGCGTATACAGGTTAGTCCAATAGAATAATAAAGAATTGAATAACAGAAGTTCTCTTCGTGAATAAGAAAGAAAGAATACCCTTTACGAGTACAACAAATAATATCCCTTACCGTAAAAGAAACTTGATATCAGAGTAGTGAAGTAGCAGAATATTTTTCTTCTTTCTCTCTATAGTTTCTCTATCTAGAGTTTCAGTGAATTCGTAAGAAAATAATGAAAGAATGAGCTTCTATTTATAGAAAAATAGACTGCATAGTAACTAACTCATGAACGGTCTAGATTGATTTACTTTAATCTGACGGTCCATATTTAAAGCAAAATCTTTTAAATAAAATATAATATATTCTATTTATAATCTAATAAAACGAATAACTTTATAAAAGATTTTACTATGCATGCACTATGCAAATACTATGCATAATAAAATATAATATATTCTAATTATTGTCTAATAAAATAGATAACTTTATAAAAGTATTCTGTTTTATATAAAAAGATTTTACTATTAGCCTAATAAAACGAATAACTTTATAAAAGTATTTTGTTTTATATAAAAAGTTTTTCTTTTTTATTACATTAATAATACCAATAAAACAAAATTGAGTGACTTATCACGTAAGCCTCAATAATCAATACCGTATGCTACTATGTAACCACACGTATTACTGTACTTTTACTACCGAGTAGTTCAACAGTATTAACGGTAAAACTTTCGCCGTTATTTTCATAAAATATTTTTGACGTTTTCTCAATCCGACAATAATTCTGTTGTGGGGTCCACCAACAATTGTGACGTCGTACGAATATTCCCCGACAAAAATAATATTCCCAGACCAATCGAATATAATACAACAACTTGCATACTTTGCAAAATTTATAAATACTACCCACAACTATAACATTATCTCAAATTCACACCATAATATTTTAAAAAAATATTTCGAAAAAATTAAATCTTTATTCATAAAATCTGGGGTTTCACATTAATGAGTTGTTTAGCTATTTCAAAGTTCTTCGAACTTTGGTGTTATTCTTTCGAATCGATTGTCTAATCTTCTTGATTCTTATACATTATTGTATGTTTAACTTGCGAAAAAAATTTGTTGCTCACCCTTGCTTAAATAAAATATTTCAACTAGAAACGAAGTAGTTGGAGGGGCTGACAAGGACAAAGGAAAAGGCTAATTGCTGGAATAGTTATGATAAACATTATTAATTATGTTATTTTGTAAACCCTTTTTGTATATCTAATGGTATGTTTGTGATGCTAAGGTTAGATAACCTGGGACAATGTATTAACGATTTAAGTTAATGAGATGTATGTTTCTATTCATAAATAAATGAGTAGTTAGATGTTATTTATATTGTGGATCATGAGCACCAAACTCGGGGGTCAGGTAACCCGAATTTGGGAGAGGATGAAATGAGTACTAATTAAGTTGTTTAAACTGATTGTAGGATGTCAAGAGATGATGAAATGAGTACGGATGTGTTAGCGGCTGTTGCACCAGTGTCAGTAGCTGAGGTGCCAGCGTAGAGGGAGTCAGTTGAGAAAGTTAGAAAAGATGAACCCATGGTGAATCTAGGGAGTGAGAAGTGCGTGCCTTGATAAATTTCACCATTTTGTGCCTTGATAAATTTCACCATTTTGTTCCTTGATAAATTTCACCAACATCTTAGAGCAAATAATATAGAGAGAAAAGTGAGAAGTTAGTCTTTGATACATCCAAGAATAAAGAAGAAGAATCATCTTAAGAACATCAAAGGTAATGAAACCCTAACCATTAATCTCCATCTCTTCATTATAGTTTTGATAGAGAAGTGAGTATTGGTGGAGCATGTACCATATGGAGGAACAAGGATGGCTAATTAGTGGACTTAAACCTTAATAAGCCATGTATAAGTGAATCATAATCTTAAAAAAAATGATGAACTAATGAAGAACATTGAAGAGTTATAATTTTGTTGTTGATCGATAAATTAAAAACCATCATGTATAAGATTGGATGAATTATGTTTGGTTAAGATGTTAGATATATGGAATGAATCCATTTTGAACATTGTAAAAATCTCAAGTAACGAAATTATGGCAAAATTTACGAGATTAGATAATAATCGTCGAAATCGTGAAATTCTCGGAATGAAGGTCAAAAGTTACCATTTAACTCAAAAACATTGGTTTTCGATGGAGAATAGTCTAAGTTTTCATTTTAGAGTTACGGACTCAAAATTGGTCAAAATATGACTTAGAACGAAGAAACGAGCTTTGAACGTTCACGAACGTTTAACGAGCGCTTAATAAAGAACTTAATAGGTGAATTATGTGTTAACGAATTTGAAAATGTAAGATTTTCTAATGAAGTCATAGTACACGTGATATGTGAGCTAATGACTTTTGAACGAGCCAATTCGGACTTATAATGAATATGTTATGAGCCCGAAAAAATTCACAGAAGAAATGAACTATCAAAATTTTCTAAGGCTTAGGGTCGGCATCACAGCGCGGGCCAAAAAGGTAAAGCCGCTGTCGCAGTGCCAGGCCAGACCCTCAGGCATTGGGAAGTGGCGCCGTAGCGCTGCACCGAGAAGAAAGAGTGGTGTTACAGCACCGAGGCTAAGACATTACTACTGTGAACTCACGCCGCAGCGTGAGTTGTATAAGTGAAGCTGGTGCCGCAGCGCCAGCACTAGAGAAGGGGCAATAAGAAATGGAAATTTATGAAATGCATGTAAAGATTAATTGAAAAGGAAATTATAACTTTAATTGACTTAAAGTAACATCCTTAAGGATGATTAAAACCTTAAGAATGACAACTAAAAGTTGATAAAGATTACTTGAACATAAATACAAAGTAATACAATAAATCGTAATAAATATTAACCAATCTAATGAACGATTAGATTGAGAAGAAGGGTAAGATAAATTAGTGACCATACATGATTGTTTTTGACCTAATGTGGCATGTTATGTGATCATGTATTGTAGAATCCTTAAAGACTCAAAGGAAAAGTATATTAACTGTAGAAGACGCTGAAGACAAGTGTTCTAACCCTTGTCTATGTTCTTCTAAACGAGCTTTGTGATTCATGTATCTTACGCATGAATTGATGTATAATGGAGTTGAAGCCAATTCCTTTGGCTAGACTCAATGTGTTTTGTGGATTTCCTTATAATCTATCAAACTATTGTCAATGTTACTATCTTTTGCCAAATTGTTTTGGTATTGATTTCAAAGAAAGACTGAGCATGATAAATAAATGTTTTGTTATCAAACGACAACCACGTGAGGTTATCAAAACTTAAACGTACATACGTTTAAAGAAAGTAGTGTTGTACAACATAGAGTACTATAGGTTGATCACTTAGACGTGCTCGTAAGATATACCGGACTTATGGACTTGGTGCCGGGTTGTCCTTTTCAAAGAAAGAATGAAATGCTCAAGGTCTTGGACTGAAATTTATGCTTAATAAATGTTGTTCATTGTGAAATGTTTTAAGGAAAAGAGAAGTGCTATTTTAAATTATTTATAGTACTTCATAACTATTGATTTAGTTATAAAAGATATACAATTCATATGATTCAAACCTCTTGTTTAAATGAAATTGTCATACTTGTTGAGCTAGTTATGCTCACTCTTGCTTGAACCATATTAATGCAGCTAAGACTGAATGGACTGAAGGATCCGGTAAAGATAGAGGAAAGGCTTAGGCAGACAAATAAATTATCTTTATAATAGTATAATATGAATGTTGTAATTATTTGATATTATGACAAGAACACATGTAATGGTTGTTAAGAACATGGGAATGGTAATATTGTTTTGGAATATATAGAAGACACATTCACTCTTTTGAGGTTTTTCAATTGAATGTATGTGTGAACTGTAGCACCATGTAGCACCATTTGTCGGGTTAAAAGTGTCCCGAATTTGAGGGCATCACAGGTTGGTATCAAAGCTGTAGGTTATAAAACTTAAGGGGGGAAAAGAACCTTAAGTCATAACCTTAAGAAAAGTTAAAGAAGTAAAAGATGAAGTTAACCCTAAAAATGCATTAAATGTGATATGTGTTTTTATATTCTAATGATGTGTACTAATCAAACTAATTTGTTTTGTTGTAGATGTCAGGAGAAAACGTAATGTATAGGGATATACATGTTGTAAGTGAGGAGTCGGTGAATCAAGTAGAGATCTTACCGAACCCAGTAGCAGAGGTGCTAGAAGTGGTGGTGGTCGAGTAAGGAGACTCGAAAAACTTAGACCTCGTGTCATTATTTGATGGCATGTCAGAGGAAGAGGTGGAGGTGGTGTCATTTAACACCGTAGCACCTGTAGAAGAGATGACTCCGGGGGAGTCAATGAAAGCATTGTTTAGGACAATATTGTATAAAAATATCCAGTTAGGGAAGGAAGTGAGGGAGCTGAAGGAGGAGGTCCAGGAAATCTTGGTGGATAAGAAGAGCATGGAATCGATGTGGGAGGAGGAGCATGACGAGAGAGTTTTGGCGAAGGACAAGGTCCACGAGCTAAAACATGAGGCCTTTAAGCTCAGATAGGAGCTAAAGGCCAAGAAGCAAAAGATTAGCAGAATGTCCTATATACATAGGAGTTCTCATGCGATTTCCAACGGCAAGTGGCTGAGTATCGAATAGTGGCAGGGCAGACTCGACATACTATCAGCCGAGATATTATAGCCAGTCTTGCCAATGCAAATTACGAGAATGCCATAAGGCAAATGTCGATTAGTCACTAGCTAGAGTAGAGTTAGATATGTAAATATAATGTATCTAAGTAGTGACGTAAAACCCTCTTTTGTATATCAAAGGGTAGTCTTTTGGTAAATCCCAATTTTTGGAAAGCAAATGCGAGAAAGTAATGTAATTAGCTAAGGCTGTGTAATGACGAATAATTTAGTATTATACTACAAGAAAGCAAATCAATATAAGCCTTTTTATGGAACATATTGTGCAATGAGTTTGAAGTTATTGCTTAATCATGAATAATAACTAACTAACGAGAAGAAAGTAATAATGAAGTGTTATTTATCTTAATAGAAAAATGCCGCCAAGAAGACGAAAATGAAATCAAGAAGCAAACGTGAATCAACCAGAAGGAGGACCAGTTAATCCAATGCAAGAGTTTGTTAATTCATTAACGGCTGCTTTTAATAGAAATGGGGCAAATATACCCATAAATCTTGCGGTAGTACAAGCTACCATGTTTAAGGATTTTAAAAGTGTCGGTCCTCTAGAGTTCAAGGGAACTACGGACCCCATAGAAGCCAAAACTTGGGTGAAAGAAATAGAGAAGGCATTTGTTATTACAAATGTCGAGGAGGGGCAAAAGGTTGCTTTTGCTACCTATATGATGAAAGGAGAGGCCAACTTCTGGTGGGAGGCACACCAAGCTAGGGTTGGTACAGAAAACCTTACGTTCCACAGTTCAAGGAGATTTTCTTCGAGAACTACTTTTCCACGAGTATGCAGGGGAGGATGGAAATGCGGTTCTTAGAACTAAAATAAGGGAAAATAACAGTTCCCAAATATGCTTCCAAGTTTAATGAACTGGCAAGGTTTGCTCCACATCAGGTGGACGTAGAGGTAAGGAAGGCGAGAAGATTTGAGCAGGGCTTGAAACCCTGGCTCTAAAGCCATATATCAATGTTCCAAAGTAATTCTTTTGGGACCATTCTGGAGAAGGCAATAATTGTTGAAGGTGGTAACGAGGCCCTTAAGCCAATACCACAGGGAGAAGAAGAACAAGGGAAAGGTAGATAGGGGAGTGAAGATCGAGGGAGCCAGTGGAAGTGGCAATGTCCAGAAAAGGAAGGGTTTTGTAACGCCCCAAAATCCGGTCTATCTTCACACCCGGATTATGTACGTCACGAGTACATCATTCATCCAGCATACATCATTATATACTGAAATATAAAGACATACAATCTCAAATCCCAGGTTCTGGAAAACTTATATCCTTTTTTATTACAAATAATAATAAATACATTATTCATTTCATCTTACAAGAGTGACTTTTATCCGCCACCAATGATACATAATAATTTATTAAACTAGTCTATAATTTAGTTTTATCTTTCTACATTCCAAGTCTTGATTTGATCTTCTCGCTCAATCAAATTCTGAATGGCACTTCATCTGGATACTGCCAGCTTGGTCTTTATGAGATCCTTAAGTTCTTCTAGCATCGTTCGCTGAAAAGGTTTTTCATTTAAAGCAAGTGTGAGCATTTAATTGCCTAGCAAGTCTTAACAGTTGAACAAACAACTTCAAGAGTTTAAACATTTCTTTAGAACTTCAATAACCGAACAAAGGTTATGAAGCAGCTTGAATAATAGGAATAGTCTCGATTCCTATCATCTTAAAATATCAGCCACTTTTACTTTGAAATACTTTCATTCCTTTACCTTTTTCATACACATCCTATCTAGCTTAGAATCATTAGCACAGACTTAATAATAACGGTTCATGTATAAACAGAATATACTTGTATTGATCATCTCAATCACAGAGCAGTTCATATCATAGAAACACCAAAGTGTTCAAATTGTGGCACAAGGCCTCATACAAACTACCACCTTGTACATACATCGCACATATGCACATAAACAAGACTTCTCAAGTTCAACATCTGAGAAGTTTAAGAAACTAGCATTCATCTAAAGTATGAATGAAGTTAAGAAATTTGCCTTACGCACAGCTACTGCTTACGCTGAACTGCCCATTCCAATTCCTATATAAAACATAAGGAGAAACATAAACACCAATTAGTCATATATTGAACTTACGCATTGGTTTACTTAACTTTACTTCTTATCGCGTTCTTGCAATATAAGTTTACGCGACTAACTTCCTTTACCAGTTTACGGCTTTATGACATACGGAGATGTCTTACTTATACTGTAAAGACCCCAAACTCGGGTACTTAAAACCCGAACTCGGTTTTTCACGATACCATTTCTATGAGCGGAATAATACTAATAATAATAACAATAATATAAAAGTCAAACTTAATTTACATAATTATCAGAGTCTGAATCCCAAGTACGTAACCTTTAAACCTTCATTACAACCCATGATAGATAATATATAACATTGTCTTAATAATAATATCAAACTATTACATAACTACCACAAATCTTATTTGGTTGGATTTCCTTTTCCTTTGTTTCTGCATGAGCTTTCTGGTTCTTCACACTTAGCTGAAAACATTTAAATTAAGCAAGGATGAGCATTTGAGTGTCCAGTAAGTAATAGTAATTATATATATATATATATATATATATATATATATATATATATATATATATATATATATATAAGCTGAAATGATTTAAATATTTTCTTTATACCACCCTTCTACAACGATTCAATAGTTGTGAAGTAATCTGTATCAATGATAATAATATATCAATTCTATACCAAAAATTTTGAAACTACGTAATGACTATAAATAGGGTTTAGGTGACATGCCATGAACATTGTTTTCATTTTTAAAAAGGTTAAACAGAAATTCATCTGCAAACCGTCATAACTTACGGGCACGGGGGGTGATCAGCCCGTTTTACCCGATATTGATCATTACTACATGCAAGAACGAGGGTGTCGTTCACTCTATCCGCCTTGGGCGCATAAAAATTTTCCCTTGATCGGGATGTTCATACTTGTCTGGGTTCCAAATCAAAGGTTTTATCTTGTTCAACAATAATCTATAATTCAACATATATGTGTACGGGTAATTGACAAATGTATATCAACATGTGATTAAATACAATGATTATCCAAGTGGGGACACTTGTTTAACCATTTCTAGAAATTAACGAACAGATATATATATATATATCTGAGTTACCATATACTAACATGTTGATAATCAATGAGCTTATATAATATAAGGTTAATAATTTGTACAGTAATAATATAATTTAGAAACATTCTTACTCATGTCCATTGCATAAAGAAAATGCAAATGTTAGATACTTACTTGAAGCGCTGCTTACAGTTTGTAATTTAGATTTATCGCTTATCTCACGACCTATCATTAATCAGATCATTCGTTCTATTAGAATAACATACTATAACACATAACACTGCTTATTGCAGTCAGCACATAACCTAATCACATTGGCACATAGATTTAACAACCATTGAATCACAAATAATCACATATCTAATCACATTATCTAAGTCCAGATCAATTTCTGAAATATATCGGTGTACCGACAACTTTATCGGGTAATTATCAAGTCTAAGACTCTATTCTGTAACTCAATATCTGTACGTATCAGTCGTATTATTTTTAAATGTCTTATAATAAATTTAAAACATTTATCATGAATTTTTAAACATCAAAATTATTTTTAAATGATTTAAATACTAATCAATTTTATTATCATTAATATTTAATTAATATTAAACTATTAATGAAATTATTTCCAAAATGTTAAAGTTATTTATAATAACTTGAAATACTTTTAAAGTACTAATATTACGCTCAAATGATTGTTAAAACATTTAAAATCATTTTTAAATAATTATCATTAATATTAAGGTATTAATGTTCTATTTATCAAAATATTAAAAGTCATTATTCATAACTTAAAATATTTTTAATTCGTTTATATCACTTTTAAATGATTTTTAAATTAATAAAACCATTTATAAACTATTTATTTAATATAATTATTAAATAAATTTAATATCATTAATAATAACTTAATAATCATTAATATTTAATTATTAATAAAATTATTCTTTAAATATTAAAAGTTATGTTTTATAACTTAAAATATCTTTAAACACTTTATTTTCATTTAAAATGATTATTATAATATAAAAATCATTTTTAAACTAAATTATTTAATATAATTATTAAATAACTTTAATATCATTAATAATAATTAATTAATGATATTTATCTTTAAATATAAAAAATTATATTTTATAACTTAAAATATTTTTAAATACCTTATTATTATTTAAAATAATTTTTAATATAATAAAATTATTTTCAATTAATTTATTTAATTCATTTAGTAAATAAATTAATTACCATTAATATCAATTTATTAATGAAATTTATCACAAAATATTTAAAGTCATTAAAAATAACTTAAAATATTTTTCTTATATCATAATATAATTTTTAATGATTTTTTCAATATTAAAATCATTTTTAAATAATTTATTTAGTATTATAATTAAATAAATTAAATACTTTTAATATTTCAAAAATATTAAATATTTATGAAATATATTTAGAATAATTAAAAACTAATTTTCAGAATTTAAAATAATTTTTAATAATTTATTTTGTATTTTTAATAATTAAAAACTATTTTTTTCTATTTATTAATTAATTTTTGGAAAAATAGATAATATATGTCGCTAAAGATCACCTATAGCGACAGAACTGTCGCTAAAGGTGTTCTTAGTGTTCTTCAAGCAAAACCCAGAAATCAAGTCAGAGACCGGGCTAGCTACTTTGACCGAGATTAAGTTCGTGTGTGATGTATTTCTGGACATGTTATTGATCAAATAATGCAGTACAAGTACAAGACTACACGATCCAACAAACAACATCATCAAACCATGCATAACCAACGAGATCTGGAGCCTTGAACAAGCTGTCAGAGCTGTTCTTCATTTTCTGGGCTACCCAGAAATGAAGAACAGTTCGACTGGCTCGTTTTGGGCTTCCACAACTTGTTGATCTTGCAATGTTTTTGTGATTTAAAACCTGCAGTGTGTAGCTAACATGTAGGACAAGAGATTTATCACATATACGCACCATAACAACAACTAAATCGCCAGATATTAACCGGTCAACCCATGTCAGAAATCACGATCATACGTTTTATGGGTTACCCAGAAAACGAAAATCGTGATCTTCTTACATGGTTTGACCGTACACTACAAGAATCATGTTATTCATTTATACGTTTTGTAAGCTTAAATATACAGCCTAAACAACAAACAACAAACTTGTTACAACAACAGAAACCAAACAACAAAAATATGAAAGATCTAGCCGGTTAAAAATCTTGTCAGATGCTGTTCTTGGCTTTCTGGGCTGCCCAGAAAAGGCCAAGTCAATGTCGGTTAACGTGGTTTGACCACTAATAACTTTCTACTGGCTTACGATCTGACTTTGATTCCAGTTTCAGATCAAAGATCTTATAGCATACTACCAGATCAAAGCTTCAAAATACAAAAACACATAACAGGACGAGATGTGACGCCCCCAAATCCGGGTCTCTTTCAACCCGACAGATAGTGCTCCACGGTGCTACAGTTCACACAAACATTCAATTGAAATGCCTCAAAAGAACGAATATGTCTCATATATATACCAAAATAATATTACTATTCCCCAGGTTCGTTATAACCGTTACATTTGTTCTTGTCATAATATCACATATTATCATTACAAACTTATACTATTACATAGGTAGTCTACAAGCTCGCTTTAGTCTTCACTTTATCCTTATCGAATCCCTTGGTCGTATCGTTTAAGCTGCATTCATATGGTTCAAGCAACAATGAGCATAACAAGCTCAGCAAGTATAACAATTCTATTTTTAAAAGCATGCTTGAAACATAAGAATCGTATATCTTCAATAACTGGATGATAGTTACGAAGTACTACCAACAACTTAAAATAGCGTTTCTTTTCCTTCAAAACATTTTACAATAACAATATTCCATGAATCATCAATTCTAGTTCAAGACGTGAACGTCTTATAGCTTCTTTGAAAAGGACGACCCGGCACGAAGTCCGTAAGTCCGGCATAGCTTACGAGCACTTCTGAGTGATCAGCTCATAGTACTCTATGTTGATCAACACTACATCCATTAAACGTGTGTACGTTTAAGTTGTGGCAACCTCACGTGCCCATCGAATACTCGATGAAAAAACATTTGTTTATACATTTTCAGGCTTACCTTGAATCCGTACCAAATAGTTGGCGTAGGATAGCGTTAGCAATTCTATATTGAAAGACTTGTAAACAGTTCAATCAATCTATCAAGATTAGTCTAGCTGAGCTAAAACTGGCATCGACTCTTTCTTCAAAACCATATATGCATCTCATAATTTGAATCATTTAAAAACCTGGCTAACACGAAGGTTAGACAAACGTTTAGGAAAAACTTGCCTTCAACGTCTGCTATAGTATAAATACGTTTCCCTTGAGTCCTTACAGTCTCTACAACACATAATCACATAACATACCGTATTAGGTTATGAATGAACCTGCATAGCTCCTAAAGAATCTTACCCTTCTTCTCAATCCAATCCCTTATTAGATTTGTTATTTATGGGTTCCGGCTTTCCGTCATTCTTTAAATCATTCTTACCAACTTCGTTCTCTTATAACACTTAAGTTAAATTATATCATTAATATAACTCGGCTCGAGTTAATCATCTTTCCTTACGGTTTACTAATGTTCTTACATTATTAAACGACATTTTAATCGTCCTTGGTTAAGCACGTTTATTGCATACCATTTGCATTCATCTTCAATCGACTTTCCTTAACCCTAAGTGATCCTACTTGGGGTTTAATCATGACTTAACAATGTTACTTCATGTTCATTAGGTCTATGTTACTTCATTACCTCTCTTTTTATCTTCATAAACAATCCTCTCTATGCAAACCCTAGTGCTGGCGCCGCAGCGTCAGCTTTTCTTCTTTGTGCCGCGCTGCGGCGTCGCCCCTTAGGGCTTGGAAACCGGACTCGGCGCTGCTGCGCGATTCCATTCGATAATTTCTGCGCCGCGGCGCGACTCTTCAGTAGGTTTCGCCTTTGCCCGGCCATGCTCGGCGCTGCGGCATGACCTATTTTGCCTTGGGTTGGCGCCGCGGCGCTAACTCTGTGCACCAGAAAAATTTTCAGTTTTGAAATTTTGTGAACTTCCCGGACGCATAACTTCTTCGTTATAAGTCCGAATTGGCTCGTTCAAAAGCCTACGGTTCACAAATTATGTAATATACATGATCACTTGATTCTTTCTTGTGCTTACTTCTTACTTCCAAGTATAACTTTTGCTAACTTATTATCTCTAACCAATAAGCTATAAATTTATTGGTGGAAAACTTAACAAGGAAAGTGCTTATTCTCTCAACCAAATAAGTTACTTATATATGAGAGGAGTTGGATGAAAATGAAACAACCACAAAATGAACTCCAAGCTCTCTATTTATAGGAAATCCTAGATGAGGGTATAATGGTCAAAAGGCCATCCACCTCCTTACTATTAATTACTTCCTAATTAAGTTAACTTGGTCACCACTTCTACTTAGCCACCAAGTCACTTGCTCACCACTTAAGTTATCCGTTGCTTAGTCATTAAGTCTCTTGCTAATCACACAATTTGTTTGCCCATCAAGTCTACCCACTTTACACTTGGATTGCTCCATGGATCATGGCTAATTCATTGGGCTTGGTTAATTCATCCAACTACTTCCTTAATGGGCTTGTGCTACATGATTTGGACTCATGATATACCAAACACTTGGGCTTGATTGTCACATTATATTGGACTCCTACTATTAAGTTTATAATCCTACAAGTCCATTCCCTTTAAATTACATAACTTAACATTTATACCCCACATATAATCTTTGTATGCTATCTCGTATATTAATTCTTAATATACGTTATCTCATTCTTCATACATGATAGTACAATACGTCGTATTATACTTACATTCAATACTTGGCTCACATAATACGTAACAAATCCTACCAATTCTACAAATTCATTACAATTGGCTTAAAGCCTTATAACGTATAATCACGTATAATTCTCGTATTCTAGCTAGTATACTTATTCCACATATATGACATACCATTATTCATACGTACTCGTATAATACTTCGTATCATACTTGTATTCATTACATCGTATAATACTTACGTAGTATACGATCATCGCTTAATCCATTACTCGCATTACATTTCCTTCTCGTAAATCATTTTCCTTAAACGTTAGGTTTTAAGTCCACATGCGAAATATTACGTTTTCCATAACTGAAATATTATTGGATATTCTATCTCACATCGATATTCTATCATTACGTATTTCTCGGAAGTTCAAAAATAATTCCCGAGCAGAAATGCGTGAATAGTATTTTTCAGAAAATTTCTCGGAAAGCTTTTATTTTCGTCTTAGAAATTCAAACACTTTAATTCTACCACGTAGCCAAAATCCTACGATGTTCTGACATTTCTAGGTCATAGAACGACGTTCGATTAGCTTGCTCCATAAATAATCAATTAAATTCATTTAATAAAAATACAAATTTAATTCTCAAAAATCCGATTTTCTGGGGCGTTACACGAGATCTATAGGACCTGACATTCACTATCAGAAACAAAAAAAATAAATTTCCAGATTTGGGAAATCTTCAAATCCGAGCCTCTAGATGTTATGGATCTAACATCTAGCAACTCAGACCATCATTAGACACCTTATATAACATATTTAACACAAAAAAACAACATCAAACATTCGATTTTTGGACAGATTATAGCTAGGGTTTTTATACATTGATGATCAATCTTTTGATTTCTGGCTTCTATTATGTTATGGTTGATCGTGGGGCTTTGATTTGGAACTAATATAGCTTATAATTTCGGAGGTTGGAGAGAGAGAGAGCTTAGTTGAGTGTTTGTGAAAAATGTAAGTAACAAATATATTTTCTCTCTCTTCTAATCTATTTATACAAGTCTTGATGCATGAATTGGTTGATGTATATTGCTTGTTGTTGGAGTTTTTAGCACATGGGGTGGTTCACCCACTCACCTAAATGTCAAATCCTATTCTATAGCTTTAATAATGCAAAAGGGGCATAATGGTCTTTTGATAAATCATTTTAATGGCAAAATAGAACTTGGCAAACCCTTAGGGTTTAACCTTTAGGGTTTAACCCTAAGGTTTAGCACCAGAAATGTAGGATTTAGCAACTAGAGTTTGCACAAAAAAATAAATAAAATCAAATAAAAATTAAATAAATTTTAGTTTCTAAAATTTTGAAATTAGGGTTTCCTAATTATGATTAATTATCTAATTACCTAATACAGTAACATTATGGTTTAGATCATATAATTATCATTAACCTTACTAAAATAACAATTAGGGTTTAAGATTTTGATAATTAAGGGTAACGATTATAATTAGTTTTTTTTTCTAATTATCAAATTAGGGTTTAAAATTTTAGGGTTTCCAAAATTAGCAATTGAAATTTATAAAACTTGATAATTAATCACATTAACACAATTACAACCAATCTCGAACTCTAATTTAAATTTCAAATTAGGGTTCCTCATCTCTAAAAATTATTTAGGGTTTCTAGATTATAATTAGGGTTTACCTAATTAATCAAATCATTATATAATACACATCATAAAATATATAACACCGTCATATAACAGTCTTAAACTCACAGTTGATTTTCAAATTAGGGTTTTGCTCAGTAAAATTAGGGTTTAACCAATTAATATTAGGGTTTTGAAATTAACCACCATAATTGACCAATCATCATTAATACGTACATACAGTACATATTTATAACACTGAAAAATTAATAAATAATTAATATTATATTATTATTCTCATACCTTGACAATAATCTAAAATTAGGGTTTGGATTCCATATCTGATTTATTCTTTCTATTTAACCTTAATAATTAAGGTAAAATAATCAACTTAATAGCCTGTACTAAAATTCATATAATAAAATAATTATTATAATTATTCTAAAAATCACTTCATATATTATTTAAATAATATATGATTGTATTTTTATGGAAAATAATTAATAAAAATATTTCTACTATAAAATTAATTATTATAAGAATGTACTTTATAATAATCAATAATTCTAAAATAAAATTATTTGTATATATTTATGTAATAAATATATTTTTATTTACCACATAAATACACATACACATTATCTTGTACAAATCCTCATCCTTAAATAAATAAATAAAAAATCATACGCAAAATTTCTTATTTATTTATGTAGAAAATATCGGGTTGTTACATTCACCCTCCCTTATAAAGATTCCGTCCCCGGAATCACCGTTTAAAAACCTATACATACACAGTTATATAGCATACACAATCATCGCAAGTAGATCTTGATCAACGTTGATCGAACTGATCTTTAACTATTCACATAAAGCTTGTCTTTCTGATTAAACAGAAAAATTAGTTTCTAAAAGAACTCAAATTCCTTCTCAAAATTTCTTTATAAAATAATTTACTATATATAGGAAAATCATGCATAAGAAAATAAAAGGCATACGAGTAATACCTGGAGTTCTAGTGCCAGCTGTTGCCGTATCCTGAACCGTCATATTGTAGACCCTTGCTGTTGATTTTGTTGGCTTGTTTGACGAAGTCGGTCCCGTGATTGCTAACGTCCCACTGCCAGTACCCATGTTCACACTTCCTGTCTCCACCCTCCTCTTCGGACAATCTTTCACCCTGTGCTCTGTCGATCCGCATATAAAACATCCACTATTCATCCTAGGATTGGGGCAGTTGGGAGAGATATGGCCCTCCTGCCCGCACTTGTAGCAAACAAATTTTCCTTTCAAACACTCCCCCGAGTGATTCTTCCCACATGTCTTACATGGCACTATCTGTTTCTTAACACCTTCCAGTTTCACTTGTACACTTACAAAACTGCTCACCTTCCTCTTGCTATCTCCACTCCTGCTCCCACTATTAACTCCTACTTTTCCAGCTCCTTCGGTCTTACCCTTATTCTTCCTCTCCTTATTGTAAAGGCTCATGGCCTCACTTCTCTCCTCAGCTATGATCGCTTTCTCCATGAGTGCTGCAAATGTAGGAATCTGCAACACCGCCACCTTGTTGTAGAGCCAGGGTTTTAATCCCAGCTCAAACTTTCTTGCCTTTCTTGCCTCTGTATCAACTTGATACGGGGCAAACCTAGCTAACTCATTGAATTTCGCGGCGTATTCTGACAACGTCATGTTTTCCTGCTTTAATTCTAAAAATTTCACCTCCATCCTAGCCTGCATAGTAGGGGAAAAATAATTCTCGAAAAATAAAGTTTTAAATCTATCCCATGCGACTAAACCTTCTCCTGCCCTTGCCTGATTTGCTTCCCACCAAAAGTTTGCCTCACCCTTCATCATGTAAGTGGCAAAAGCAGTCTTCTGCCCTTCATCTACCCTAGCTACCACAAACGCCTTTTCAATCTCCTTGACCCGAGTTTGGGCTTCAACTGGGTCAGTTTTACCCTTGAATTCCGGTGGTCCAACAGCTTTGAAATCTTTAAAGTTCGCCAAGCGGTTGTCCTGCTGGTTCCCTGCGGCTGGAAATCCTTGTTGCATAGCTTGAGCTATCATGTTCGCAAATTGATGCATTGGGTCGGCTTGTTGTTGTCCCTCAACATTGTTGACAGATTCTTCTGTCCTTTGATTGCGAGTTCGACGTCTTGGCGGCATTATCTGATTAAATAAAATCATGCATTTAACTTACATTCTAAACCTTATCATATAAGTTTAATATTTTAAACTTGTTTCATTTCTCAAACATAGATTAATATTTAATTATCGAATATTTTACATAACATAGCACATAATGCTTTAAACATCATTCATCTCTTTGTGACTACAAAAGTCGGGATTTACAGTCTTGACCAACACAAAAGTTGAGAATATTACACTACACATACATAATCATCATGCCTATTACATTAAACATGTCTACACCACAAAACCTATACTACCTATTTATTACACCTCTTCCTTGGATAACCTCTCGCTCGATGACCTTCCATCCCACATATAAAACATGCTCCTGGTTTGTAGTCAGGACAATACAGAGTAGTATGTCCTTCATAACCGCAAAGATAACAAATTCTTTTCCCTTTCTTCTTATCAGATTTTCCTAAGTCATGGTCTTCTATCTTTCTTTTCCCCTTCTTGCTCGGAGCTGCACACGAAGTGTTGCTTGTGGTTCCCATCTGATCAATTTGGATTTTAAGCTTATCTTGTTCGTCCATTATTTCTATTAACGCTTGACGCAACTGATTATTCAATAACTTTTCTATCTCCCATAGCTTCTCTAGAGAAGAAACCTTGTTCTTCAGATCCTGCACCTCCATTGATGCTTGATCAACTTCAACTTTAGTGTCTGAATTGCTATCTGTCAGCTCCACCATCTCCGGATCTTGTATTACGTTTTCTACAATCACCACCTCGTTTGAGTTATTTTCAACGTGAGCCTCTATTTCAGCTATTGGCTTCGATATTAGCTCGGGTGTATGGGTTTGATCCTTCTTCATGCTATATGCATATAACAAGCCTTTTCCACCAGATATCTACACACATAAATTATCCTGATTAGCATATAGTATATACACACAGCAAAAAAAGAGTTTTATATAAGTTATCTTTTATTTTGTTTGACGATGAATTTATTCAATTCACCTCTTTTTAAACTCTATATGAGTTATTTATATTTTTAACGTTTCCCTCTATTCTAAGGTTATAGCCTAAGGTCTAGCCCACCTAAGGTTTTTAACCCTAAGCTCTGATACCAACTTGTAAAGACCCCAAACTCGGGTACTTGAAACCCGAACTCGGTTCTTCACGATACCATTTCTATGAGCGGAATAATACTAATAATAATAACAATAATATAAAAGTTAAACTTAATTTACATAATTATCAGAGTCTGAATCCCAAGTACATAACCTTTAAACATTCATTACAACCCATGATAGATAATATATAACATTGTCTTAATAATAATATCAAACTATTACATAACTACCACAAATCTTATTTGGTTAGCTTTCCTTTTTCTTTGTTTCTGCATGAGCTTTCTGGTTCTTCACACTTAGCTGAAAACATTTAAATTAAGCAAGGATGAGCATTTGAGTGCCCAGCAAGTAATAGCAATATATATATATATATATATATATATATATATATAAAAGCTGAAATGATTTAAATATTTTCTTTATACCACCCTTCTACAACGATTCAATAGTTGTGAAGTAATCTGTATCAATGATAATAATATATCAACTCTATACCAAAATTTTTGAAACTACGTAATGACTATAAATAGGGCTTAGGTGACATGCCATGAACATTGTTTTCATTTTTAAAAAGGTTAAACATAAATTCATCTGCAAACCGTCATAACTTACGGGCACGGGGGGTGATCAGCCCGTTGTACCCTGCATTGATCAATACTACATGCAAAAACGAGGGTGTCGTTCACTCTATCCGCCTTGGACGCATAAAAATTTTCCCTTGATCGGGATGTTCATACTTGTCTGGGTTCCAAATCAAACGTTTTATCTTGTTCAACAATAATCTATAATTCAACATATATGTGTACGGGTAATTGACAAAGGTATATCAACATGTGATTAAATACAATGATTATCCAAGTGGGGACACTTGTTTAACCATTTCTAGAAATTAACGAACAGAATATATATATATATATATATATATATATATATATATATATATATATATATATATATATATATATATATGAGTTACCATATACTAACATGTTGATAATCAATGAGCTTATATAATATAAGGTTAATAATCTGTACAGTAATAATATAATTTAGAAACATTCTTACTCATGTCCATTGCATAAAGAAAATGCAAATGTTAGATACTTGCTTGAAGCGCTGCTTACAGTTTGTAATTTAGATTTATCGCTTATCTCACGACCTATTATTAATCAGATCATTCGTTCTATTAGAATAACATACTATAACACATAACACTGTTTATTGCAGTCAGCACATAACCTAATCACATTGGCACATAGATTTAACAACCATTGAATCACAAATAATCACATATCTAATCATATTATCTAAGTCCAAATCAATTTCTGAAATATGTCGGTGTACCGACAACTTTATCGGGTAATTATCAAGTCTAAGACTCTATTCTGTAACTCAATATATGTACGTATCAGTCATATTATTTTTAAATGTCTTATAATAAATTTAAAACATTTATCATGAATTTTCAAACATCAAAATCATTTTTAAATGATTTAAATACTAATCAATTTTATTATCATTAATATTTAATTAATATTAAACTATTAATGAAATCATTTCCAAAATGTTAAAGTTCTTTATAATAACTTGAAATACTTTTAAAGTATTAATATTACCCTTAAATAATTGTTAAAATATTTAAAATCATTTTTAAATAATTATCATTAATATTAAGGTATTAATGTTCTATTTATCAAAATATGAAAAGTCATTATTCATAACTTAAAATATTTTTAATTCATTTATATCCCTTTTAAATAATTTTTAAATTAATAAAACCATTTATAAACTATTTATTTAATATAATTATTAAATAAATTTAATATCATTAATAATAACTTAATAATCATTAATATTTAATTATTAATGAAATTATTCTTTAAATATTAAAAGTTATGTTTTATAACTTAAAATATCTTTAAACACTTTATTTTCATTTAAAATAATTATTATAATATAAAATTCATTTTTAAACTAAATTATTTAATATAATTATTAAATAACTTTAATATCATTAATAATAATTAATTAATAAAATTTATCTTTAAATAATAAAAGTTATATTTTATAACTTAAAATATTTTTAAATACCTTATTATTATTTAAAATAATTTTTAATATAATAAAATTTGTTTTAATTAATTTATTTAATTCATTTAGTAAATAAATTAATTACCATTAATATCAATTTATTAATGAAATTTATCACAAAATATTTAAAGTCATTAAAAATAACTTAAAATATTTTTCTTATATCATAATATAATTTTTAATGATTTTTCCAATATTAAAATCATTTTTAAATAATTTATTTAATATTATAATTAAATAAATTAAATACTTTTAATATTTTAAAAATATTAAATATTTATGAAATATATTTAGAATAATTAAAAACTAATTTTTAGAATTTAAAATAATTTTTAATAATTTATTTTGTATTTTTAATAATTAAAAACTATTTTTTTCTATTTATTAATTATTTTCAGGAAAAATAGATAATATCTGTCGCTAAAGACCACCTATAGCTACAGAACCGTCGCTAAAGGTGTTCTTGGTGTTCTTCAAGCAAAACCCAGAAATCAAGTCAGAGACCGGACTAGCTACTTTGACCGAGATTAAGTTCGAGTGTGATGTGTTTTTGGGCATGTTATTGATCAGATAATGCAGTACAAGTACAAGACTATACGATCCAACAAACAACATCATCAAACCATGCATAACCAACGAGATCTGGAGCCTTGAACAAGCTGTCAGAGCTGTTCTTCATTTTCTGGGCTACCCAGAAATGAAGAACAGTTCGACTGGCTCGTTTTGGGCTTCCACAACTTGTTGATCTTGCAATGTTTTTGTGATTTAAAACCTGCAGTGTGTAGCTAACATGTAGGACAAGAGATTTATCACATATACGCACCATAACAACAACTAAATAGCCAGATATTAACCGGTCAACCTATGTCAGAAATCACGATCATACGTTTTCTAGGTTACCCAGAAAACAAAAATCGTGATCTTCTTACATGGTTTGACCGTACACTACAAGAATCATGTTATTCATTTATACGTTTTGTAAGCTTAAATATATAGCCTAAACAACAAACAACAAACTTGTTACAACAACAGAAACCAAACAACAAAAACATGAAAGATCTAGCCGGTTAAAAATCTTGTCAGATGTTGTTCTTGGCTTTCTGGGCTGCCCAGAAAAGGCCCAGTCAATGTTGGTCAACGTGGTTTGACCACTAATAACTTTCTACTGGCTTACGATCTGACTTTGATTCCAGTTTCAGATCAAAGATCTTATAGCATACTATCCGATCAAAGCTTAAAAATACAAAAACACATAACAGGACGAGATCTATAGGACCTGACATTCACTGTCAGAAACAAAACAAATAAATTTCCAGATTTGGGAAATCTTCACATTCGAGCCTCTAGATGTTATGGATCTAACATCTAGCAACCCAGATCATCATTAGACACCTTATATAACATATTTAACACACAAAAAAACAACATCAAACATATGATTTTTGGACAGATTATAGCTAGGGTTTTTATACCTTGATGATCAATCTTTTGATTTCTGGCTTCTGTTATGTTATGGTTGATCGTGGGGCTTTGATTTGGGACTAATATAGCTTATAATTTCGGAGGTTAGAGAGAGAGAGAGAGAGCTTAGTTGAGTGTTTGTAAAAAATGTAAGTAATAAATAAATTTTCTCTCTCTTCCAATCTATTTATACAAGTCTTGATGCATGAATTGGCTGATGTATATTGCTTGTTGTTGGAGTTTTTAGCACATAGGGTGGTTCACCCACTCACCTAAATGTCAAAACCTATTCTATAGCTTTAATAATACAAAAGGGGCATAATGGTCTTTTGATAAATCATTTTAATGGCAAAATAGAACTTGGCAAACCCTTAGGGTTTAACCCTAAAGTTTAGCACCAAAAATGTAGGATTTAGCAATTAGAGTTTGCACAAAAAAATAAATAAAATTAAATAAAAATTAAATAAATTTTAGTTTCTAAAATTTTGAAATTAGGGTTTCCTAATTATGATTAATTATCTAATTACCTAATACAGTAACATTAGGGTTTAGATCATATAATTATCATTAACCTTGCTAAAATAGCAATTAGGATTTAAGATTTTGATAATTAGGGGTAACGATTATAATTAATTTTTTTTTTCTAATTATCAAATTAGTGTTTAAAACTTTAGGGTTTCCAAAATTAGCAATTGAAATTTATAAAACTTGCTAATTAATCACATTAACACAATTACAACCAATCTCGAACTCTAATTTAAATTTCAAATTAGGGTTCCTCATCTCTAAAAATTATTTAGGGTTTCTAGATTATAATTAGGGTTTACCTAATTAATCAAATCATTATATAATACACGTTATAAAACATATAACACCGTCACATAACAGTCTTAAACTCACAGTTGATTTTCAAATTAGGGTTTCGCTCAGTAAAATTAGGGTTTAACCAATTAATATTAGGGGTTTGAAATTAAACACCATAATTGACCAATCATCATCAATACGTACATACAATACATATTTATAACACTGAAAAATCAAAATATAATTAATATTATATTATTATTCTCATACCTTGACAATAATCCAAAATTAGGATTTGGATTCCATATCTGATTTATTCTTCCTATTTAACCTTAATAATTAAGGTAAAATAATCAACTTAATAGCCTGTACTAAAATTCATATAATAAAATAGTTATTATAATTATTCTAAAAATCACTTCATATATTATTTAAATAATATATGATTATATTTTTATGGAAAATAATTAATAAAAATATTTCTACTATAAAATTAATTATTATAAGAATGTACTTTATAATAATCAATAATTCTAAAATAAAATTATTTGTATATATTTATGTAATAAATATATTTTTATTTACCACATAAATACACATACACATTATCTTGTACAAATCCTCATCCTTAAATAAATAAATAAAAAAAATTTATACGCAAAATTTCTTATTTATTTATGTAGAAAATATCGGGTTGTTACACATACGTTCATCATTTTGGATGATTTATATTTTATCTTCTTCTTATAACTTCTTTAGGACTCAGCACACATCGCGTCTCTGCTAGTAGTCCATATAGTACTCTGAGTGGTTTTCCACAAACAACCAACAAATAAGTTCCCGTCTCATCTACACTGCCATCACAGTGAGTTAGATCGGTTGCCAGTTTCATATATACCTTCGCTCTCTGAAGGAATTATTTAGCCCAGCTCTCATATGTCAACCATCAAAGGTTACGATTATACCACAACCTAGCTTATCTTAACTTATCCGAACCATTAAACTTAATGTTCGTTAAATCAATTTATTATTCCTTACGGCTTTCTGGCAACTAAATGCCATACCTCAGGATTCATTCCTTATCGACTCACATTCGGCTTTTATTAATCTTATTACCGTTTGTTACGGCTTTCTTGATAATTTATATCTTATTAATACTTTCGTTATTCATTACCTTCTTGATCTTTTAATCTCTTTCGATCATTTCATTCAACATGTGCTGTAATACCCGAGAATTTCCACGTATTAATAAATGGAAATGAATATTTATTTGAATTAAAATGATGTTTGTATGATGAGTTAACTCAATTATATTGAATAATTGAGAATATACGGATATTGAGGTGAACTCGTTAAAAGCCTTGTATGGCACGGTGATGGAAAATATTAATAATAATATTAATTAACGAGGGAATTACCAAGTGAGCAATTAAGTAATATTAATTGTTAATTGTTAAATTAATTAAATATTAATGGTGATTAATTATTAATATGTGATTATTAATTATTATTGTGAGTAAAGTAAATTGCATGACTAGAATGGTATGATTCAGTTAATTTATGTGTGCAAGACATGTGATCTTATATAGTTCTTACATTAAAAAGAAAATGTGGTGTGACACATTAATATATATAAACTATATAATAATGTGTAAGAAATTATAAGTTACATAGACAATTATTTACGTGACAATAAGTATGAGTGGAAATATTAAAAGATATATTCTGTCAAAGAATTTTAAATTATTTCAATAAGTGAGTCTATTTGAAATAATAAAGTTTTAAGGAGATATTAATTACTAGTGGGTAATTGAATGGAGTCCATACATATAATAATTAGATTGGAATAATGTACATGGATTATATGATCACTAGCTTCCCATTTGTGCAGTAGCATTAACATATTAAGATTTTATTTTTGGGAACAAAGTAAGCATTATAAACCTAGTTGCTGAGATTTAATACCCTTGTCCCAAATTAGAGTCTCAGTTGCTAGTTACGCATTAGGCCAATGGCCTATCCCCCACCTATTACGTGAAACTCAACATAATGAAAAGGCTAAGAAGATGACTGTGATGATGGCTACGGGATGGCAGTTGGCCAATTCTTCTTTATCCCACATTTCTTCTCAATTTCTGTTGGATCAAACCATGGTGTAATGACATGAACCGGGCACTTAATTTTCTATAAATTGGACACTCCTCTTCTCATTCTTGGTTGCTTGAAATTGTTTGATAAGTGAGAATTGAGAGAGTGAGTTGCTGAGCTTTGTATAGGTATAATCAAAGTAGTGAGAGAGTTTAATTCAAGCTTCAAAGAGGTATAAACTTTGTTTGTGTTCTTGAGTTTAAGTTTTGTTAAATTCTTGCCATTTCTTGAATTCTCTGTAAATGGTAGATGATAGTATGCCATTGTGTTAATTAAGTGTGTATACATGTATGGTAGTAGTCTAGGTTGTAGCAGGAGGAGTTTGCAAGGCTGGTGATTGAGTCTCTGCAAAAGCAGAGCCATATTTTTTGCCTCTGGACGAAGTGGCACGGCCGCGCCACTTCCTTAGTCCTTCACTACGTGGCCGCGCGGGTGGCCTATCACAGTTACTGCTGTTGATTCCTTAAAATGTCATGAGCATGCTACTTAAATTAGATTATGCATATAAATGACTACATCATGTGGTTAGATATGGTTTGAACATAGAAAGTTATCTTAGCTTGATTTAAGTTGAGTTTTCAAGAAAACTTCAAGATTTGGAAAACTGGAAATTGTGAATTTCAAGTAATGCATATTCTGACCTTGGAAGCATATTAGTATGGTTTCAAAATGCATGTTGGACATACTACCTTACGTACATGGATTTTATATTGAAGCGTGAACATGTTAGACTTATTAGTAAGTTTTACTAAATGGAAATATGAACATTGAACGTGAATGTTTATATACTACCTTGAGTGTTTATATACTGTCCAAACCCATTTGATTGGTGCGAAAATCTTAAAAACTGAGTTGAACAACCCTTATGGCAAGGTGATTGTATGTTGTTGGAAACCCCAACACATTAGTATATTATTACTGTGGTGTTATGCATAACGTGGAGTATTGTAGACTGATCCTCTATAATACTTGTTCTTTTGGGTTATCAATTCAATATTGGTAATTCTAGTAGATGTTCAATAGTCCTTAATGACTGCTCAGTATAATTGTTATCTAGCCGGATACCTTGATAGTCGTTAAATTCATATATATCAGTTGATTTATATTGAATTGTCATTCTTATTACAAGAATTATTGATATTCATTACTCATGATAGTATTCTTAAACTTTGAACTATCCTAGATGTGACGCCCCCAAATCCAGGTTCCTTCAAAACTCGAATTCGGTCCGCCACGATACTACTGTTGTCAAACTATTTATATATATTATTCATAACTTAATAAATATAACTTTGCTTATTATAATTTAGAATATAAATTCTCTCCATTTCCAAGATTTGCACAATGACCCCAAACTTTTATAAGTTTCACAACTTGGTCATTTACTATTCCTGCTTTACATTACATTTGATATTATATAAATATGCGAAATAATTTAAACTTTTTCAATCTACTTTGAAAATAAATCTTCTATTGATATCTTAACTTGAATCAATTACATATCATTGAATCAAATTATGTTATGATTCATTCTATTCGAATTACTGTATAAATTTTTACATCTCGATTCGAATTTCTCTATGTATCACATAGTACAACTTAATATGTATTACACATTATAAACTACTATCATGTACATCTATTAGAACCTAAACATGGTTCAAGTGCATATAGTTAAATTAGACAAATCAATCTCCTTTGATGTAATTGAACTTTATCAATCTAGTAGTATGTATCCTTTACCGTGTGTCCTTAACCTGCAAAAGTGGTTATTTACAAGGGTAAGCTCGACAGCCCAGCAACTCTAATAATTTTCATGCAGCACATATCATATAATAGTATACTCAGCACATGCATTCAAAATCCATTAATATTTACTACGCATGTTACTTCTCACATAACAGACATAGAAATTTATATCACAAACATATCATCAAAGATCAACGTTCATATTTTATACATATCTCATATGCATTTTATATATATACATCAACATTATCATGGCATAATATAGCTCAATTAACAGTTATAGATTTCATATATCAAATAGGAACTGAAAGACTTGCCTGATTCGTAGTTTATCAACTACGACTTAACTACCTAAAGCTTATCTGCACTTCGTGTATTCCTACACAGTTATATAATCATGGATTCATATCCATTAGTCATACATTCATACAGTCTCAATGTAATAATAATGTTACATTATTTTCTAACTAGGTTCGTAAAACCTACACTTCACTTTCTCATCATACACTTAGAATAGCTAGGTATATATAGTACACCTTAGCTACACATGTTCAATATCAACATTCATAAATCTATTATATACGTGACTCGCTATGTGTTCATTACACATATTTAGAGTTTATAGATACGCGATCTACATCGTCTTTACATTTTTCAAACTTAATAAATTTTAACACATTTGGATTTTATATAACCATTACATGCTCTTAGGCTTAAAACATCATCCATGTCAAGTACTATAGCTTAGGATAGTACTATAAGTAAGTTGCCAAAATTAGAAAGCAAATAAAATGTTCAGACCAAACTGTCCTGCAGCGCAGCTGCGCTGTGGTTAGGCTTGTGAACTATCCCCTGGCCAGACCAAACTTGAGTATTTATTTTTTGGTTTTATCAGGATTTTTAACATGCATTATTGTTAACACATAACTAACCCACATGTTAAGAGGTCTTAGCCCAAGCTTGGTGCCTCTTGCATTTACCTTAAGTTATTTTACACTTTATAGCTTTATTGCCATTTATTTCGCGGCTAAGTAAGTTCATACAACAAGGGTCTAACTATATAACCACAAACAAGGTTAAACATCTTTCAATATACATGCTTACATGTAATCACATGACTAGCATGGTTTATGACTTGAAATCTTACTTTAAGACATGTATAGTTCATAGTAGGTCTATCTAGTATGGTGCACGCACTTACCATGCCTAAAGGCATAAAAGTTCTATCATGTTGCACATAAGGTCATGCTTAAAGACCCAAAAGATACTAGTATGCCATCCTACAAGTTTAGAAGTTTAGACCACACAATGCTCACGAATAATGTTTTCAAAACGTATAAGTTTCTTTTCTTCAAATTCGTGTCATTCCAACCAAATCATGCAAGACAACTTTGAATCATATGTCATATTCATTTGGGCATATTTCTATACATTCTTATAAGGTCGAAATGTAGGCGACACCATGCTTATGATTATTAGTTTTCAAAACTTAAATTTCTCTTTGAAAACACATATTATCTAAGCTATACAAGTTATCATATACGAGGTAACTCAAGATCACATTTTATGCTCGCACGACTCCACCATATAATCACTACAAAGTCAGAACTCAAATGGCTTAAAGTTCGTCAAGGTTTGTTTTCCGAAACTTTCAGTTTCTTTTCAAAACACATACTAAGTCATGCTAATGTTTTCTATTATGAGCAAGAAAATCTTATATGTCATGTATAATATCATGCATTTTCATGTTATATCACTTAGAGTAACATATTCCATTGTCGGGAGCACTATACTTGTGCATGTGCTCATTCGACGCCCTCCGATAGCCTCTAAATACGTAATAGTCACAAAGATAACTATTTTGACCCTTTATAACAATGTCAAATTAAAAAGCTTAAAGAACAAAAGTTGTAGGTCTATTCATCCTCGTTCCGAATCATCTTGAATCACCTCAATCGGAGTTCGTATGAAAATGTTATGCCTAATTTACTACAGCAGGTCACAGCAGTGCACCAGACACTGATGTCTGGCGCAGCTATGCCTTAAATGGCCTTGGGGGCAGCGCAGCTGTGCCCCAATTCGCAGAAAAGCCCCTCAGGCTCTTCTCCTCACGATTTCACAGACCAAAACTCTTTCCAATCATCATAATATGAGTTATACTCATCCAATTTAGCTCATTTTCGATTCTATGAGTTTATAACTCATAAAACTACAACATACCAAATACCCAACAATTAAAATAAGCATTAACTAACCCAAATATGAATCTATAACTCATGTTCATGCTTAGTTTTCATATTTTGAAATGTTTAGCGAATTCGTTCACTACGAATTCATTTCTCAACCAAATTGGTTCGTTTAACTTTCGTTGTTTTCGTATTTAACTATATTATCAGTAGCTAGCAACAATTCATGGATTATAACAAGTTTTAGCCATTAAATTTGTGATTCAAAAGTGACTTTTTCTTGTCAGTGCTGAGAAATTGGAAACTTAGGAATCAAGATCATGTAAGTTAATGTTATTACCTCTTGATTGCTTGAAGTTATTAACTATAGCTCTTCACTTCTCCAATTGCTCCTTAACTCTTCAATTCTACTGACTCTATATGGCTATCTTCTCAGACAACTAAACAGAATGAGAAAGAAGAAGAAGGAGTCTCTAGTTATAGAGAATTCTTTACACAGACAAAGCATTTACACCATGTTTTGATCTACCAGGAAGAAGAAGAATACACTGGTTAACAATGGGTTGTTCAACCACCCACCATCAGCTATCTCTCTAGCCAATGATCACTGCTTGAAGGTTACGTAAAATAGGAGATATGTTACTGTTCATGTACCTTATGACACTAAATTTGGGATAAGAGCAAATATCCCAGCATTTGGTCATATAACGCTTGGTTTGGTTCATTTAATTCCCATAATGTAATATTAAGGTACAATTGTTACTATATTTGGAATTTAAAGATAAATTTTATACTTACATCATATTATCCATGTACATTAAATACATGCAATAAAATATCGCAGTTAGACATCATTGCCCGGGTATCCCCTATAATTATTTTTACTACTCGTATAACCACATTATCACATTATTTAATATTAATGTTTATTTAAACATTTAATTTCCTTCTCAGTTTCTAGAACACAGATATTTAATCATTTTTGTATTAAAATCACTTATGATTTTATTGTACCACTTGATACCTTATATCATCAGTCCCAATTAAATGTCACACTTCATCTAGTCTTAAGTCATATATATTATATATCACTACTGTCCACATTTCCCATATTACACATAGTAATACTATTAATATTTTAATTGAGCTAAATATCATTCAGTTGGGTACTTTCAATCCATTATCACCTTTTAATATCACCACGATTAATTAATATTAATCATTTATTTTCTTTGCAATATTTATTATACACTCTACTAATTAATAGAATATAATATTCTATAATATCACTTAATTAGCCATATTTAATCTGGGTTAATTAATTAAATCTTTATTCAAGTCGTGTTTTGCTAACTAAATTTCATCATGTACACTTAGTCACCATTCATGACCTTATAAGAGTTATTAGTATGCATGACTTGCAAATCACATTTTCATAAACTGACTCAGAGTTTTCTACAGATCGACGCAGCTGTGCTGGTCACAGGCTTGGAAATGGCGCAGCTGTGCCATACCAAAATCAGAGGCAAACAAGTTCTGCATCAACAGAACTGAAACCTACACTTCTAAATACTTTACATATCCTCCTTAAGTGTTAACTCGCCTAACATCAATGCCTTCTTTGATTCCACATCATCGATTACTATTTTCCTTAATAATTTAAGAATCACACTTCGAGTTTTAAAACTCTATTTCCCTGATTAGTTTAACCAACTATACATATCCTTTACGGTTTCATACCACCAATAACACAAAACTCGAATGTAACACATACATACATTCCTTTCATCTTCGCTTCTTGTCGTGTATTGAATTACGTGATAATTCTATAACCACCTTAAAGGTATATCGATTTTCTACTTTCGTCAATAACGTACATATATACAAGTCTAAACCTAACACACATCGAGTGTTTAATAGTATTCAATATAGTACACTGAGTGGTTTTCCACAAATAACCAACAAATTGGTTTCTGTCTCGTCTACACCGTTTTCACAGTGAGTTAGATCGGTTACTAATTCGTATATACCTCCGCTCTTTGAAGGAATAGTTTAGCCCATCTCCTATACATCAACCATTAAAGGGTACGGTTGCACTACCTTAGACTTGATACGTACTCGTACAAATACTTAGAAAATTGGTGATTATCAAAGATATTTAACGACACCAACTTACTATTATAAAATAATTTCACATAAATTATTTAACATCAATAGATACATTTCTATCCATCTTCCTATTAATTCATCTCTACAATTTATAACAAATATATAATAACGATATATATTTATTAAACACAACATCACTTATTACATAGCTCATATACCCTATGCAACGCAATACTACATACCTCGTAACACATAAATATATATATATATATATATATATATATATATATATATATATATATTATTCGAACCCATCACATGCCTTAAGAATTTTATTTACTAAATTCTTATTTTAATATTTTCTAAAAATTCGGGTTCTTACATCCTCTCCCCCTTACAAGGATTTCATCCTCGGAATCACCAAAACTTCTTCTACTCAGTGTTATTTCGAATATTACATATTCTTTTGAATAATTTTATTCATTCACTTTTCGAAAGTTCTATTATAACTTGCTCACTTGCATTCTACCACATTCTCCTTTCTAAGCAACATTCTACTCACTACATTCACTACACAGAAGAATAAGACTCTTCAACGATTTTTTAATAATCGGGAAGTAGTATGAATAACTCAGATTCCAAATTATGCTGAGCGGTCACACAAGACCGTGAACTAGTGCTTCAACACAATCATCCACACTACAAACCAGAGTGTTTATCAATCACAAAGACTGAAAATATCCTCCACACGTACACTAGGTGGCCAGCCTATTGTACCACTACGTTGGGCCGCAACGTAGTGTTTTGTAACGACTACATGCGTTACGCTATGAACCATTGTCCCCGAAAACATGTCCCCTTATAGGGTTGTTCAACTCAGCTTTTCAACAACTGAATCCGCACCAGAGCAATCTGGTTTGGCACAAATATTCGAGAATGCTTGAATTTCACAATTATTTTTCGACAGTCGTCTAGCCGAATCAAATAGCTTAGACTTTTATCAATAATTCGGACATCAATCGAAATAATTTCGCCAACTTAATTGACCATCTTCATAAATTAAAAGAAAATCAAGAATTCTTTTATAACATCATGATATCATACTAGATTAGTAGTACGTTGAGGATTCTGCCATTATATAACTTTGTCATACTACATCACACCAAAATTGGCTGACGATCTTTCAATCACAACCAACACTAGGTTCAACTGCATTGATGACTCCATCGTTTACCATACATCATATCAAATGATGCACAGGGTTAGAAATACATTTTAACAATTTTCAAATCATTTTTGTCTTAGCCGAACCAATTAGCATAGACCTAAGAATAACCGTATTATTTTTTTAAACATCATTGGTTCAATCACAAGATCCAATGTTTTTCAAGAAAACAGAAGTGCAAACATCAGCACGAAGTCAATAAATTTTTGAAAATCTATCATAGCTAGAATATCTAAAAAATCTATGTTTCTCCATCAACTTCAATCTTTACTATACCAAAATTTCTAACTTCATAACATATATATACCCAATACAGTTCATCAAACTTACTACACTTTGGAAATTCAGGAACTTGCCACAATTATATGAGTTTAAGAACTTATCCTAGTTAGACCATAGGCGTTCATTCGCTGAGGGGTTCAAAAATATTTCATATAATTATGAGTCACGAACGTACCATGTGCACGAGTTTTAAGAACTCGCGCCTAATCTTAATATTCTCTATCTTAATCTTAATAGTCTATATCTATGAAATATATGAGAAAAGAATCACCTTCTTACCATAAGCATATTGATAGCACGACACCGACATTCTATTGATTATCATTATGAGGAACCGAGTGTGAGCACAAAGTCTTCGCCCACACAAAGGTTTGTATAACTCAGCTCTCACATGAATCCTCAACTGAAATCTAACTTAACTCTATCTCACTCTTAACTTGCTCTTTGCTTGATACGAATTCTTTGTATCTCATCACATACAACTCCTCATGAGTTCACATCGTACCATTTCATATTACAATCACTTATAGCATCAAGCTATACACACTTAGTCGTTACAGACTATTTATCACTTCATAGCTCAATCCGATCACGTCGTGATCATCAATTTACCTTAGGATTCATTTCCTATTATCAATAAAACTCCACTCAAGTTCATTCTCATTATCTTTGTCATATTATAGACACCATCTTAACATTTTTATTACCGGAGTTAGAAAACTCATGAATTCTCATTCTCTTAGATGCTTCAAGATTCTTCTTTGAATCTTCACTTATATATTTTAATCTTTATCTTCCTCTCTCCCAGGTTATAGCCTAAGGTACACTTACCTAAGTTTATAACCTACAGCTTTGATATCAACTTGTGACGCCCCCAATTCCAGGTTCCTTCAAAACTCGGATTCGGTCCGCCAAGTCATATATATTATATATCACTACTGTTCACATTTTCCATATTACACATAGTAATACTATTAATATTTTAATTAAGCTAAATATCTTTCAGTTGGGTACTTTCAATCCATTATCACCTTTTAATATCACCACGATTAATTAATATTGATCATTTATTTTCTTTGCAATATTTATTATACACTCTACTAATTAATAGAATATAATATTCTATAATATCACTTTATTAACCATATTTAATCCGGGTTAATTAATTAAATCTTTATTCAAGTTATATTTTGCTAACTAAATTTCATCATGGACACTTAGTCACCTTTCATGACCTTATAAGAGTTATTTGTATGCATGACTTGCAAATCACATTTTCATAAACTGACTCAGAGTTTTCTACAGACCGGCGCAGCTGCGCTGGTCACAGGCTTGGGAATGGTGCAGCTGCGCCATACCAAAATCAGAGGCAGACAAGTTCTGAATCAACAAAACTGAAACCTATGCTTCTAAATACTTTACACATCCTCCTTAAGTGTTAACTCGTCTAACATCAATGCCCTCTTTGATTCCACATCATCGATTACTATTTTCCTTAATAATTTAAGAATCACACTTCTAGTTTTAAAACTCTATTTCCCTGATTAGTTTAACCAACTATACATATCCTTTACGATTTCATACCACCAATAACACAAAACTCGAATGTAACACATACATACATTCCTTTCATCTTCGCTTCTTGCCGTGTATTGAATTACGTGATAATTCTTTAACCACCTTAAAGGTATATCGATTTTCTACTTTCATCAACAACATACATATATACAAGTCTAAACCTAACACGCATCGAGTCTTTAATAGTATTCAATATAGTACACTGAGTGGTTTCCCACAAACAACCAACAAATTGGTTTCCGTCTTGTCTACACCGTTTTCACAGTGTGTTAGATCGGTTACTAATTCGTATATACCTCCGCTCTCTGAAGGAATCGTTTAGCCCAGCTCCTATACATCAACCATTAAAGGGTACGGTTGCACTACCTTAGACTTGATACGTACTCGTACAAATACTCAAGAAATTGGTGATTATCAAAGATATTTAACATCACCAACTTACTATTATAAAATAATTTCACATAAATTATTTAACATCAGTAGATACATTTCTATCCATCTTCCTATTAATTCATCTCTACAATTTATAACAAATATATAATAACGATATATATTTATTAAACACAACATCACTTATTACATAGCTCATATACCCTATGTAACACAATACTACATACCTCGTAACACATAAATATATATATATATATATATATATATATATATATATATTATTCGAACCCATCACATGCCTTAAGAATTTTATTTACTAAATTCTTATTTTAATATTTTCAAAAAATTCGGGTTCTTACACTAGAAATGACACTTCGATATTTCAAACCTTGTGATATTATATCCTACACCCTTGTTGTATATTACTTGCTGGGAAATTTGTGATCATCATTGTTTAATTAAAACCTTTCAGTTAAGGAAGAACAGGGAGGTGTCTCTGGAGCAGACAAGGGCAAGGGCAAGGCTACCGACTAGCTTGTCATTTTTATGTTTGTTCTATTATGTTGTTTTAAGACTATTTCCAGACTATGTTTAAGCTTATGTAGGATTATGTAATAAGTCTTTATTCGATATTATTATGTAATCTATTAAGCACTGTAGGTTGCGAGACTTAGGGGAATAATTATAATAAATCGTTGTACATTATCCTAAATTAGATTTTCCGTTGTGAATGTATAATTTTAGTTATTATGATGATTCCATGAGAACGTGACGAACTGAATTCGGGTGACCAAATGGAGGTCAGAATTTGGGGGCGTCACAGGTTGGTATCAAAGCTATAGTTATAAACCTTAGGAACGAGAGTCCTTAGATTATAACTTAGGAAAACTTAGAAGTTAGGAAGGGGATAAAACTCATGTAGAGTTTCCTTGAGGGACTTAATGTGTTATGAAATGTAACTTCATTCTATACAATGAACTTATGTTATTTAACATTCTAATGTAGTTGTTGTTTGTCTTGTCTTATGTTGGTAATTGTAGGATGACTAACATGGGAGGACCTAGCCGAGTAGTAGAGGAGGAACCGCGTGATATCCACGTAGTCTATGAGGCACCCTTAATAGCAGAACCTATATCGGTTTTGACTTTTCTCCATAAAAAGTCAACTGTTGACTTGGACCAAAAGTCAACCTTTACATATTTTGTGTTTACTGTTTATTTTGACTAAACTTGACGTTCCGGACGTAACCGAGCAGTTCATGCTTCAAAATTCTATCTCTAACTCAAATTTTGAGTTTTAAATTACTCCCTTCTTATTGCTAATCGTATTAACTAACGACTTTATACTTATTCAAATTCTTATTTACCAGTCAAGGCCAACGTTCAAGCTATGTTAATTACTAACATAGTTTTATCTTGATCCTTATATCATTACCTTAATTCATCATTCCTCATGCTAAAATATATATAGCACCTTACTAAGTATATATATATTTCTATACATATACTAATCTTCGTTTAACCTCATAGCTTTTCTTCCTGTGAAATCTTATTTCGTTAATAAAATTCCACCTATATTAGTATAACATTTCTTACACTATTCAATTCACATCAAATTTTACAGGTATCATAATACCTTATTATTGACATTCATTCAAATGCATATCAATTCATTTCTAGGGTTTTGGAATTTTGTAACCCATATTTCTTTATTCTCATTCAATTAAGAAACCATATAGGTTCTTCTTAAAAATTTTGAAATCCTTAAAATTCAGTCACAGAAACGTCAAATCCATACACTTATTTTCTGTCTAAGTTCATCTTATAACCTTTAATCCATCATTTTAGGATTTTAATAATTATCTAAATTATTGGGTTGTCACATCCATGATCTGGGTTCGTACATAGGTGATCCATAACATCTAGATACTCGAAATGTGAGTTTTCAAGAATCTGGGAAATTTTCTTTCGATAGTCTGACAACGAATGTCAGACCCTGTAGATCTTAATCTGTTATGTGTTTTTGCTTTTTAAATGTTTAAACATATAGTTAGTTATGTCATCTTTCATCTGGATCTTGATTCAAAGCCAGATCAGTTATATATTGAAAGTTATTCATGGTCAAACATCGTTGACCGAGCTTGACCGACTGATTTCTGGGTAACCCAGAAATCAAATAGCAGTGTCTGACAACAAGTTTTTGGGCCCAGATCTTGCATTTCTTTGTTATTTAGATGTTGTTGGTGTATCAGGGTGATAGCCTATTATGTGTGCTTCAGATTCATGCTCCTAGATCACATAAATAGCCAACCTACGGAAAGTAATCAATGGTCAAAGTAACCCTCTTGACCAGATTTTAAGTTTCTGGAATTTCCAGAAATGTGATGAACAACCTTTCTGACATGGGTTGACCGGATGGTAGATTATGATTCTGATATAGTTTAACCGATTTGATGATTTTTATATGTACTCTGTTATATAGACTACAACTTTAACTATTAGACCACCATAACATTAATCAGAACTCTTAGATTTTTAAGCTACAAGATGCCTATTCGTAGCTGACTGGGTTTCTGGGTTACCCAGAAAACCCAGAACAACTCTGACAGTGGTTTTAACAGCTTAGATCTTGCAATTAAATTGTTGTATGACCAATATAGTGGTTGATAATTGTAGTCCTACATGTATACTTCAAGATCAATGTTTTATCTTACCTAGAAACATCGTAGAATAAAAGTTATCACTAGTCAAAGTAGTTCACTCGTTAACTGGCTATGCATTTCTGAGCTTTACTCAAGAACGCGAAGAACACCTATAGCAACAGTTTCGTCGCTATAGGCGCCCTTTAAGGACAATTAATTTTCTAAAATTAATTATTTTATTAAATAATTAGTAATACATAGTTTTTAATTATGAAAAATACAAAATAAATTATTAAAAATTATTTTAAAGTTCGAAAATTATATTTTAATTATTTTGAATATATTTCATAAATATTTAATATTTTTGGAATATTAAAAGTATTTAATTTATTTAATAATTATATTAAATAAAATATTTAAAAATAATTTTAATACTTGAAAAATCATTTAAAATTATATTATGCTATAAGAAAATATTTTTAGTTATTTTATATAACTTTTAATATTATGTGACGAATTTCATTAATTAATTAATATTAATAAAAATTAAGTTATTTAATAAATGCATTAAATAAATTATGAAAAATAGAATTAATGAGTTAAAAAGCATATAAAAATGAATTAAAGGTTATAAAGATATTTTAAGTTTTAAATTATAACTTTTGATATTTTGTCATAAAAAATATTAATATTTTAATACTAATGATATTTGATGTATTTAATATTTATATTAAATAAATTAGTTTAAAAATGATTTTACTATTAGAAAAATCATTTTAAATAAAAATAAAGAGTTTAATAATATTTTAAGTTATAAAATATAACTTTCAATATTTAAAGGTAAATTTCATTAATTATTTACTATTAATGATGTTAAAGTTATTTAATAATTATATTAAATAAATTAGTTTAAAAATAATTTTAATATTATAAAAATTATTTTAAATGATAATAAATTGTTTAATGATATTTTAAGTTATAAAATATAACTTTTAATATTTAACGGATAATTTTATTAATAATTTAATATTAGTGATATTAATTTAATATTAATGATATTAAGTTTATTTAATAATTATATTAAATAAATAGTTTAAAAATAGTTTTATTTATTTAAAAATTATTTAAAAAGGGATATTAATGAATTAAAAATATTTTAAGTTATAATTAATGACTTTTAATATTTTGATAGATAAAACATTAATATTTAAATATTAATGGTAATTATTAAAAAATAATTTTAATTATTTTTAAAATCATTTAAGGGTAATATTAGTACTTTAAAAATACTTTGAGTTATTATAAATAACTTTAGTATTTTCGCAATGATTTCATTAATAATTTAATATTAATTAAATGTTAATGATAATAGAATTATTTGATATTTAAATCATTTAATTATGATTTCAGGTGTTTGAAAATTCATGATAAATTATAATAAATATTTAAAAATTATTATAAGACATTTAAAAATAATATGACTGATACTTACAGATGTTGGATTTTGGGATAGAGTATTAGACTCGATAATTACCCGATAAAGCCGTCGGTACACCGACATATTTCAGAAATTGATCTGGACTTATATAATTTGTCTGTATATGTGTATGTTTGTGATCCAATGACTGTGAAACATGTGTGATAATGTGATTAGGTTATGTGCTGACTGCAATAAGCAGTATTATGTGTTACGATATGTTATTCTAATCGGTAAAATGATCTTATTACTGTTAGGTTACGGTATAAAAGATAAAACTAAGTTGCGTATTGTAAGCAGCAGACCAGGCGCGTATCCTACCTTTACATTTTCTTTATGCAATGGACATGAGTAAGAAGTTTCAGATTTATATTATTATTGTACTAGATTATTAACCCTATTGTCGTATATATTATATCTGATCATTGTTCATCAACATGATATTATATTATAACTCATATATATATTCTGTTCGTTAATTTCTAAATATGGTTATACAAGTGATCTCACTTGGATAATCACTGTATGTAATCACATGTTGATATATATATATATATATATATATATATATATATATATATATATATATATATATATATATATAAGTCGTCTAAGCTATTTGACCAGCTAGACGCAGATTTAGAAATATCGTTAAATATGATAAAATCTTTTTGTATCCAATCAAATTTTTTTGGTTCGGATTCCAGACTAAGTATGAACATCCTGATTAAGGGAAAACTTTTATTCGCCCAAGGTGGACAGAGTGAACGATCCTATCGTTCTTGCATGTAGTATTGATCAATACAGGGTCCATGGGATGTACACCCTCACGCCCGTAAGTTATGACGATTTGCAGATGAACTTCTACTAAACCTATTCGAAAATTAAAAACAATGTTCATAGTATGTCAACTAAACTCCATATATAGTCAATACGTAGTTTAAAAAATTTGAGATAGAATTGTTATGTTATTATTATCGGTTCAGTTTACTTCACAACTATTGATTTGTTGTCGAAGTGATGTACAAAGAAAACTTTTAATTCTTTCAGCTAATTATATTTATAATTGTTATTAATTGCTGGGCACCCAAATGCTCGTTATTGCTTCAAATTTAAATGTTTTCAGCTAGGCATGATCAACCCGAAGGTTCAGACAAGAACAATTGAAAAGGAAAATAAACAGAATATGTTTAATGATATCTTTTGTAATAGTTAAACTGTATTAAGACAATGATATGTATTATCTATTAAGTAAGGAATTATAGTAAAGGTTGCGTACTTGGGATTAGACTCTGATATATGTAAATTAAGTTTGATTTTTATATTATTGTTATTATTATTAGTATTATTCCGCTCATAGAAATGGTATCGTGAAGCACCGAGTTCGGGTTTCAAGTACCTGAATTTGGGAGCGTTACATCATATTAATATGTTTGTAGGGAATGATGGAAAAATAAAGTCTCCAAGAGACTGCACAAACGGCGCGGGCCGCGCCACATAAGGCATAAATCCAGCGCGGGGCGCGTCAATTTGCCGAGTACATACCGATCCTCCAGCGCGTGGTGTGCCACATCAAGCACACAAACGGTGCGAGGCGCGCTACTACATCAGTAGGCAGTGATTACCCAGTGCGGGGCGTGCCGCCTAAGTTATGAGTAGGTTTTTAACCTACGATTTATGTTCGTTTAGCTTGTTATATTGTTAGTTTTTGGTACTTTCATGTTACTTTTGATAAGTTTTATGCTTGTTATAGGTTAATCAATGTGCCAATCAGAATGCTAGCATTAGAAAGAGATTTCAAGCAATTGATGGACTTTCTGCCTGTATAGCGCGGACCGCGCTGTGATGTATAGTGAAGTAGCGTGGGGCGCTCTGATTCATGGGAATTTTCCTGGTGCTCTAGCGCCGACCACGCTGTCAGCGAGTGTTATGTAGCGCAGGGCGAGCTGCGTCGACATCATTGTTGGGCAAAAAGTGATTTTGTGCTAGAAGTTGGGTAGTGTTGGGAACTATTAATTCTTTATGTAATGTGATCATAATAGGATTATGGGATGGTGGTTAGTTCATTTGGTGGGAGTCATTGACTATTGACTTGTTGGTATTGAAAAGGATTTAGACTTCTACTTGACTTTTCTATGGAAGAAGTTAGAGTTGGATTAGGATTGGTGTTATGGATCTGAGTTGGGGCTATTTTTTATGTGAAGTGTTGGATTTTAGAGAGGAAGACATCATTGTGACACACTTGGAGAACGAGATTGAAGGGCAAGAACTTGGAGGAACAGAGAAAAAGAATAATTTCACGAAGATTCAGATTTGGAGAGCGAGAAGGGTAGTGTATTACAATTCTTCGTTAATTTCTAATTGTGTAATTAGGATGATATTTTCTTTTATTTATTCAGTATTTAATTCATTAGTTATGAACTAAATTACTTATTAGGCTTATAATGGGTCTTTAAGTGGAACGATGATTATGTAAGCTTGGTTTTCAGTTAATAAGCTATTATGTAGTTTATCTATATTAATTTGAGCTTGAATTTATGAATTGCCTGATCAACAATTTTATGTGGACTTGTATGAATTTGAGAGATGAAATACGAATCTAAACTTAATTAATATAGTATGTGTTGTTGATTTATGTGAATGAACAGAATCTTGATGAATGTTAAGATAGAGATATGCTTGACATCGCATGTAATCATATAGAGAACTTGAACTTAAACCTTCTTTAAGTATAATTCACATAGAGATATAGTGAGTTGGTTGATTAAGGTGTTTAACTTAATTCTATCTTAATTGTGGATTTGGGTTAATACGATGTTAATACATCGAGAGGTGGTTAATACTATTTATGTGTTCTTGATTAATAAATTGGGATAGTGAGTTAATTGGAATAAGGGAATAATAATCAGAGTGATGCCTAGAGTGAAGTTGTAAGCCTAATTCTCCAATATTTGTTTAAAAATTCAGTTTTAGGGTGTGTTAGTATTTATTTGATTTTTATTCTTTTTAATATTTTCACTTTAAACTGGAAATTGATTAGTTTAATAAAATTAGGATTAATAGAAGATTGGTAGTTGTGAGGTTAATTTCTTTCTAAGTCTCTGAGGGAACGATACTCTACTTACTATTATATTACTTGTTGACCACGTATACTTACGTGCTGTGCTTATCTAGATATTACCCAACAAGTTTTTGGCGCCGTTGCCGGGGACTCTAGTATAGATTTTATTATTTTGCAATATCAGTTTAATTAGTCCAGTTTTACTTAAACACTTTTTGTTCTGTTTTGTTCTTCTTATTTCAAGTGTTTGACATTGGTTTATGAAAACTCGATCCAAAAATCCAAATTTGCTTCCTTTTGAGGACGACATTGAGAGAAGGTTTCAGAGGTTAAGTAAGTGGATCAAGGAAATAAGGGACGAATTCGAAAACTCTGATAAGAAAGAAGCAATGGTTGCTGAAGACCAAAAAGCGTTAAGGGATTTTGCAACACCTAAGGTGACTGAGCTAAAGTCGAGTATCACTAGGCCTGCAATAGCTGCAAATACTTTCGAGATTAAGCCTGGGAAGATTCAAATGATCCAAAATTCAGTTCAGTTTAGGGGAATGGCAAATGACGATCCTAGCGGGCATTTGATCAATTTTCTAGAAATCTACGACACTTTCAAGTACAATGGGGTGTCGGATGAGGCAGTTAGACTTCTCTTATTCCCATTCACTCTACGGGACAAGGCGAAGAGTTGGTTACACTCTCTACCAACGGGTTCAATAATGACATGGAATGACCTGGCTCAGAAATTTTTAGCAAAGTTCTTCCCGCCAGCAAAAACTGTAAAGATGAGGAATGAGATTACCATGTTTGATCAGCAACATGGGGAGTCTTTGTACGAGGCATGGGAGAGATACAAAGAATTTCTCAGAAAATGCCCACATCACGGACTGCCTAAGTGGTTACAGATGAATACATTTTATAACGGACTACATGGGAATCTCAGGACGAGTATTGATGCAGCATCGGGGGGAACGTTTATGGCAAAGACATACGAGGAGGCATACCACTTGATAGAGATGATAGCAGCTAACAACTACCAGTGGCCCACGACAAGAATGACACAACCAACAGTCACTGGGGTGTTAGAGGTAGATGAAGTGACGGCAATAATAGCACATATTTTAGCACTCTCTAAGAAGTTCGACGTTTAGTCAGGGGGACAGACACAGCCAGTTGCAATTATTTGTGAGTTGTGTGCATGGGAACATTCGACAGACCAATGCTCAATCAACCCAGAGTCGGTATAATTCATGAGTAGCTACAATAGAATTCCTCAGAATACATATCATAATATATACAATCAGGGGAATAGGAATAATTCGAATCAGTCGTGGAATAATAATCAGAATCAACAAACTCCATGACCAATGTATCCCCCAGGGTTTCAGAATCAACAACCAGGTCAACATCAAGAGAGGAAATCAGATTTAGAGGAATTGATATCAAAATATATAACGAGAAATGAGGTAGCTATGAAGAATCAAGCAATGGCAATGAAAACACAAGAAATAGCCATCAAGAATTTAGAGAATTAGATGGGACAAATTGTATTGGCACTGAACAATTGACCTCAAGGGACTCTACCAAGTGACACCAAAATAAATTCGAAGGGAAATCATGAATAGTGTCAGGCAGTCACCTTGAGAAGTGGAAAACATTTGGATAGGAATGATGCAGAAAATTCAGCTACCTCGGATGATAAAATTAATGATAACAAGGTGGTTGAAGAAAATCAGGGTGAGAATACGCAAATTGAGAAAACAAAGTTAAATGACAAGCAAGTTGTGTATCCTCCACCGCCATTTCAGCAACGAGTTCAAAAGCAGAAATTAGATAAGCAGTTTGCAAAATTTTTAGAAGTTTTTAAGAGACTTCAAATTAACATCCCGTTCGCAGAAGCCTTAGAGAAGATGCCGAGTTACGCAAACTTCATGAAAGGGATCTTGTCAAGGAAAAAGAAATTGGAAGATTTCGAGACAGTGGCACTAATAGAGTAGTGTAGCGCGGTTTTACAGCGAAAGTTGCCACCAAAGTTGAAAGATCTGGGGAGTTTCACCATTCCATGCACAATCGGGAACATGTCATTTAATAAATGTTTATGTGATTTGGGGGCGAGTGTGAACCTTATGCCGTTATCAGTTTACACAGAATTGGGTTTGCCAGCTCCAAAGCCTATGAACATCTCCTTACAGTTGGCAGATAGATCAGTCACGTACCCGAGAGGCATTATTGAGGACATATTGGTCAAGGTTGACAACTTTTTATTCCCCGCGGATTTCATCATTCTGGATTTTGAGGAAGATAAGAATATCCCGATCATCTTGGGGAGACCACTTTTGGCTACGGGTAGGACACTCATCGACGTAAAAAAAGGTGAACTAACAATGAGGGTCCAAGATCAAGAAGTTAAGTTTAACGTTTTTAAAGCCATGAAATTTCCTACGGATGAAGAAGAATGTTTCAGGATGGATATCGTTGATCAGATAATTAGTGATGACATGGGAAAGAGTTTGGTTAATGACCCATTAGAAACGATCTTATTGGGAGATGAAGAATCAGATGATCTGGAATTTATGGACTACTTGTATATGCTGGACTCCCTGCCACGAGTTAGCAGATTTAGAGCACCATTTGAACCATTGCACACGGAGGAAAGATCAAAAATCAGAATGAAACCATCATTGGAGGAGCCACCAACACTGGAACTTAAGCCACTCCCTACACACCTCAGGTAAGCGTATTTAGGAAATTCAAATTCTTTACCTGTTATTATTTCTGCTGCACTTAACGATGTACAGGAAGAAAAGCTGTTGAAGGTGCTTAGGGAACATAAACCAGTGATAGGGTGGACAATTGCGGATATCAAGGGAATCAGCCCTTCGTTTTGCATGCACAAGATTCTGATGGAAGATGATGCAAACCCGACGGTGGAGCAACAACGACGACTTAACCCAATTATGAAGGAGGTTGTAAAGAAGGAAATTCTGAAATTATTGGATGCCGGTATCATCTACCCGATTTCTGACAGTAAGTAGGTTAGTCCGGTTCAGTGTGTGCCGAAAAAAGGGGGAATGACTGTGGTACAGAATGAGGATAACGAGTTAATTCCAACAAGAACAGTGATAGGTTGGAGGGTGTGCATGGATTATAGGAAGTTGAATAAGGCAACTCGAAAAGATCATTTTTCGCTACCCTTTATCGATCAAATGATAGATAGATTGGCGAGACATGAGTACTACTATTTATTGGATGGATACTCGGGCTATAACCAGATCGTCGTCGTTCTTAAGGATCAAGAGAAGACTACATTTACGTGCCCTTATGGCACATTCGCGTTCAGGAGAATGTCATTCGATTTGTGTAATACACCTGCTACCTTTCAACAGTGTATGATGGCCATCTTCTCAGACATGGTGGAGAAAAATATGGAAGTCTTCGTGGACGACTTTTCTGTCTATGGAGATAATTTCGATACTTGCCTAGGGAATTTGGTAATGGTGTTACAGCAATGCAAAGAAATGAACCTTGTACTTAACTGGGAAAAATGCCACTTCATGGTTGAGGAGGGTATAATTTTGGGCCATAAGGTATCGACTCAAGGACTGGAAGTTGACAATGCTAAGTTGGAAACAATCGAGAAACTACCTCCACCGAGCTCAGTAAAAGGAATTAAAAATTTTCTGGAACATGCTGGGTTCTACAGAAGATTCATAAAGGACTTCTCTAAAATTGCAAAACCGTTGTACAGTCTTTTAGAGAAGGACTCTGTGTTTAATTTTGATGAGGAATGTAAGTTGGCTTTCGAGTTGTTAAAGAAGAAGTTAACTACAGCCCCAGTGATAATCGCACCAGACTAAAATTTACCTTTCGAGTTGATGTGTGATGCAAGTGACTATGCGGTTGGGGTTATTTTGGGACAACGTCGAGAAAAGGCATTTCACGCCATTTATTATGCAAGCAAGACACTCACAGAGACTCAACTGAATTATACAACTACGAAAAAGGAATTGTTTGCAGTGGTGTATGCGTTTGACAAATTTTTGAGCATACTTGATCGGGACTAAGGTGATAGTCTACACGGATCATTCGACAATTCGGTATCTAATTACGAAAGAAGATGCTAAACCACACCTTATCCGATGGATTCTACTTCTTCAAGAGTTTGATCTAGAAATAAAGGATAGAAAGGGGATGGAGAATCAAGTCGCCGATCATTTGTCTAGGCTGGAAATTCTGGGTAAACAAGAAGAGGACAAGTGTGTCATCAACGAGTTATTCCCAGATGAGCAACTATTTGGGTTAAATATAGAATTTCCATGGTACATGGACTTCGCAAACTATCTAGTGAGCAACATGCTCCCCCTGATCTTACACGACAACAGAAAAAGAAGTTCCTCCATGACGTCAAGTGGTATATATGGGATGAGCCATACCTATTCAAAAAATGCGCGAACAAGATGATTAGAAGGTGTGTGCCTTACAACGAGGTGCATAGTATACTGCAAGAATGCCACTCGTCGGCGTACGGAGGACATTATGGTAGTGAGAGGACAGCAGCATAGGTGCTTCAAGTTGGGTTCTATTGGCCTACACTATTTAAGGACGCGCACCATTTTGTCAAAATATGTGATAGATGTCAACGGGTGGGCAACATTTCAAAAAGGAATGAGATGCCTCTATAAACAATTCTTGAAGTTGAGATTTTTGATGTATGGGGCATCGATTTCATGGGGCCATTCCCTTCCTCATTTTCCAATCAGTACATTTTACTTACGGTGGACTATGTGTCAAAGTGGGTTGAAGCAGTAGCACTACCGACGAACGATGCTAAGGTGGTGCTCAAATTCTTATAGAAAAATATTTTTACGAGGTTTGGCACGCCAAGAGCTATTATAAGTGATGAAGGTAGTCACTTATGCAACAAATCGTTTACAGCTCTCTTGGAAAAGTATGTGGTCAACCACAAGGTAGTGACGGCTTATCATCCCCAAACCAGTGGGCAGGCTGAGGTGTCGAACAGAGAAGTCAAGAAAATTCTAGAAAAAGTGGTGAACCCGAATCGAAAGGATTGGTCGCTCCGGTTGGATGATGCATTATGGGCATACCGGACTGCATATAAGACACCGATCGGGATGTCACCATATCAACTACTGTATGGAAAGGCTTGTCACCTACCAGTCGAGCTACAACACAAGGCCTACTTGGCCATTCAGAAATTGAACTTTGATCAAGTAGCTGTGGGTGAAAAGATGCTACTACAACTAAATGAGCTCGATGAATTCTGACTTCAGGCATACGAGAACGCTAAACTATATAAGGAGAATGTCAAGAAATTGCACGACAATAAAATCATGCACCGAACTTTTGAGCTAGGGCAATCAATACTGTTGTTCAACTCACGATTGAGGTTGTTCCCAGGAAAGCTTAAGTCAAGGTGGTCGGGACCATTCACCATCAAAATAGTGTTCCCACATGGCGCAATCAAACTCTACAGTCAAAATTCATTGGAGACGTTCAAGGTCAATGGTCAACGGATAAAGCATTACTGGGGTAGAGATTCGAACTGGGATACCATCAACATTACCCTCGCCGATGCTCAGTGACATAAGAGGCACCGTCGGGCTTACGACGTTAAAACTTGCGCTACTTGGGAGGCAACCTAAGCTCTAAACTCTTTCTCTTTTAATTTTTCTTTATATTGTAGTTTTTAATCTAGTTTAAGTATGAGCTTTCATAGAATTTTTACTTCATTTCTGGATGATTCACAGGTTGAAGAAGGAAAATAGAGACAAGATGTCACTGATCTCATAGCGTGGTCTACACTACCCAATGTACATGCCTAGCGCGGGGCGTGCTATAAGCCCAGTCCCTTCATGACATGTAGCATAAACCGCGCTACTTCGCCGATTTCACAGTGTTGGGCGCGCTATACACAGCGCGGGGCGCACTACTGTTCATCTCATCACCTGACCCCCTAGCACAGATCGCGCTATCCAACACTGATATGCAGCGCGGGGCGCGCTAGTACGCCAGCACCTCCTGACTCCCTAGCGTGAGGCGCGCTATCTTCAGCTTCTCCACAGCGCGGGCCACGCTGCTCGTAATAACCAGGCTCCTACTTGCTTTAATTGTCGTGTCCTAAGCCATAACCCCCCACTTTGCCTTTCCTTCGTCAAATCAAATTTCACCAACTCTCCTACACCCTTTACAATTCCATAACTCTATAACTCCAATACCAATGCCACTATCCCATCACTCCTTCTCCTTTTCAACTTCTCTTCACGTTGAACCCACTCACCTCCCATCTCCCAATCCACGTTGGTTTTCAATCTCCTATATGAACTCCAACTATACATATAATCAAGTTCATATCAACTTTACACACTACACTCTATTCCTACATTTAATTCATTCCTTGCACAAATTCTTTCAATTGGGGACACCATTACAAAGATGAATACACAACTTATTCAAGGTAAGCACAACTCACTTCTTGCTTAACCTTCTTCTCTGTTCTTGATAACAAGTACGTAGATCACCTTGGATATTGGGTGTTTGTTTTCACAATTTGGCTACCAAGATAACACCAAGTGAGCTATTTTGGGGAAAAACTCTGTTCGCTCGCCAACTGTTTGATAAAAATCCTGAACCAAACTTTGAGTCTAGTCATCATCAAAAACACTATGTCTTCCCATAAAAGACAACGCCCATCCTCCTCCATTGCTTGGCCTCAATATAATCACTCAAGGTTTGTTAGTGAGAGGGCCGCCGAACGATTCAAATCATCCATTGATAAGAAAACTTTGGTGCTCGAACGTGGATTAAAGTCGGATGCTAATTTGGATGGCGACATGGCTTTGCAAATCGTTGAGCATAATTGGTTTCAGTTAGTCGAATAACCACTTCCAGCGGCAATCAACATTGTGAAAGAGTTTTATGCCAATGCAATGGAACATGTCAATCACGTAGTCATGGTTCGGGGTAAACCGGTGGCATTTCATGCTGATGCTATCAATGAGTATTTTGGGTTAGAGGCACCACAATATGACCGATATGAAGATGGGTTGCCCGAGTTAGATGAATTGATTGTCCAATTATGAAAACCAGGAACACAATGGGTAATTTAAGCTAGAACAAATGAAAAGATAAGTTTTTCCCACTCTCCACTTAATCGGTATGGAAAAGCTTGGTATGCTTTTATGTGTGCCCGTTTAATGCCCACTCGCCACCAAAACGATGTCACTAAGGCACGGGCTCGGCTATTGTATGTGATTGTTCATCACCATTTTTGTGTGAACAACTCCATTGCGTTCTACAACGTCTATGTGGGGGAGTGTATTCAAGAGACCATTGACTGGGTTTTATGAGAGAGTACTACGGGAGGTTTGCTACATGGCTTCTTAATCACTGATTTATGCCGTAAAGCAAGAGTGCAGTGGCAACCTTCCGAGCCTATCCAACAACCGATGGCTATTATTGATCATTCTATAATTGAGAGGTACAAGGCATGGGATGGGGTGAGATCACATCCACGTGGAGAAGGCTATATTATGATCCGATAACCCTCACCCCAGTTGGAGTGAAACCAAGGCAGGAGCCACCACCTAAGGCTTCAAGGAATCAATTTTTATGGTTGGCCCAGCGTCAAGATCTAATGCATCAGTACAATGCCAATGCATTCAACACGCTTGCTGATGTGTTTTCCCGCTACAATCCAATCGTACCTCTGGTGATCATGCCCATTCCTCCTAACTTGCCTGCATATCTTCCATCGGAAGATGACGAGCAATGACTCGTTCTCAGGGAAGACCTCATACTTTTATTTGAATTATTTTATTGTAATGAGGTCATTACTTGAATTAAGTTTGGGGGATTATGTTTCTCCGAATCATGTTAGTGCGTTTAGTTCATAAGTTCTTTAGTCGTTATAATTATCATATTCATGTTCTGAAAAAAAAATATAATATAAAAATAACAAAAATATTTTGCATGTAGTTTGCATGAATCCAGTTATTAGATCGTATTTGTTGATTCTTGGCCAATGATGAGATTGAAATTATGTAGACAAGTACATTACTAAGTATGGGAACCTTGATGTAGTTTCTGTTATGATTTGGATCTTGTTCTGCTTTGAAACTGGTATAATAAGGATAGCATAATAAAAACAACTTGCTGATTGATTGTGTTTAAATTGTAATGGGATTCTAAAGGATAATGCTAGTTTGAATGAAAGAATGCCAAGAATAAGTAGTGATGGCTAAAGTTAGACAAGACCCTAAGATTGGGGGGAATATTTGGGGTATATAAGCTATAAAAGAAAAAAAAGTAAGAAAGAAAAAGATAAAAAAGTATGAATAAACACCGTGGCATGTTTGTCTAGTTTTATGGCCTTTGTTACTTGAGTAAGTAAGCCCGAGGGGATTGTCTTTACACCTAGCGCCCTAAGGTCTTAATGGTCTGGGAGTCATTGGTCGAAAGCTCGTTAAGGTAGCATTGAAAAGCCTAAGGGAATAAAATATTGCATAGCTATGTCTATATAAAAAAAGGAAAAAAAATGAATAAAACGGGAAATAGGAGCAGAAAGCCCCCATAGATGAAAAATAAAGCATAAGTATCCCATGTTGACCCTCGATATTGGTAATTGTTTGATTTTAGTTGGATCTAGCTTGTTGTATGATTTCTTGAGTTTACACTATATGATGCCTTCGAAGAGACTTGTTATGTGTTTAATTTGATTTTATATCAGTTAACATTGTTATGGAGTACACACGCACTATACTAGTGATAATAGTTTAAGATGCAAGGATTGATAAGAAATTGCGGATTGGTTTTGATATGAAGTTTGACATGTTTATGTAGTTTTTCTAAGGTCATATAAGTAAACTATCTGTACTGTTTTAATATTGGATTTGTAGTTTTTAGTGTTAGTGCATTGCATTGCAATTTTGCTTGAGGACAAGCAATGTTCAAGTTTGGGGGAATTTTATGAGTAGATTTTTAACCTACGATTTATGTTCGTTTAGCTTGTTATATTGTTAGTTTTTGGTACTTTCATGTTACTTTTGATGGGTTTTATGCTTGTTGTAGGTTAATCAATGTGCCTATCAAAATGCTAGCATTGGAAGGAGATTTCAAGAAATTAATGGACTTTCTGCCTGCATAGCGCTGACCGCGCTGTGATGTATAGTGAAGTAGCGTGGGGCGCGCTGGTTCGTTGGAATTTTCCTGGTGCTCTAGCGCGGGCCGCACTGTCGGCGAGTGTTATGTAGCATGGGGCGCGCTGCGTCGACATTATTGTTGGGCGAAAAGTGATTTTGTGCTAGAAGTTGGGTAGTGTTGGGAACTATTAATTCTTTATGTAATGTGGTCATAATAAGATTGTGGGATGTGGTTGGTTCATTTGGTGGGAGTCTTTGACTATTGACTTGTTGGTATTGAAAAGGATTTAGACTTCTACTTAACTTTTCTATGGAAGGAGTTAGAGTTGGATTAGGATTGGTGTTATGGATCTGAGTTGGGGCTATTTTTTATGTGAAGTGTTGGATTTTAGAGAGGAAGACATCATTGTGACACACTTAGAGAACGAGATTGAAGGGCAAGAAGTTGGAGGAACAGAGAAGAAGAATAATTTCACAAAGATTCAGATTTGGAGAGCGAGAAGGGTGGTGTATTACTATTCTTCATTAATTTCGAATTGTGTAATTGGATGATGTTTTCTTTTATTTATTCAGTATTTAATTCATTATTATGAACTAAATTACTATAATAGGCTTATAATGTGAACTTTAAGTAAGGAACGATGATTATATTAAAGCTTGGTTATTCAATTAATAAGCTATTATGCACGTTTATCTAATATTAATTTGAGCTATGAATTTATGAATTGCCTGCAATCTATAATAATTTAGCTAGATTTATGACCTGTCATGAATATGTGAGTATAATTCGAGAGACGAAATCTAGACTTAATTATATACACTGTTCTTGAATTATGTGAATGAACAAATCTTGATGAATGATAGGATAGAGATATGCTTGACATCGCATGTAATCATATAGAAACTTGAACTTAAACCTTCTTTAAGTATAATTCACGTAGAGAATAGTGATTTGGTTGATTAAGGTGTTTAACTTAATTCTATCTTAATTGTGGATTTGGGTTAATACGGTGTTAATACATCGAAAGGTGGTTAATACTATTTATATGTTCATGATTAATAAACTGGGATAGTGAGTTAACTGGAATAAGGGAGTAATAATCATAGTGATGCCTAGAGTGAAGTTGTAAGCCTAATTCTCCAATATTTGTTTGAAAATTCAGTTTTAGGGCGTGTGTTGGTATTTATTTGATTTTTAATATTTTTAATATTTTTACTTTAAACTGGAAATTGATTAGTGTAATAAAAAATAGGATTAATAAAAGATTGGTAGTTGTGAGGTTAATTTCTTGCTAAGTCTCTGAGGGAATGATACTCTACTTACTATTATATTACTTATTGACCACGTATACTTGCGTGCTGTGCGTATCTAGATATTACCCAACAAGTTTTTGGCGCCGTTGCTGGGGACTCTAGTATAGATTTTATTATTTTGCAATATCAGTTTAATTAGTCCAGTTTTACTTAAACACTTTTTGTTTTGTTTTGTTCTTCTTATTTCAGGTTTTTGACATTGGTTTATGCAAACTCGATCCAAAAATCCAGACTTGCTTCCTTTTGAGGACGACATTGAGAGAAGGTTTCAGAGGTTAAGTAAGTGGATCAAGGAAACAAGGGGACTCTTGTATGGATTGATGACTTTGACATTTAGATGCATCTAGGATGTTTATGACTGTGGGCAGGTGTGCTATTGAATGGCCACCTAGTCATGCCTATGTGCATGTGGATAGTCCTATTTACAAAGGAAACTATGGCAAAAATTTTCAAAAATGTAGGCATAGAGTAGTCATGCATTTTTAACTCTACTGTAGACGTATGTTAAAGTAATGCATGCATATAGTCGTAAAATGCATTTTTTAAAAGAAAACTCCAGGTTAAAAATTACCACACCCTTTCTGAGGTGATTTGGAGACTTTTGTCCAGATATTATGGATCCGGATCAGCCGAGTAGTTCCCGCAGGACACTTCTGGTGTACAGAGGAGGGCTTCTGAAGTGCCTCGACTCCGTTTTGTTAGACAACCTTATCGTTTAGTGGAGGCGGTGATACGTCCAATTCGGGTTGATGTGCCAGACGTCGAGGACGAGGAGGAGGATGTCCTAGTTGTGGACCCTTCTCCTGGTACACGTGTTCCCCGTAGGGATTTTTCAGGAATTCAGGTGGTAAACCCAGAGCTTCTGGGTGATTTGAGTCGACACCCCTCAGTTTACCTGCACGCAAACGAGGTATAAAGTTAGATCTTAATCTTCCTTCTTTCCTACTGATGAGGAGTAAAGGATTTTGATGTCGATCAGCATTTCATGTAGGTTCCCGGCTTTACGCAGCCCAAAGGGAACTGGTTTAGCATCCACTCCATGTACCAAGCTCTGCATCCTGACTATAGATTGTGCATGACTGGGGATTTGGGGTGTTCTTTTCCATCCTTCCTTGTCGCTGTCCCTGGGGTTACCTCAGGGCATTGTTTGAGCTCTGGTTTCACCAGACTTAGTCACTCCATTTACTGGACTGTGAGGTGATGATGACGCCGATGAATTGGCAATTTATCACCGGTATGGAGTTTGGCGAGGCATCAGTGCCTTGTACGGCGGATATTACCCTGACTACTGTCAGATCCTTGTTAGGAGTTCCGGCAGAGTGCTCAAGGGCAGGACTATCCGTACGGGTCCTTTGAGCATAGATGCTATGAGTGGGCTATTGAGTGAGCCCATACCAACTGATGTTAGAGTGAGGGATCATATTCTTCGGTGATTGTTCCTGATGATCAGTAGGGACTGCTTCATAGCAGATAACTCTTCTATGCCATCGTTCGGTTTGATCAGCGCCACGCGACATGTGGACCGTATTCGAGAGTATGATTGGGGTTCCTGCATCTTTGCCTATTTCCTCAGGGGCATGCGTATGCGCTTGTAGGTCTTGACCGAGGCTTGGTTAGGATTCTACCCATTTCTACTGGTGAGTATTTCTCTTGTAATTTACCATGTATAGGTTAAGAGTGTTAACTGACAGCAGATGTTTGCATTTGTGTTGGCAGTTTTGGGTCTATGAGAGGCTCCCATGCTTACGTCCTATGAGTGTATTAGGGTTGGATACCTATGCATGAGGACGGCGATGGCATCATTCCATACTGGCGGAGGTCCCTATAGCTGTGGGTTTCACTCATTGTCGCCTACAGCTGGAGTTGTTGACAGCTGATGTCATCACATGGATTCCATATTCTGGGGAGCACATTGCCACTGGTTTTGAGGATGGGTACCCGACTGGTGTCGTGTACGTGATTTCCACCTGTAGGGTTCCTCTTTTAACAGATGGAGGATAGGAGCTCTATTTAGGAGAGCGTGCTATTAGGAGCACCACAAGAGAGATCCGTATACCGATCTTTCCTCCTACCAAGCATTATTGGCCTGTGTCGTAGTCACCCATTATTGATATCCCATTGTTAGGTGTTGATGGTTTTGCATTGTTAGAGGGTCCATGCACTCAGGATGTATTCCAGCATTGGTGGTCCCTTCGTACCATTAGAGCCCAGACTCGCGCCACTCAGTTCATAGGGAATATGGTTCCAGGATCCACGATGATGACGGATTGGCTAACCTGTGTTCGAGATCCGACTCATGTGACACAGATTGACAGCTTGACCCAACGATTGGATCGGGCACATTTCTTTTTTCGGTATTTGGGCAGATATCTAGTAGAGGCAAATTTGTTTGATCATTCCAGTGCAGGAGCTGGCCCCTCAGATGACCCATTTGGCTTTATCGGCGCAGATCCTCCCTTGTATAGGCCTGACTTCCCTGTTGATAGAGATCTAGTGACTCATGAGGAGTTACATCAGGTGGACAGGATTGATGATGTATATATTGACACCATTGTCTTCTTCTGATGTGAATTCTCGTTATCTCTTTTGATAGGCGTTTAACTTCTCAACCTTTAGGCAATGGAGGGTTTGAAGATTGAGCTTGAAAAGGAGTGTAATTTCTCCTCAGGATAGGCATATTCTGCTTACCCTTTTGACCTTGTAGTATCAAGGAAACATCCTCCTCTTTCTTTTTATGGACCCTCCGGGGGTTATTTCCATAAGTTTCGGACTGGATGTGTTCAGCAACAGCTTTAAGAGCGGCTAGGTCTTGAATCTTTCCTGACTTCAATCCCATTTCAGCCATCTCTCCATGTTTGATCATTTTAGAAAATGGTTTACCAATGCTAGCTAAAACTTTCTCATAGAAAGAAGCTTCTTGTATGTCTATGAAGGTCATGACTATTTCTGACTCTGTCATAGAAGGAATAACTTAAGCAGCAAGGCGCCTCCACCTTTAAGCATACTCTCTGAAAGACTCATTGGACTGTTTCTTGACCTTGGTAATCTGGTACTGGTCAGGAGCTATCTGAGACTAGAAGCTATATTGAGTAAGGAAGGCATGAGCTAGTTCTTCTCAACTATAGATCTTTGAATTGTCTAATCTGGTATACCATGAATGGGCTTCTCCAGTCAGACTCTTTTGGAACAGCTACATTCTGAGTTTCTCGTCCTCTGCATAAGATCCAAGTTCTCCAATGAACACCTTCAAATGTGTGTAATGATCTCCTAACCCGTCATATTTTTCGATGTCAAGAGTTTTGAACTTCTCTTGATAATGAACCTCAGGGAATATACAAAGGTCAGCATATGAGACACTCCCGTGCGCTCTAATTCCTTTGATAGAACGAAGGATTTCTTCCATTTGAAGGACCTTTTTCCTGATGTCACCGGTGTCTAGATCTCCTTTGAGATGGGTGTTTTCAGGGTTTTTTGTCTATGGTAAGTAACTGCAGTTTCGGATTTGTTTTCTCCGAACCTTTAGCTCTTCCCTGTGTAGAGGATTCAGCATGTACGGGTATCTTCGTACCCTGAGTAGATTGATGTAGCTCTTTCAGCAGAACAACAAACTCTGTAATTTGTTTACTTAATTCGTCAAATTCTTCCTGAGAAACTGGATTAGACTGGTCAGATGAAGACATGATTGACTGTAGGCTCGTAGCCTTTTTGGACTTTGAACGGGTAATAGGTCCGATTACTTCCCTGCGAAAGACTTGCATAGTTTAGTCTTAGGGATTGTATAAATGTTTACATGCTATGTGATGAATCCGTTTTAGGAATTTTATCCTACAATACGGATGTTAGCTGTTTGTAATACAGGATAGCATGTTAATTTACACGTGTATGTATATTTTTCTTCATATTTCTCATTACATGGAGATGAATAAGGAATGAAATTACAAGTAATTGACTTTACGAGTAATTTGAAATGAGAAAGCATGAAGAGACTTTCCTCCGCGTTTGGTTTATCAGAGGCTGGCCTATCTTAGGTTACTCTCGTGGCTTTTGGGCATGAAGGTTCCCAAATCATCGCAATTTACTCGACAGGAAGTTAATCCGATCATTTAACTGGAGCGAATTTGGGTGTGTGCCTTTCCTGAGCCTCGTTGGAATTAGTCTTCCTACGAGTCCAGTAATCAAACACCAACAGGATAGCCTCGTGGTGGAGGAACCACACAACACACATTCACATACGTGTCTCACCGTTTATGAAAATGATGACATGTGCGAAGCACTAATATCACAGACAAATATATTACAGTGCAGTAAAGAAATGCATTCGTACACATTCATCAAATGTAAATGCAACATCCACACACAAGCATATAACAGTTTTGAAAAGCTTAAAATAGCTGCTTAAGTCCTCTTACTGGAGTCCCCAGTAGAGTTTCCAACTGTCGACGTCATGATTTTTATTTGTCCCTTTTCTATTCTTGTTCTTTGGTGTTCTTATGTTAGGTGAGATTTGTTTGAAAAAACAAGTGAAAAAGGTTCGACATTTATATGTCGACGATTTGACTGTAAGAGTCGCCAGTTTGTTTTTTAACTGGTTGTACCAACACAACCGAGAAAAGGTTTGCACATTGACCCAGTGATGTGACACTGCTAAACGGGTCTGTGAAACCGAGATTCATTAGGGTTCGGGGACTTGCTTATGCGAAGGGAAGGTGTTAGGCACTCCCCGACATCCGTGTTACCACGGTGACCGCCACTTTTCAAGAAACTGTTATATGAATGTGTGTGTGTGGATCAATGTGCTATTATTTGGAAGTAGTGCGAGGCCTCGTTCACACCTATATACACAGGGTTTGAATTTGTGTAAAAATTCAGTTTTAAATAAGATATGGCAGTGATGTTTTGTAAAAGAGGTTTTTCAAACCCTTATGCTCAATAGTAATTGAGACCATTTACACTTCCATTTTATTACGTGTTCGGCTGGATTGTTTTTATTTTCGAGATGCGAGCATCTTCGAGAAAATAATGTACAAAGCAGTGCCGAACTCCTCATGGGTATGAAAACCATTTGAGGAAATCCAAACACCGTGAATAAATTTACAAGCTGCATACAACTGAAAATGTCCATCATGGGAACCGAATCTAGATTCAGTAAACTGAATCTGTGACCACATGATTCCTAGGTTCACATGATGCCGCAATTTGTACTAAAGCAGTAAGCAGTAATATATATATAATATATATATATATATATATATATATATATAATATATATATTAACAAAATCACCAACCACGAAGTACCTCCATTGGGGATCGAAAATGTAAATAAAGTTGTGAAGGCAATCAACCACCACAAAGTAAACTATAGGCGGGACGAAAATATAAATAAAGCTGTAAAAGCAATCAACTGCTACTATGTAAACTCCAGGTAGGACGAAACGTAAAATATATATATATATATATATATATATATATATATATATGGGAGAGGATCAAGAGTAGAACTCTTAAGTAGTAGAACTCCCTTAAATAATAGAATTGTATCAAAATGACGTAGTTTTGATAAGACGCGGTGGCATTTTTCAAAATATACGGTGGCATGGTATTTATAAAAATGCCACCGCGTCTTATCAAAACTACGTCGTTTTGATACAATTCTATTATTTAAGGGAGTTCTACTACTTAAGAGTTCTACTCTTGATCCTTTCTGTATATATATATATATATATATATATATATATATATATATATATACAAACTGAAATGAAACCACGGACCGAAGTCCGGGCATACACACGCAACACGACTCTCAACGTGAAGAATAGTGTGTGCAAAGATGAAGAGAAAAGCTTTAAAATGTGGAAGAAGGCTTACAGTGGGCTGCCAAAGAAGACTTCTATAACTTTAAGTGGATGAACACTCGTCTCCTGCCCGTACAATAGTAGCTATATGTGAGCTCACAAGTGTTTAAAATGAGAAAGCACTCAGTTTAGGGGTGTACATAGCAAATTAGACAGGGCTTCCTTGCATTATTCTCTTACAAAATGGCCACCCCAAGCCCTCTATTTATAGAGGGGGAGCCGCAGGTGTACCTGCGGCTGCACGAGTTGCCCCAGGCTCCGCAGGTCCTGTCGTCTCGAAGTACGTGCACGTATGTAACGTGATGTCCACTCAAATTTTTAGAACTTCAATCTGGGCATCCGATTGAGGTGTATAAGACCTATTTCGAACCGCCGTTGTCAAGAGTTATGCAATGACATGGGATTAGTGTGACGCCCCCAAAATAGGTATACATCACCCATCTTGAGTCGCCAAATATATGGTACAAAATTCAAATACAACTTAATTATACAACAGTCGTGTAAAATAAACAAAACATAATCTAAGAGTTTTAATAAGAATATTGTCATCTAGACAATATCCACACTCAATGGAGTCCTCATTACATTTATTATCACACTATTTAACAGAATAGTGAGGACTACTAATGCTATCATCTGGACCGTCACTCCTTCCCGTTCCCCGACTAGTCCCGGCTACGTTCTCATTTCCTGAAGAGAATAGTGAAAGAAAGGGTGAGCTCAACTAGCCCAGTAAGAAATATTATGACTAAGATAATGTAGAATAAATTATCATTAGCCTTAAACAATGTTAAACTGATAGAATATAATAGACAACAACTTTAACTGCAGCGGAATAAGCAATCCATTAGAAGAGTCAAGTAAAGCATGATATCTACTATCTTCTATGATTTAAAATGTTTTCATCAATTTTTATAGCAGAAACTCAGCTTAATAAATAAACTACATCATCGAATCATCCATGCACTACGGGCCAAGGATATTCATTAAATCATTAATGGGCATGACTATATCGAATAATTCCTGCTCATAATCATACCAAAAACTGTCCATCAATGCACTACAGGCCACTGAGGACTTTTGCTACATCATTTATAATATTACAGGTCATGATTATATTGAATGATCCCTAGTCATAATCATACCAAGTCCATCTATGCACGTAAGCCAAAGATGACTTTCATCACAATATAACATGAGGATGATGACAATGACATAATAATTCAATAAAACAAGTTCAAGAATAAATTTTAAAGATTTATAAGTTAATTTATCCTGAAATCAATAACGTCCAAATTGTCAACATGATACTGCTTTGTGGAGTAAAATTCAAGAATGCTCAGAAGAATATTTCCATGAAAAGATACTGGATGAAGCGCAAATATCAAGGATATTCCACTAATTTCATGGAGTATTGAAGCCAAAACTTTAACCAACTACGTATAATAGAATATATGAAACCGTAAATGGATTTTTTCCCGCCATGCAGTAATTCACGTAGACAGATCATTTCCACAATTTAATAAGGAATGAATACGAAGGATCATTCACCATGCATGTGGTAATCCACATAGACAGGTTATTCCAACAGAATAATAAATAATGGAATAACAGAAGAATTTCACCAGGCGTGTATAATCCGCACAAATAGGTTTTTCCCACAGAATGATAAAGAATGGAACTGGTCATGCGTAGCCAACACAGACAGGATATTCCAACAGAATAATAAAGAATGGAATCAGGTCATGCGTAATCCGCACAGACAGTATATTCTAACAAATAATAAAGAATGGAATAACAATAGAATTCACCAGGCATGCGATAGACCGCACAGATAGGTTATTCCAATAGAATAATAAAGAATGAATAACAACAGAATTCACCAAGCATGCGATAGACCGCACAGACAGGTTATTCCAACAGAATAATAAATAATGGAATAACAACCCTTAAGAGTATTAAAAAGAAAATAACCCTATTCATGAATACGAAAGAAATAATACCCCCTTACCTTAGAAGAAAACTGGACTCTAGAATAGTGAGGTAGCAGACTTCTCTTCTGCTTTCTCTCTATAATTTCTCTCTATAATAATTACTCTTGTGAGACTTAGTGAATTGGTGAAAATGAAGGAAGAATGAGCTTCTTTTTATAGAAAAATATAGTTTCAATAATTGCACATTTTGGGGCTCAAAATATTACGGTATAAACCTCCCTCTTTTACTTCATTTTTAATTTAGTCCTGCAAGTATTATCAAACTTGCATCACCTCTCCTAATAGTAAATCATGTGAATTAATAGTTCATTCATGTGACTTAATAGTATAATCATGTGAAAAAACTAATTACAGTATAATACCTTCATCTATACCTTTATTTTAATTTCGTCATGCAAGTATTATCAATCTTGCACCGACTCCCCTAATAGTAATTCATGTGAATCAATAGTACACACATGTGAACACATAGTTATAAGCATGTAAATTAATAGAAATTAATTGCTCATTTATCCGGTTAATTACCCGATTGGTCAATATAACCTCCAAACATTAATTATTATCGAAATAAATGTCGATTTCCATTAACACTAATAATTCCCACACAATGGAACCATCAATTTCATATTTAATCAACACGAACTTATTCATCATTAATATCATAACTCACAATATTTAATAACCAGATCATTCCCAAGAAAGAGGGGGCTTTCCGATAAAGATTTTTCCTTATCGGCGCGCAATTAGGTGACCAAACCTCTCCTTGACAGAACTTTCTAGACATTATCAATGTTATAAATAATATATGAATAACTTTGTCGTCTCAATTATTGATTGAATAATATAACATATTATGCAGATGATACTGTGACAATAATTGAATCAATAATATAGAGATATGATGCAGCAATTACTGTAGCAATAATTAAATATAACTGAGTGACTTCTCACGTAAGCATCAATAACCAAATCGTTTGCTACTATGCAACCACGCGTATTACTGTACTTTTACTACCGGTAGTTAAATAGTTTAACGGTAAAACTTCCGCCGTTATTTTTATAAAAAGATAATTATGACATTTTCTAACTACGACAATACTTTCATTGTGGGGTCCACCAATGATTGTGCCGTCGTACGAATATTCCCTGTTAAAACGAATATTTCCCGACCAATCGAATATTATATAACCACTTGCTTACTTTGCAAAATTTATAAATATTACCCACAACTATAACATTATATCGATCCACACCATAATATTCAAAAAAATATATTTCGAGAAAATTATTCTTTATTCATAAAAGTTAGGGTCTTACAACCTCCCCTTCTTATAAAATTTTGTCCTCAAAATTAGGGTATGTACCTGGTATATCGAAGAGGTGAGGATATCTTGACTTCATCTCAAATTCTAACTCCCAGGTCATTTCTTCCACATTGTGGTTTCTCCACAAAACTTTGACTTGAGGTATAACCTTGGAGCGTAGGATATGATCCTTCTTATCCAAGATTTTAACAGGTAACTCTTCATACGTTAAATCTTCCTCAATCTCATCTGGTTCTAATTCAATAATGTTTCGGTCTTTCACATATTTACGTAACATAGATATGTGAAAAATGTTATGAACACGAGACATACTTGGCTGTAAAGGCGATCTATAGGCCACAGTTTCTACTCGATCGAGGATTAAAAATGGGCCAATGAATCGAGGATTGAGCTTTTCTCTCTTTTCAAATCTCGTAACTCTTTTCCATGGAGCAACACGTAACAACACATGATCTCCAATATTAAATTCCACGTCCTTTCGATGAAGATCAGCACAACTCTTTTGTCAATCTTGTGAGGTTTTTTATACGTTGTCGGATCGTTTGAATCTTTTCCGTAGTCATACGTACCAAATTCGGTCCCAACAACGTGGTTCACCCACCTCATCCCAGCTTACTGGAGAACGACACTTTCTTCCATACAACGCCTTAAATGAAGCCATGACAATACTTGCTTGATAATTGTTGTTGTAGGAAAACTCCACTAATGGTAAGAACTTGTCCCAACTTCCTTTAAAGTCAAGGACACAGAGTCTTAATAAATCCTTAAGAGTTTGAATAGTCCTCTCTGATTGCCCTCTGTTTGAGGATGATATGCCGAACTAAATCGTAAATTCGTGCCCATAGCTTTTTATAAACTAACCCAAAATCTTGAAATGAATCTTGGGTCTCGATCAGAAACTATGGATACTCGCATACCATGCAGTCTTACAATCTCGTTTATGTACATACTAGCAAAACGTTAAAGTGTATAAGTTTCTCCTATCGATAAGAAATGAGCAGACTTGGTCAATCTATCAACAATGATCCAAATCGCATCTATGCCTTGAGAAACCTTGGGAAGACTAGTAACAAAATCCATGGTAATGTGCTCCCACTTCCATTCTGGAATTTCAAGTGGTTGCAATGGACCTTTCGGCACTTGATGCTCCACCTTGACTCGTTGACAAGGTAGACACCTTGAGATAAACCCCACTATCTCTCTCTCATATTGCTCCACCAAAATGTATGTCGAAGATCACGATACATCTTGGTACTCCCAGGATAGATTGCAAACGGTGTTGTGTGCGCCTCCATCATGATTTTATACTTCAAGTCAGAATCGTTAGGAACACAAAGTTTGGAGTTGACTCGAAGTGTTCCTTATTTATCGATTCTTGCTTCCGGAATATCACCTTCTTGCACTTTCTTCTTCATACGCATAAGCTTCAGGTCTGTAGTTTGAGTAGCTTTAACTTTATCAATTAAAATTGGTTCTACTCGTATATTCGCCATCATCACATAGGTCCCTAGAGTCTTTAACTCTATTTCCATCCTTTGTAAGTCATATAAAATGGGCCTTTGCATTAACAATATCACACTCGTACCCACATATGATCTTCTACTCAATGCGTCAGCAACTTGTATCGTTCGCTTTTCTAGGATGGTATTGAATAGTATGATCATAATATTTCAATAGCTCGCGCCAACGTCGTTGCCACATGTTGATTCCTTTTGAGTGAAGAAATATTTGAGGCTTTTATGATCTGTATAGATCTCCACCTTCTCTCCATACAGGTAATGCCTCCAAATCTTAAGCGCAAAAACGACTACTGCCAACTCTAGATCATCAGTAGGATAATTCCTCTCATATTCTTTGAATTGTCGTGAGGCATATGCTATGACTTTCCCATATTGCATGAGAACACATCCTAACCCTTTGCATGAAGCATCACTGTAGATGACAAATCCCACCGAGCCAGATGGTATTGTCAGAACAGGTGCTGAAATGAGTCTTCTCTTGAGTTCTTGGAAACTCATGTCACATTCCTCGCTCTAACCAAACTTTGTATCTTTTCGAGTCAACTGAGTTAATGAGTAGCGATTCGAGAAAAATCCTCCACGAATATCCGATAATAACCAGCTAAGCCGAGAAAGCTACGTACTTCGGTCACTAATTTTGGTTGCTCCCAGCTTTGAATTGCTTCAATCTTTGTTGGGTCAACAGATATTCCATGATTTGATATCACGTGCCCAAGGAATGCAACTTCCTCAAGCTAGAACTCGCATTTCTTCAACTTGCATATAGCTTATTTTCACAAAGATTTTGGAGTATCAACCTCAAGTGTTGCTCATGGTCTTCACGGTTTTTGGAGTATATGAGGATGTCATCAATAAAGACGACCACAAAGTGATCCAAATATTCTTGAATACTCGGTTCATCATGTCCATGAAGGCAGCAGGAGCATTAGTCAATCCAAAAGATATGACTAGGAATTCATAATGCACGTACCTAGTTCTAAAAGCAGTCTTTGGAATGTCATCAGTTTTAATCTTCAACTGATGATATCCGGAACGAAGATCAATCTTTGAAAAGAATTTGGCTCCTTGCAACTGGTCAAATAGGTCATCAATGCGAGGCAACGGAAACCTATTTTTGATGGTGACATGATTCAACTCCCGATAATCAATACAAAGTTGCATACTTTCATCTTTCTTTTCACGAATAGAACAGGAGCACCCCAAAGAGACGTACTAGGACGAATGAAATCGATGTCTAATAATTCATGTAGTTAGATTTTTAACTCCTGAAGTTCAATAGGAGCCATTCGATATGGGGCTTTGGAAATGGGTTTTGTACCAGATTCAAGGTCGGCACAAAATTCAATTTCACGCTCTGGGGGAGACCAGGAAGTTCTTCAGGGAATACGTTAGGAAATTTATTAACAATTAAAATATCATTCAAATCTGACGTATTTTTATTTGAATATGTGACATGGGCTAAAAATGCTTGACATCCGTTTTTCAATAAACGAATAGCTTTATGGCTTGATATGATAGTGATTGATTTTAATGGTTTGGTTACTTGAATTCGCATAATATATTGGTTAGGAATATGAAAGCTAACAACCTAACGAAAATAATCGATTTTAGCATGATGATAGTTAACCAATCAATCCCTAAAATCACATCAAATGCAATTATTTTTAAAGAAATAAGATCGACAGGTAACGTGCGGTTACCGATTGAATCGAACAAGACTTATAAACAGTGGATGTAATGAAGGTTTCTCCCAATAGAGTTTCCATAGATAAGTCAAAGTCTAATTTCTCCGGAGTCAAATTTAAACGTTGAGCGCAAGTAGGAGAAATAAAAGAATGGGTAGAACCGGTATCAAATAAGGTATAAAATTCACTAGAGTTTATGATTAGCTTACCCGTGATCACCTAGTTCGGATTCCTCCTCGCTTTTTGGAGGTTACAACAAACGCTCTCCCTTGAACTACCGGTTTTGTCTTTTTGGGACACCCTTTGATTCCTCCATCCCAGCTAGACTTGACTTTGGTGCACGACAAAATCTGGCTAGGTGACCTTCTTTTCCATAATTGTAACATGCTTTAGACTACATCACGCAGTTTGGACTGATATGTCCCTCCCCTCCATATTTGTAACATACCCTCGGCGCGTCGTTCCCCTTCCTTAACAACAGGTGCTGGTGCTGACATCTTTTCATCATTGTTGAATATCCTCTTTTTGAAATGTCCACTCTTATTGTCATGGCCATGATTACCACCGAAGTGATTACCATTTCTAGCATGTTGATTCCCTCCATGCTTGTTGTCACCGCTTTGATGACTGCTACCATTGGTATTATTATTTTGCCAGCTGCTTTCTCTTGGTTGGGTCGACTCGTTATCACGCTCCAATAACTGAGCCCTATTAAAAACATCTGAATACAAACACAGTTTATGAGAAATCAGATATTGACGTATCTCGGATTTCAAACCTCTTAGAAACATCCGCGTCATTCTCTCCTCATTATCAACTAAGTGGGACATAAACCGGGACAACTCGGCAAACTTGGCTTCGTACTGCGACACGGTCATGTTGTTTTGCTCTAGTTTAATGAACTCTACCTCTTTCATGTGACGAATACTTTCGGAAAAGTACTTATCGTTGAATAGTTCTTAGAACTTCTCCCAAGTCATCTTCAGTGCGGCAGGTTGAGTACGCTTTACAGATTCCCACCAGTAATATGTCTCTGCTCGCAACATAAAGGGCAAAGGGAACCTTTTGCTCCTTGGAGCATCCCAAGACATCAAATATCTTGGTGATCGTTTTATCCACGTCTCCGCCTTAAGTGGTTTTAGCTCTCCAAAAAACTCTGATGGTCCCAGCTCCTTGAACTGCTTAGCGGTGATCGTCCGAGAGTTGTCAGTGTTTCCACCTGCATTTTGGACAGGAGCCTCCCTCGCCTGATGTTACATGAATTGTATAAAACCTCTGAACGTCCCATCGTTCATCATTTGATTGTTGTTGTTTACCTGAGGATTATTGTCTTCCTGTTGCACATTATCCTGGGTATTAATCTATAGTGACTCAACAGTCTCATGTGCTTCATTGCTTATCTCAACATTTTCGGATGTCATTTTCAAATACTGCCACAAAACAAGGGTTAATTAACATATCACATATTATCCATATACTCTGACCGACCAATTAAATACCAAATAAACTTAGGTAGGTCATACTAGCAAAGGAATTCCCCGTCTCTCCACTCCTAGTTCTTGTCTCACATTTCAGCCAGGGATCATATTCCTAAGCTTTGATACCAATTGTGACGCCCCAAAATAGGTATACATCACCCATTTTGAGTCGCCAAATATATGGTACAAAATTCAAATACAACTTAATTATACAACAGTCGTGTAAAATACGACAAAATATAATCTAAGAGTTTTAATAAGAATATTGTCATCTAGACAATATCTACACTCAATAGAGTCCTCATTACATTTATTGTCACACTATTTAATAGAATAGTGAGGACTACTAATGCTGTCATCTGGACCGTCACTCCATTTCCCGACTAGTCCCGGCTACGTTCTCATTTCCTGAAGAGAACAGTGAAAGAAAAGGTGAGCTCAACTAGCCCAGTAAGAAATATTATGACGAAGATAATGCAGAATAAATTATCATTAGCCTTCAACAATGTTAAACTGATAGAATATAATAGACAACAAGTTTAACTGCAGCAGAATAAGCAATCCATTAGAAAAGTCAAGTAGATCATGATATCTGTTATCTTCTATGATTTAAAATATTTTCATCAATTTTTATCACTAAGACTCAGCTTAATAAATAAATCACATCATCGAATCATCCCTGCACTACGGGCCAAGGATATTCATTAAATCATCAATGGTCATGACTATACCAAATAATCCCTGGTTATAATCATATAAAAAACTGTTCATCAATGCACTACAGGCCACTGAGGACTTTTACCACGTCATTTATAACATTACAGGTCATGATTATACCGAATGATCCCTGGTCATAATCATACCAAGTCCATCTATGCACGTAGGCCAAAGATGACTTTCATCACAATATAAACATGAGGATGATGACAATGACATAATAATTCAATAAAACAAGTTCAAGAATAAATTTTAAAGATTTATAAGTTAATTTATCCTGAAATCAATAACGTCCAAATTGTCAACATGATATTGCTTTGTGGAGTAAAATTCAAGAATGCTCAGAAGAATATTTCCATAAAAAGATACTGGATGATGCGCAAATATCAAGGATATTCCACTAATTTCATGGAGTATAGAAGCCAAAACTTTAACCAACTGAATATAATAGAATATATGAAATCGCAAATAGATTTTTGCCAGCCATACGGTAATCCACGTAGATAGATCATTTTCACAATTTAATAAGGAATGAACACGAAGGATCATTCACTATGCATGCGATAATCCACATAGACAGGTTATTCTAACAAATAATAAAAATGGAATAACAGAAGAATTCACCATGTGTGTAAATCCGCACAAACAGATTATTCCACAGAATGATAAAGAATGGAACCAAGTCATGCGTAACCCGCACAGACAGGATATTCCAACAGAATAATAAAGAATGGAACCAGGTCATGCGTAATCTGCACAGACAGGATATTTCAACAGAATAATAAAGAATGAAATAACAACAGAATTCACTAGGCATGCGATAGACCGCACAGACAGTTATTCCAACAGAATAATAAAGAATGGAATAACAACAGAATTCAGCAGGCTTACGATAGACCGCTCAGACAGGTTATTCTAATAGAATAACAAAGAATGGGACAACAACTCTTACGAGTATTGAAAGAAAATAACCCTCTTCATGAATACGAAAGAAATAATACCCCTTATCTTAGAAGAAAATTGGATACTAAAATAGTGAGATACCAGACTTCTCTTCTTCATTCTCTCTATAATTTCTCTCTATAATAATTATTCTTGTGAGACTTAGTGAATTGGTGAGAAATGAAGGAAGAATGAGCTTCTATTTATAAGGAAAATATAGTTTCAATAATTGCACATTTTGGGGCTCAAAATATTACAGTATATTACCTCCCTCTTTTTCTTCCTATTTTATTTAGACATGCAAATATTATCAAACTTGCACCACATCCCCTAATAGTAAATCATGTGAATTAATAGTTCATTTATGTGACTTAATAGTATAATCATGTGAAAAAATTAATTACAGTATAGTACCTTCATCTATACCTCTATTTTTAATTTAGTCATGCAAGTATTATCAATCTTGCACCAACTCTCCTAATAGTAATTCATGTGAATCAATAGTACACACATGTGAATACATAGTTATAAGCATGTAAATTAATAGCAATTAATTGCTCATTTATCCGGTTAATTACCCAATTGGTCAATATAACCTCCAGACATTAATCATTATCGAAATAAATGTCGATTTTCATTAACACTAATAATTCCCACACAATAGAACCATCAATTTTATCTTTAATCAACACGAACTTATTCATCATTAATATCATAACTCACAATATTTAATAATCAGATCATTCCCAAGAAAGAGAGGGCTTTCCGATAAGGATTTCTCCTTATTAGCGCACAATTAGGTGACCAAACCTCTCCCTTGACAGAACCTTCTAGACATTGTCAATATTGTAAATAATAATATGAATAACTTTGTCGTCTCAATTATTGATTGAATAATATAACATATTATGCAGATGATACTGTGACAATAATTGAATCAATAATATGAGAGATATGATGCAGCAATTACTGTAGTAATAATTGAATATAATTGAGTGACTTCTCACGTAAGCATCAATAATCAATACCGTGTGCTACTATGCAACCACGCATTAACTGTACTTTTACTACCTGGTAGTTTAATAGTTTAACGGTAAAACTTCCGCCGTTATTTTTATAAAAAGATAATTATGTCGTTTTCTAACTACGACAATACTTCCGTTGTGGGTTCATCAATGATTGTGCCGTCGAACGAATATTCTCTATTAAAAGAATATTCCCCGACCAATAGAATATTATATAACCACTTGCTTACTTTGCAAAATTTATAAATATTACCCACAACTATAACATTATATCAATCCACACCATAATATTTAAAAAATATATTTCGAGAAAATTATTCTTTATTCATAAAAGTTTGGGTCTTACAATTAAGGTTGTATGAAGTCAGGAAGATGCGACCATGCCCTCCGGTCTTCAAGCTTCGAATTCTATCCGTTGCCCTACGCAACAGTCACTCAGGATTGGACTTCCTTGGTCTTGTGGGACATTGCTATGTAGAAATTATATGTATGAAATGTTAGACGACACGATGTGGCAAAATGATAATCTTACCCCTCACTAGGGTTATCTCCGATTTGGGCTGATAAAGCAGACGTTGCTCAGGGTTATCTCTGAGATTGGACTACTGCAAGTACTGAAGGTCCTTAGAGTTATCTCTGAGGTGTGCCTGTCTTTCCGGTGTTATCTTCGAGTCTTGTACTGAGTGCCTCGGTTTGAGTGCTGAGTTGATGCTGATTGCATGCATTTAAAACAAGTATTCCTGGGTTATCTTCGGAACTTCAATTGCAATCCTCGGGGTTATCTTCGAGGTTAGCACTGTTATTCCCGGTGTTGAGACTGAGACTGAATATCTCGGGGTTATCTCCGAGATGAATCGGCCTTCTCCGGTAGAATTTTTGGTATTTGAACTGCATGCCTCGGGGTTATCTCTGAGGTTGGAACTGATACTCCCGGTATGTGTTCCGGGGTTGAGACTAAACTTTCGGTAGTATCCGACTAGATATGAGCTGTCTTCCAGGGTTATCTCTAAAAGATGAATCTGCCCTCCTGCAATGTCAACGACATATGTGCAAAAAATTTTGAGTGCCTACACCATTGCTGCTGCTCCCTTTGCTTCCATTTTCTTTTCTAGTCGCTTTCTTTGCCCAATCTCAAGCCAAGTGCTCCCCCAATCCACATGTGAAACACGTTCCTTTCTTCGGGCATGAACAACTTGGTGCAATATGGCCCCCAAGCCACAATTAAAGTCACTCTTGTAAGAAGTGAAGGAATAATGTAATTACCATTATTTGTATAAAAGAAAGATTTTAAGGTAATAGAATCTGGGATTTGAGAATTTATGTTGTTATATTTAGTTATATAATGATGTATGTTTGGAATAAGATGTACTCGTGATGTAAGAAATCTGGGTGTGAAGATAGTCCGAATTTCGAGGCGTTACAGCACAACAATAACTAGTCTCCCTCTAATCTAACGCATCTATTATCTCATCAACTTTCTATAAACATAGTAAAGGTACATTAATTAGCTTATAATAAGCTCATTTTGATGGAGTCCTAGCTTTGATAATCAATTTATATGACCTTTCTTGCTGCTATAGCCCTTTATTTTTCCCCAAATCAGTTTGTGTCTTAACTTACTTAATGAATTTGATAATTTCTATAGAGGTTTGGAAAATTTTTGTTGTTGTAACCTTGGGAGCATAGGAGCTTAGGCCATTTAAGAGGAAAAGATGGAAACTTTGGACTGAAAAAGGGTTTTGGAAGCGGCGGAGGAAAGGAGAACAAGACTGATAAGGATTAATTTTATAGCCTTCCTTTCTCCAGCTATTCTCTCCCACTTAGCCTCTATAGAAGCTCTACATAGCCCTAACCCGACTCCTATATCTTTATATAACCTCTATATCAAAGCCTCTACCTGACCTCTCTATCTCTCTCTCCTCAATTATCAACTGACTTCTCTCTCTCCTCTCCTCAATTACCCACCTTACTTATTCACTTAATTGCTTATTTGATCATTTTGATTTCTAAAAATCATCCTTTCATGTTATATGTATACATACATATTACTTATACATTTTCGTATAGGAGTTATAAAATTCCCAATACATAAAATGTAAGTTTACTAATACATATATTCAAATTATATGAATATCATTATTGTCATGTTTGTAAGATTCATGAACACAATCAAATTGCATCAAAGTAAAGCAGAAGCGTAAAAAATAGAGTTTTAAAAGTTTATAAACTATATACCCCCGATCATCCTTTACACAAAATTATTAATTAAACGAAAAGATGAATAACAAAATTATACCCTCGAAGATTCAAGCTTCCTCAGGTACTAGTTCACCCTCCAAATCCTTTTTCACGTTCAACTTGAATCCACCGGGTTTGATTCCTTCTTTTGATCAACGTTAGCCACCCAAGTGTTTGGCCTCTAGAGGTGATCTACTAAGGAAGAATAAGTATTCAAGAAGATGGGTGTTTAACAAAACCCTAGATTCTATCTCTATAGAATTATGTGTACTCTCCCAACTCTTGGAATTGTTATTCACATGTGTTGTGAAAAACATCAACACTCACCCATAATAAGACTCCTCTTATTTATAGATGTAGGAACCCTCCTTAAACAATTAAGAAATTGGGTTTTATTTTAATTAATTAAACTCCTTTAATTTAACTAGGCTCCTAATCTTATTAGAAATAATTAATTAAACTTTTTTAATTTATTAGCCTCCTAATCTTATTAGGAATATATGAAGTACTTTTATTAATTAATTTCCAAACTCCTTTAGAAATTAAATAATAATAATAATAGTAATAATAATAATAAGGCTCCTTTTATTAATTTATATTTAATATTTCAAAAATAATAAATAATAAATGTTAAGCATTTAATTTATTCGATTACTATAGATTAAATTAAATACACTTAACTTATTATTACGATTATGGTCATTTACTTCATAAATAAATATTATTCCTTTTATGTTGTGACCCTTTAGGTTCTTCATATTAAACCGTTGTGAATAAATTAATTAGAACAATTCTAATCTTTTTAAAATAATAATAATCTATTAATTTATTTAAATAAATAACATATATTCTATAATAATGATAAGTCTCCTTAACGATCAACAACTTTCCAAATAATATAGATTCAACATCAAGTAAAAAATAATATTTGAGTAAATAGTTACCGTACAATTCAAACCTTCCACCATATAATGTCCCAATTAAATATAAGACATAAATTACTATCAAGACTTATTTTATTTAATTATATGTATTTCGATTCTTAAATGCACAACTCCAATAATGCAAATTAGAAACTCCTTTCTAATTTCATTCTGCCTTGGCCAAGGACTACTGGGTTGTCATTATCGAATCACATAGGATATTTTTCTTCTTTTAATAGAAGCGGTATATTCTTCGTTGATCATTTCAATATCTCCATGGACACAACTTATTAACCCAAGCATACCCTTTGATATACCCTAAAGGTCTTAAGAAATATATCAAAGTATAATTTATCATAAATAAGATACTATGATGATCTCAAGTCTAAGGATCACTTGTACTTACTATCACTACAGAATTCCTATTGTCAGGCAGTAAAACTCCATTAAGCATTCCTTAGCGAGTTACGTTCTAGAACTTATTCTCCAATAAGCACCTACATATTGCTTTATGTCTCCACACAAATGATCATGAGACAATCATCTTCATCCAATGATAAGCAACTATGTAACCAATCTATTCGGAATCTCGAATCCCATTTTAGTAATCCAATATTGGATATTTAAGTTTTAAGCTATCTAAAGAATTTGATCTCATTAGCATGATCTCATCACGATTCTAAAAGCATTCCTTAAAACTATGGGTTT